>JADBJO010001187.1:177500-230000 GCA_016801955.1 Conus betulinus
TGAGAGTTTTTTATTAGTTTTCTGGCTCACCTATTAATAGCTGGAATAAGGACAGAAGGAATGAGAGAGAGAGATGGAATTATTATTGACACATGGTTCTGACATCCTTGCATAAAGCTGAGGTTTTATTCTTTTGAATGGTTTAAATATTAAAAACGGGACTATTTGTCAAATGTGTTATAAGAAGACAGCGCCATTTTCATTGTGATTAAACTTTTTTTTCTCAATATCAGGACAGCATTTCTCTGTGATTAAAACTTTTTTCCTAAATTTCTCCTCTGCAATATATCTCTTTTCATCACACATACACTACACACAACATAAACTCACACACACACACACACACACACACACACACACACACACACACACACACACACACACACACAAAATGTTTATTTTTATATGCATGCATGCATGCACACACATACTTTACACACACACACACACACACACACACACACACACACACACACACACACACACACACACACACACACACACACACACACACACTCACTCACTCAAAGATGTATTAATCCATTAACTCCTTGTGGGGCATGGAGGACATAGACTGAAAAGAAAATCTAAACCATGCATAAACATAGTATTGTAACAGCAAGAAGCAAAGTGCACTTTGGTGTAACCAAAACAGCAGAATACTTGCATGATCGGGAACAGAAGAATAAAATTAACAGTGTGAAACTACTTTGTTGATTTTATGAATATACAGAAATTATATTTGCTTGATTTTATAAATGTGTAGAAATAAAGGACTGTCATTTTAACATCAGAAAATAATGTGTCAGAATCATACTTGATTTAACACAGGTGTATTTTTTTTTTATAATGATATACATTCATACATTTGCATGCATGCACACATGCACATGCATGGACATGCGCGCGCCGCACACACACACACACACACACACACACACACACACACACACACACACACACACACACACACACACACATACACACACATACTCCTTCTATCTCTTTCACTGTGTCAAAGTACAGGTTGATGTTTGGGACTCATTATAATATAAATGTTCACCCCTCCCCAAAAAGATCATAGCTAATCGACCCATCACTTTTGAAGGGTTATATATCGACTGAATCATGTGATATAGATAGTTGTGCAAGTTAATACTATCAGTAAGCACTATGAAGCCAGGGCCAATCAGTGCAAGTCATAGTCCAGTGAAAAAAAAAGATGTTATCTGTCCAATGAACTACTTGTTTGACAATCCTAACTGCATGTTTTTCTAACATCATCGATGGTAAGGTACTACACTATTGTATCAGCTGCCAGGTCGTTGGTCAAACACAGCTGTCATCTGTCCTTGTTACGGGCGGATCATCAGTTCTTAGTCTGTGTTTCTCTGTCATTCACTCTGTCTGTCTGCCTATCTCTGTATTCGTCACAATGTTTGTTGTTTGTTTGTTTATTTGTTTTTTACTCTTTCAGTTTCACTGTGTCTATGCACAACACTTGTAAGTTAATGCTTGCACATGTTTTTGACTCTGTGTGTGTGTGTGTGTGTGTGTGTGTGTGTGTGTGTGTGTGCACGCGTGCAGATAGGATTTCTACATTCTTCAGTTAGTATTTATGTTAAGGAGGCTGACACTGTGGTAGATGGAATGTTTGCTCCAAGTAGTTTAGTGTGACATTTGTGTAAGGAGGCTAAAGGATATGATGATTACTAAGTGGGTCATAAGGGGATTTGTACTAAAGAGGCTGATGAATGGATTGTTGAGAAATGACTTAGTACATTTGGGCGTATTTGTATTTTTGTGGTGGTTTATGGATGATTTGTATTAAGCAGATATTATTCATATAATGGAAATAGGTGGATAGGATATTTGTACCTAGGTCTGCTCCTCTACAAGTTTACTGGAAACTGGGTTGAATTAAATTTATAAAAGCAACCATGTTTCCATAGACTTTAGAATTGTTCATCTTTAGAATCATTTAACTTTTAACCGATATTTAATGATATAGATATACGAAATCATAACTTCAGAAAAAATGCAAATAAATTATAATTATATCCATTATTCATATCACTTTTGATTTCCAAGCAATACACATAATACATCTTTTTTTAATCATAAAAAATTAACAACTAGGGTATGTTACACCATGTTAAAACTTCATCAACACATTAAGAGTTTGCTTGTATTCTGTGAATGCCATGCCATGAAATTTTTAAAAAGAAAACAAGTACTAGTTAGATGTGTGTATGCACATGTGAGTGTGTATGTGTGTGTGTGTGTGTGTGTGTGTGTGTGAGTGTGAGAGAGAGAGAGAGAGAGAGAGAGAGAGAGAGAGAGAGACAGAGAGAGAGAGAGAGAGAGTGAGTGTGTGCATTGTATGTGTGGTGTGTGTGTGTGTGTGTGTGTGTGTGTGTGTGTGTGTGTGTGTGTGGGATCTGTTGTGCTCACTAGTCAGTGTGTGCAGGTCTAGTTCTCTGTGTGTGCATGTGGGTGTTGGTGAAACACAAGTTTATGTTAGAAGCAGCAGCAACATTGGTTTAAGTGTTTCTTCTTCTCCAGGTTATTCTTACTGTCTCTCCTGACACAATCATCTCGATATACCATATTGCTGTGGGTAGATGTGGATACTAAACTGGAGTGTAAGTTGTAACTAATTGTTGTCCAACCTGCTCTGTAAGCAGGTCTCTGACACTGTTGTATTTGATCATCCGGTAATGATTGCCACCGGCAGTAATTCAGGGGCACACACATGTGAGCTGTGACTAACTGTTGTCTATCCTGCTCCTGTTGGAGTATAAGCTGTAACTAACTGTTGTCCATCCTGCTCCTGTTGGAGTGTAAGTTGTAACTAACTGTTGTCCATCATGCTCCTGTTGGAGTATAAGTCGTAACTAACTGTTGTCCAACCTGCTCCTGTGGGAGTATAAGTTGGAACTAACTGTTGTCCAACCTGCTCCTGTTGGAGTATAAGTTGTAACTAACTGTTGTCCAGCCTACTTCTTTTTGCAGGTCTCCACCACTGTTGTCTTTGAACATCCATTAATGACATTGCCAGCAGCAGTCTTTCAGTGGCACACTGACACAGTGCTAACGTTCATGTCGGCAGGTGGGTTTGGGCAGCTGTGCAACACGTACCCACACTGGAACAAAGAACCTGCCGGGTACGACCTGAGGGGAAGGAAGCGGCAAGATGTGGTGGTGGCTGTCCACGCTGGTGGCGCTGGGACTGTACGCTGTGATGCGTCTGCTGAACCTGGCTAGCCCCCGCCCTGCCGCCCACCATCTTTGTCAAGTCCCGCCCACTCTCATTTTGTGCAGGCGCTCCTGGCTTCTTGTCCCATTTTGAAAGAGCCGTAAGTCGTACTAGTAGGAAATGACAGTGGTGGTGGTGGTGGTGGCGATGGTACCAGGTCATGTTCCATCTGTCCCCCTTTTTTTTTTTTTTTTTTTTAGTACTCTTCCACCTTTCCCATCCTCCTCCTTTCCATATAATGTCATGAAGACAGTCTTTCCTGAGAGGATCAACGTCTCTTTTATTCAGTTGAATTGATTTATGTATAATCTGAATACAACATTTCTTCTTTCCTTTGCATTGGTGTTTTTGATGTGTGTGTGTGTGTGTATGTGTGTGTGTGTGTGTGTGTGTGTGTGTGTGTGTGTGTGTGTGTGTGTGTGTGTGTGTATCAGGTGGAATATATAAATACATATAAACACACTGATGGTGTGGATTAAGCAGTTCCAGGTATGGATAATTGTCAGATGGAAAGTGTGTTGATTTAGCAGTTCCAGGTGCCATTGTTAATACAGCAGTTCTAAGTAAGGATATTCAGATGGAAGATGTTGATACAACAGTCCCAGGTAGGGTCATGTCGGCAAAAGGTGTGGACACATCGGTTCGAAGTATGGATATATCAAATGGAAGGTGTGGAAACAACAGTCGCAGGTATGGATATATGTCAGATTGAAGGTGTGGATACGGCAGAGCAAGATGTGGATAATGTGGATATAGATGGAAGGTATGGAGATAGCAGTCCTAGATGTGGATATGTCAGATGGAAACTGTGAATAGGGCAGTACCAGGTGTGGATATCACTTATTATCAGATGGAAGATATGAATGCATATGTCATGTGGATGGAAGTTTTCTTTTGTACAGGCCTAAAGTACACAGCATTACTAATGGCAATAACGATATTAATGACATGTACATATATAGTAGAATATCCTGAATAATTAGTTGTTTGGTCGGCTTTTTTTTTTCTGATGGCCTGAAATAACGGGGAAAAAACAACACACGTAATGTGGACTTAACAAACAGGTTCACAGCCACCAGTGCGATATAATTTTCTTTTCTAAAGAATGTGTGTGCCAGGCCTGTGTTGAAATATGGAGCACTGGCTCCACAGTGGCTGCAGTATCTGTGCCAGGCACATGTTGAGAAGTGTAGCACTGGCTCCACAGTGGCAGTCACTGCAGTGCTGTGTGGAAGGGAGATCATCACGTTGGTGACTGTTCACAGTTACGTACCTCCTTTACTCTGGGGCAAGAGCGGGCACATTCAGACTGTGGTGTACGCCAAAATCGGCCGCCGCATGCGTGACCCTGTGCCGAGTGGATCACGGCACACCAAGATTCTGCCAGATGGTTCGACTCTGACCTTTGACCTGTACACGCCGACTGGCAGTCAGCCTGCCCAAGGTGAGTGACATGGTGTTGCTTACCCCTGCCCTCTTTCTCCCTTGCTCATTGTCCCTCCCTGATCTACCATCATCTCCACAGTGTCAGTAGCAGCTTTAGGATATGGGCAGTGGTGGGAGAGGGTTAGTAATAAGATATCTGAAGTAAACACTTGGGCTTTCTATGCACTGGGTCTGTTCAAATTTTTAACCACTAAGGGTTTTCAGCAAATTGAACCATGAGATAAACCTGGTAGTTACCAGATCATGTAATCTTCTAGAGTGCTACACAAACTGGGTAGCTATTGAAAAGAGAAAACAAACAAATAAGAAAAAAAAATGAAAGAAAAAGTGTGAGATATTTCACAGTATTCCTCATTTCAACTTCCAGTGATGTCTATCCACAGTGATGATTGTCACAGACAGCAACAGTTCAAGCTGTGCTGTCTGTCTTGCTGAAGAAAAAAAAACCCACTGAACTCCAAATGTGAAAACATACATCTAATTTTGAACCTTCAAAGGGTGCACATGTTTTATGTCCGATGTGAAAAGCTGTACAAAATCTGATCCCAAAGCATGTCTGTCTGGTCAGTGAGGTCATCAGTTCTCAAGTCATATCCATCCCCCCCCCCCCCCCCCCCCCCCCCCACACACACACACACACTTTGCCTGTTGCTCTGTTCATGTGTGTGTGCAGGGCTGCAGAGGTTTGGATTTTCACTAGTTGTTCAAAAAATTCCAGTAGCCCAACAAAGTTATTACTAGCCCTAAAAAGGTATCACCAAACCCCCCACCCCATCTCCTTTCCAAACCTCCCCACCTCCTTTCCTAACAGGTTGCAAGCATCAAAATCAAACCCATTTCAGCAGACTAGCAGGAAATCCCAGCCAAAACAGTTTGGCTTTGCACTAAGCACTGATGCTGTCAAAATGATCCTTTCTTTCTTTCTGTGTATGCAGGCTGATACTCCTGCGAACACTGCCTGTATGAACAGACAGTGAAGTTTTGTGTTTATGACTGTTTTTTTTTATCCCAGCATTAAGGCAGTCATATTCCATCTTCGGGGAAGGTGCATGCTATGTGTAGTGTGTCATCCATACCAATGGCCAAACTGGCCTTCTCCTCCGAAAGTTGGTGATGGGATTTTACGTGTGTGCAAGATGTGTGTGCGTTCACACATGGAACCTTGGTTTATAGTCTCATTTGTAAGACTGTGTGGGGAATGGAGTCAGAACCAAGTTAACCACTTGACTGCCGCTATTTTTGTATCAGTTTTGTACTTCTGTGTGCCGGACAAATTTGACTTTTTGCGGTAGGTTCACTAATTTGATCAGCGCTCATTTATTTGTACAGATATCTCTTAGATTTTTGGCATTTTTTTTTTCTTCTTATACTCAGGGCTATAACATCTGCAAATAATATTTGATTTTGTTCATTATGAGTATAATAAATAATCTTATAATTCAACTTAAAAAAAAAAAATTATATTTTGCAAGCATACAAAACCCCACAGCAGCGAAACAAAAACATTCAAACCCAGTAAAAAGTGGTTTTAGTGTTTACTGAACACCTGTGTAAATATTTGGTAGTGAATTTACAACCCACAATTGTTGTTTTATATGATAAATTTATGCATTTCTGGGGTACAGTACAATCCAGGTATCAAGGGACACAATTTTGTTTTTTTTAGGTAGGTTCACTGATAGCCTCTTGCTTTAATTCTTGACATATATATCTTAGATACTTGGGAAATTTTCTTGTTATATCCTTGGCTACAGCCAGACATCACAATAGTTTGATTTTTGTTTGTAATGAGTAGACCAAAAATATACATAATGATGAATGTTTGTTTTGAAAAAGACACACTTTCAGAACATAAAACAAAACTATAGCACTAAAATCACAATGAAATACCACAAAACTGGTGTTAGTATCCTTTGAACTTCAGGACAAACATCTGTATTCACAATAATTGAATAAAACTTGACAATACATAAAATGTTTAGCAACCCATATCACAGAGGGCACTCCAGCTCAGTAACGCGGGAAAGAAGATGGAACTGCACATTATCCACAGCATCAGTCTGCACATCTTGCAAGCCTCTTTGGGAATTGGTCTTGTTTAGCAGAGATGAACTAACAATAAACAACACTAAGTGTAACTTCCAATTATTCTGTCAGTTTTCTTTCACACATGTGGTTTGGTTCACTCATGAACTAAGTGCAATTGATAAAAAGTCATCATCACAGAAGGTAATAGTAAAACATTGCAAAACCAACCACACACCAAAAAATAAAATAAAATAAAATACAGAAGTGACTGCTAAAGGTAGGACTGAGCTACAAAAGGCCACACCACAGATGATGAAAGCAAACTCCCAACTGAAAAATACACCGGTGTCGCAGAGAATACACCACACACCACAGAACCTACGGACAGAAGGATCAGGATCCCACACTACTGCCAATAAATGCCAGTTATAGTTGACTGACATACATTTGGGTACACACACACACACACACACACACACACACACACACACACACACACACACACACACACACACACTGTGCACAAGCACCATATTCAAAAGCAACACACACACACACACACACACACACACACACACACACACACACACACACACACACACACACACACACTCACACACACACAGCACCACATGCAAAAGCACCACACACACACACACACACACACACACACACACACACACACACACACACACACACACACACACACACACCATGCACAAACACTGCACACACACACCACACACACACACACACGCACACAATGTATACCCACACCATGCACAAGCACTGCTCTCTCTCTCTCTCTCTCTCACACACACACACACACACACACACACACACACACACACACACACACACACACACACATACTGTGCACAAGCACCATATTCAAAAGCAACACACACACACACACACACACACACACACACACACACACACACACACACACACACACACACACACACACACACACACACACACACACACACACACACACACACACACACACACACACACACACACACACAACAACCATTGAAATTGTCAATGTTCACACCTTGATACCTGGATCACCCGTGAAAAAAAGGTCGAGATTTGGGCAATCAGCACAGGCCTCTGTCCATTCTGAAAACAGTTTAGACTGACGAGTGCCACACCCACTTCCTCTGCCACACCCCCTCACACTGGACCCTCGCCGTTGTCCTGAACCCCCTCCCCTTCCTTGACTCTCCTCCCGACCTCTCACGAAAGGAGGGAGGAAGGCAGTTGACGTAGACGGAATCGGCTCGTTTCTCTCCGATTCGGGCCCACTTGCGCCGGTATCGCTCGGTTTGAAGTTGGGGATCAGCTTCGTCATCAATACCAATCTCCGATAGCAAAGGGTGATGTTGATTGTGATCGCTTTATTCCTCCTCTGAATCGCTTCGTTCCACTTCTCTGAAGTCTTCGTCATCGCTTTCACGGTCTCGGATAACTTCTTGAAGCACTTCAAGAGCCATTAGATCGTTTGAAAACGGCACGCGTCTGATCGAACTGCCTGCTCGACTCGCCATTTTGAACCGAGAATGACCCAGCTGAACTTTGCCGAAGTTACCGTCCGAACGGATGCGAGCCGGTCAGTCAGCAACCCATGAAAGGGAAGATACCGTCCTTTAAGGTCCCTACAATCGTTTAAACCATTTTTTTTCTCCTTGCCTCCCTTTTTAAATCGCCGAATTTTGATGATGATGAAAATTACCTCGAACGCCGTTCGTGCAAGGGCACACAGCTTTCCCGAAACCACCACGAACGCCGTTTGTGCAAGGGCAGTCAACGGGTTAACTCTGAAGGAAACATCCCCCTCAGGGTTTGTATGCTCCTTGAAACTCCTTGAATTCTGACAGGGAATTACAAGACATTGAAAACCTTTGAAAATCAATAAAATGTGGTTCTGTTGACCAAACCTCCTTGAAAACCTTTGAAAATCAAGCCATCAACTCTAAAAATCTTTATTGTGGCAAAAAGTAATGGCAGTTTGATTTTTTTTCTGCGTTCAGGTTGATGAAAAACTATTTTAAAACAAAACGTTTAAAAACATTGTTGCAATCCTGGATTGTCTGCGATTTTACCAAGGGAGATCAGTTTTGATGAAGTTACAAATTATTTCCCTTGATCAAATCACCAACAACAATCCAGGATCATGACAATGTTTTAAAATAATTTTTTTCATCAACCTGAACACAGAAAAATCAAACTGCCATTTCTTTTTTTTCAATTTTTATGCAAGTAGTGTAGAGAGGGCACGAAAATTTGACCATATTCTTTCAAAAATCATGTTTTGGGTTTGATGTGTTTTTGTGTGCTCAAGAAAGTCAGTTGAAACCATCCGTGGTGTTCATTTGGTCTATGTTCACATTTTTCTTTGTAAAAAAGGACTTTATATGAAGGAGGAGGTGTGTGAAAATTGCTTAACTTCTTTTCTTTCAAACGCCATTTTTTCAAAATCACTTTTTTCAACAACAGTTCATGTGCAAGGAGTACAATAGCTCTGGATCCGGACTAGTTAGCTTGCTTGGTATTTTTTTTCTTTTGATTAGAAATGATTTCTGCATGCAATTTTATTTATAAGTCAGAACAGCACATATCATTTGCTATTTCTACTGGAATAATTCAAAGGCAATGAAACGCGAAGCCTGATGGCCACCATATGGAAAAAAATTATTTTAAAAAAAAAAACGCGGTTTAGATATATAAAAATCCTTTTGTAATTGCATTACTTTAGCTCAGCAAAACATTATATAAAAATCCTTTTGTAATTGCATTACTACAGGTCAGCAAAACAAGAAAAGTCATATTTCAAGTGCCTAACATGTCTGCTATGATACAAATACAGTTCTTGTCATGAACTTTTTTTTTTCTCATCATTTTGACCCTATTTGTGGTCCCCAAATCACAAAAGAGCTTTGAAATCGCCCAAATATGTTTTTAAACATTTTTTTTAACATTAACAACAACACAAAAAGTTTTAAAAGGACAATGGTTTAATTTTTTGTGCCAGCTCTTGCCTTGAAATAAAATAAATGCTCCTTGAAAACTCCTTGAAAACTCCTTGAATTTTGTTCTTGGGAGTCAGTAGGAACCCTGCCCCTGTACCGAAATTCGAACCCGCAACCCCAGGATCATGAGTCTGGCGCTCTTCCAACTGAGCTATTCCGCTATTCCCCCCCCCCCCCCCCCCCCCCCCCCCCCCCCCCCCCCCGTCAAAATGATGACAAATATCTTCTTCAGCGCAAATGGCAGCCTGGGGGTCCATTCTGGCCATCAACCCAGTCCTCTCTCCCCTCGCTTGTGTACTGGTTTTAAACATTTAAAAAAAAAAATATTATAGATGTTTACCCATAGCATTATAGTGGAATGAAGACTTTGTGGCAATGTGAAAAAAAAAATGATGATGATGTAGCAAGTGAGCGCATGGAGGAATGAGAACCAACATGACTGTATCATCTTGTGGCTTCTGTGCATCTACAATTCAGTTTTCAAAACCACTCATCCATATGGATTTGTACTTGCCTGAGGCAGCCAGGTGACCAAATTGGTGTCTCCCATTGTGTGTGTGTGTGTGTGTGTGTGTGTGTGTGTGTGTGTGTGTGTGTGTGTGTGTGTATGTGCGTGTGTTGTGTGTGTGTGTGTGTGTGTGTGCGCGTGAGTGTGTGTGTCATTCTGCTGCAGCCATTCCACCTGTCTGTATGCTATGATCTGTCTGTACCTCTCTGTCTCTATGTCTTTTCTCTGTGTGTCTTCATCTTCCTGTCTGGCTTTCCCCTTCCCAGTCCACACCCCCCACCGCCAAAACACCTTCCCTCCCACTTGTCGGTCTGTCTCAGTCTCTGTCTATATCCTATCATTAGAGCTGATAAGTAGTGTGGCACTAAAGGGGGTGGTAGGTAGTACATTTCCTATGAAGGCTGACCACCATTGTGTGTTTGTGTTGAAGAGGACTGGTCTTACACCCTGTGCATAGGATGACTCTCTCTGCATATCCAGGAGGCTACTGCATGATGGTGTGTCCGGGATTCGGGAAGCAGCAGCGAAAGTTCCTACATTCGGGCGTTGGTGACATGTGCACAGGATTGTGGGTATCACGTGGGCCGTGCTGAACCATCTAGGGTGTCTGTTCAGCGTGCGCTTGACCACACCCAGGATTTTCAGTTATGGTTAGTTTGTGTATGTGAGTGTGTGTGTGTGTGTGTGTGTGAACTGTGTTTGCATGCAAGTACTATGTGCTGTTTTTTTTTCACATTAACGAGAGATTTCTTTTTTGTTTATCTTTGTCTATGGTTGGTTGGTTTGTCAGCAAGACTACACAAAATATTGTATTAAAATGTTTTGTGTATTCATGATTAATGTCATTAGTTGGTGGTGGCTGATACATGACTTAAACAGTGGTGTTTGGTGGTTGATGTGTTCGGTTTTATACAGTGATATTTGGTTGGTGATATATCACTTAGAATACTTGTATTTGGTGGTTGATATAACACAGTGATGTTTGGTGGTTGATAACACTGGTATTTGGTGGTTGATAACACAGTGATATATTTGGTGGTTGATAACAGTGATACTGGGTGGTTGATAACAGTGATATTTGATGGTTGATAACAGTGATGTTTGGTAGTTGATAACAGTAATATTTGGTGGTGGTTGATAACTGAGATTTGGTGGTTGATAACAGTGATATTTGATGGTTGATAACACAGTGATATTTGGTAGTTGATAACAGTAATATTTGGTGGTTGATAACAGTGATATTTGATGGTGGTTGACAACAGTGATATTTGATGGTTGATAAGTGATATTTGATGGTGGTTGATAAGTGATATTTGATGGTTTATAACACAGTGATGTGATATTTGGTGGTTGATAACACTGATATTTGGTAGTTGATAACAGTGATATTCGATGGTTGATAACACAGTGATGTGATATTTGGTGGTTGATAACAGTGATATTTTGGTGGTTGATAACAGTGATATTTGATGGTTGATAACAGTGATATTTGGTGCTGATCATACAGTGGTTGCTATGTCTTTTGAGTTATCAGAGGTCAGATGATCCACTACTAGTAAAAATGAGAGATCAGTTTTGAAAATGACAGGCCCAGTCTGAATTATATCACGCTCAAGCGTTTTTACATCAAACATTGATAGTAACTCTCATTGTTTTAAATTATGTGTGTGTGTTTGAGTGGATGCATGTGTGTGTGTGTGTGTGCTTGCGTGCATGTTTGTGTGGTGTGTGTGTGTGTGTGTGTGTGTGTGTGTGTGCATGCGTGCATGTTTGTGTGTGTGTGTGTGTGTGTGTGTGTGTGTGTGTGTGTGTGTGTGTGTGTGTGCATGCGTGCATGTTTGTGTGGTGTGTGTGTGTGTGTGTGCGCCTGTGTACATGCGTGCGCGCGTGTGCGTGCGCATGTCTGTGTGTGTTGCTAGGTGGCTGGGAGGAGTTTCACCTGATGCGACAGGAGGTGGAGACCCTGATGCCCCACTGTCGGCTGATCATGGTGGGTCTGAGCATGGGCGCCAACATGGTGCTGAAGTACCTGGGGGAGAGCCGTGGGCACCAGGCCAACGTCTGCTGCGCCTTCTCCATCTGCCAGGGCTACAACATCAACGAGTCAGTCCACACCCTTCAGCATCACCCAGCAGTCTCCGTCTTCTTCCTCGTCACTGTCTTCTTTTTCGCTGTGTTGTCGTCTTCACTTTCTTCTTCGTTCTCATTGTCGCCTTTTTCTTGTTCATCTTCTTTTTTTTTTTTTTTTTTTTTTTTTTTTCATGTTTCAACTTCTTTGTCTTGTTTTTCTTTTTTCCCCTTGATCTTTTTTATTTATTTATTTTTTTTTTTAAATATTTCTTCTTGTTCTTTCCTGTAATTTTTTCTCAGTCGATAAGAGGGAGGTGTGTTACACAGTAGTCAGGCTACAAATTGGAAATGTGTTCCTAGTCATAATTAGGTGTGTTTGTCAGTAGTGAAAGAGAGAGGTGTTTTATATGGCCAGTAGAGAGAGGGGGAGGGATGAGAGTGGGGTAAGACAACCAGTAGTAATGGTGGAGTGTGTTTCATAGCCAGTTGTAAAAGGACAGAAAGTGGGGTGGTTTTATCATCCAGGACAGAAAGTGGGGTGAGTTAGTCAGCCAGCAATAGGCGTGGCATGTGCTGTACAGCCAGCTGTAAGCAAAGGGTGTATTACACAGTGGGAAGAAGCTCTAGGGAGAGCCTTGACAGCCAGACGTCGTCAGAGAAGAAACCCCCCTCAGACAAGTGTTTCAGCCCTGAACTCCTGACACTCTGGAGGGGGCCAGGCCGCGCCCAGGTCATGACTCTCAGATGCCCTTCCACTGACAACATTTTTTTTTTTTCCTGGCACAGCCAGTAGTGATGTGAGGTGTGTTACTCAACAAGTTGTAAATGTGAGTTTTGTGTTACACATCGAGCAGCGAAAGAAGAATGTATCAAACAGCCAGTAGTCAAAGTGGGGGTATGTTACACAGCCAGAAGAACGGAGGGTGTGTTACACAGCCTGGAGCTAATGTGGGCTGTGTTTTTCTGTCAGTAGTAAAAAGTTATGTAGGAGAGAGGGGGGGGGGGGGGGGAGGTGAGTTCATGGCCAGTAAATGGGAATAGTATAACACAGCTCATCGTAAAAAAATGTGTTACACATTCAAAAGCAAAACTGAGGTATGAGTAAATAGTAAATGTAGGGTTGTTATGCAGCCAGGAGTAAAATTAGGGTGTATTATAGTTACAATAGTCAGAGAAGGGTATGTTACTTAGGTAGTAGTTGAGAAGGGGGGGGGGGGGGGGTACTCTTACAGGGCCAATGCATAGTCAGTAGAAAAGGTGAGGTGTGTTTTCACGGTCATTCATAAATGTTTTGTGTGCTACACAACCAGTAGTTAGGGCAGGGTGTTCTGTTGATGGTAGTCAGAGTAGAGTGTTTTTTGTGTGATATATATAGCCAGTAGTTAGTGCAGGGTGTTCTATTGATGGTAGTCAGAGTGTGTTTATTGTGATATATACAGCCAGTAGTTAGTGCAGGGTGTTCTGTTGATGGTAGTCAGAGTAGTGTGTTTATTGAGATATATATATATATATATATATATATATATAGATAGATATATACCCAGTAGTTAGGGCAGGGTGTTCTATTGATGATAGTCAGAATAGTGTGTTTATTGTGGTGTATATACCCAGTAGTTCGTGCAGGGTGTTCTATTGATGGTAGTCAGAGTAGTGTGTTTGTTGTGATATATACAGCCAGTAGTTAGGGCAGGGTGTTCTATTGATGGTAGTCAGAATAGTGTGTTTATTGTGGTGTATATACCCAGTAGTTAGTGCAGGGTGTTCTATTGATGGTAGTCAGAGTAGTGTGTTTATTGCTATATATACAGCCAGTAGTTAGGGCAGGGTGTTCTGTTGATGGTAGTCAGAGTAGTGTGTTTATTGTGATATATACAGCCAGTAGTTAGGGCAGGGTGTTCTGTTGATGGTAGTCAGAGTAGTGTGTTTATTGTGAGATATACAGCCAGTAGTTAGTGCAGGGTGTTCTATTGATGGTAGTCAGAGTAGTGTGTCTATTGTAATATATACAGCCAGTAGTTAGTGCAGGGTGTTCTGTTGATTGGCGTCGTATACTATACCATGTCAGACCATAGCATTAAACGGCTGTCAGTCAGCTCTGTCAGGCCGAAGTTTTGTGGCAAATGCAGTCATAAGATAGTCACGTGACGCCCACCCTACTCCCCGCCTACGGAAGATGCGAAGAGATTGTGTACTGTCCCGTCATTCTACTTCGGCCTGTCGCCCAAGCAAGATAAGTCTTGTGCTCTGTCTCACCTATACTTTTGCCTTTGTGTAAAGATTGCTGTGTTTGCACTCTGTACTCATTTATCTGTGGCTTCCGCTTATATCGTGACGTGTGAGGTTATCGGATGGGGGCTAGCATTCTAACCTTATTTACGGAATTTTCTCGCGATCGTGGTGCTCCCGGTTCTTGTCTATTTGCGTAACCGGTTCGAGGTTGATCAACATTTTCCATCGCCACGTCCATCGCGTTTTTCTCTGCCTCCCTTTGTCCATCGGCCTTGCATTCTCACTCGCCTTTACGGCCTTTTCGCCCCTAAATTCCGATTTCTATCTCGCCGTTACTTGTACCACGATTCCACTATCTCATCTGCGACGACGATCGCGGGTCGGTTTCGTCGCCATCTTGTTTTGCGCCGGTCTTCATTCCTTGTCGCACCAGCTTTCTAGCCCACGCTATTACACGTGGGGTTTGTCGTTCGGAATTTGCTTCCTACACTTGTTTACACCCCTCCCATTCATTGGGCTTCGTGTGCGTGGCGATCGCATCGCCCTTCGGCATTGCTGTTACACGTGGCGTTACTCAGCACTTTTGGTTCACGCCACTGCCGTTGCTCACGCACGGTTTCGTTCATCGCTACTGCGTTTTCTGACACTGTGCGAGCTTGTTTACTTTTATATTTCCATTGTGTTATATTGCTATTTGTGCGCACGGTCGATCGACCTCTCATCCGCTAGGGTCGGGTCCCCAAACCCCAGCTGCAGAGGGAGTTCCGTCGTCGGCGGTCCCAGACCTCGGACCGCTGGGCCCTGACCATTCCCCACGGCCACTGGTTCTCTGGCGCCACGGACGAATGGCTACGGGTCTTCGTGGCCGAGTGGTTAGGGCGATAGACTAGAAATCTATTGGGGTCTCCCCGCACAGGTTCGAATCTTGTCGACGTTGTTTTTTAACAATCTGTCCACTTTGACCACCGGCGTTCCAATCTCTCTCCCAACTCAGTCCCTCAAACTGTACACGGACGCCTCCAACTCGGGCTGGGGGGCCCACTTGGGGGACAGTCATGCCTCGGGGGTGTGGGACGCACAGATGGCACGCCTCCACATCAAGATATTAGAATTGGAAGCGGTCAGGCTGGCCTTCCTCCACTTCCAACACCTAATCTCGCCAACTGGTTTCTCCTCCTCACGGACAACACACGTTGGTAGCCCATTACATCAAGGGGGGGGGGGGGGGGGGGGGCTCACTCCATCGGCCTCTCCTACGGACAGAGGCCCTCCTTCGCTGGTGCCACGCACACGGGGAACCACCCTCCGTGCGAGACATACAGCAGGGACACGCAACATCCTGGCAGACTCTCTCAGCCGCTTAGGGATCCTTCTGCACACAGAGTGGACCCTGAACAAGCTGACGCTAACCACAGTATGGGAGCACTGGTTCAAGCCCATGGTCGACCTCTTGGCGACCCGCTTCAACCATCGCCTTCCCATGTATGTCTCTCCCGTCCTGGATCTCCGAGCGTACGCAGTCGATGCGCTCTCTCCCTCCCCTGGACGGGACTCATCGCGTACACCTTTCCCCCTTCCCAATACTTCACAAAGTGATCAGGAAGGCCAGGCTGGAGAGACCCAAACTCATCCTTATAACCCCGTGGTGGCCGGCCCAGTTGTGGTTCCCAGACCTCAGGTCCCTAACTCACGTTCCCCCTCTCCAGCTAGCCCCTCGGTGGGACTTGCTCAGACAACCTCGCTCGGGCCTCCCTCACTCCACCCCCCAGATGCTTCGCCTACACGCTTGGCTGATATGCCAACCAAATTGCGACCACCGGTCCCCCGCCTCCCCCGCGGACAGACCCCGGTCTGTCCTAGATACCCTGACAGAAGCGGGGGCATCGCAGTGATTACGGGACTTGGCCTTGGCCTTGGCCTCGCGTAGGACCAGCACCGAGTCCCTCTACAATTACCGATGGGAGATGGGTCACATGGTGCACGGCTAACTCGGTCCCCTACCTCCTCCCCTCCAACATCCAGATAGGCAATTTCCTATCCCATCTTTCGTCCTCTCGAAAGCCCTCTGCTAGTTCCATTTGGGGCTACAGATCGGCCGTATGCACCACCATCCGTCAGTTGGGCGGCCCATCATTCGACAATGACTTCTCAGACAACTATCTCGGGGGGTGGCCCTACGGGAAGCTCAGTCCCCTAGGCGCGCTCCCATGTGGGACCTCTTTCTGGTTCTTGACTCCCTCAGAAAACCCCCTTTCGAGCCCCCCCCTCCGCGCTATTCCCTTTGACATTCTCTCCTTCAAGACCACCTTCCTTCTCTCCCTGGCCTCAGCCAGGAGAAGAAGTGGGATTCATGCCCTCAGTGGTGACCCTCGGGACATTGCCTTTCACAGAGACGGCTCGGTCTCGCTTAAGTTCCTGCCGGTTCTTAGCGAAGAACCAGGAACCAGGCACGTCCTCTCCTTCCCTGGTTATCCGCTCCCTAGGATATCTTAGGCAGCGAAGGCGGCGGGGACATGGACCTGTGTCCCTCTCTGGTGCCTCAGATACTACTGGGAGCGTTCCCGCCCCAGGCGTTCCTCTCAGAGAAGCCTCCTTATTTCCATCTACCCCATCAGCAAGAAAGACATCTCGGCGGGCTCGATTTCTAGGTGGCTATCCAATACTATCAAATCTGCCTATGCCCAGGCCCACAAAGACCTCCCAGCCCTTTCCCCTCGAGCCCACGAGGTCAGAGCGCTGGCCACGTCCACAGCGTTCCAGCACTCTGTCCCCGTGCGCCATCTCCTGGAGGCAGCCTACTGGCGTTCGGAGAACCCTTTCATAAACTTTTATCTAAGGGACATCCGCATGACCAGGCTGATGGTTCTAAAGGGGTTTCATTTGTGGCGGCCAATGCAGCCATAACAGTTAACCCAGGAACCATTAGGGCGCTCAGCCCTCCTCCTATTCCTTTAAATTCTGCTATGGTCTGACATGGTATAGTATACGACGCCAAAATGGGGAGTTTGTATTATACTCCCTGTTTGGCTAAGTATATACTTACCATGTCAGACTCTAATGCCCGCCCTACCTTCCCCGCTAGCGCCAAGGTTCCCTGGGGTTGCCTTGCGCGCAGGCCTCGTTGAATGACGGGACAGTACACAATCTTCGGCATCTTCCGTAGGCGGGGAGTAGGGTGGGCGTCACGTGACTATCTTATGACTGCATTTGCCACAAAACTTCGGCCTGACAGAGCTGACTGATTTGCTTTCAGAATAATTTGTACCCATATCTTGGAATCATGTGGTAGCTCTTTCCCTTTTCTGTCACTCATTTACTCAGTCATTTTATATCTTTAATCCTTCATTAGTGTTGTCATTCACTGTTTGGCATTCTGCTTTCGTAGACCATGCTCTGATTTTGTTCCACAAACTATACACACTTGTCATCTTTTTAGCCATCAACAGCATGGCAGTTTTTATCTTGTAATTTGATGACTCTGTAGCTATAAGGTGATCACTAGAATGGGTGGTGCCCGTCTCTTCTGCAGGGCTGTCTGCTTGTGTGGACTTTGTATGTATTTTTTGTGGCATTGAAATGTTTTGAATGTTTTTTTTTTGTTGAAACTTTCAAAGATATTCATATGCAGTCAACGCAGTGTAATTCACAGTCATGGATTGTATGTATTTATCCCAAGAAACAAGGGAAACAATCTGTTTCATGTCTCATGGAAAAAACTGGAGGCGAATGGGCATAAACTGTGTGTTGACTAGCGACCAGCATTGCTGAAATTATCGAAATGACCTGAACATTGATAAGTTGACTAACGCTCATGTATGTATGCAGCCTGTCATTGTTTCCAGAGAGGCAAAATAGAGACATGGATACGACCACCATCCTACATAATACATAGGTACTGACACAGGCATGACATACAACCATTCTCTCATCTTTGACACCATTATACACATTGCATATAATCATACACTAGCACATTCTGAAAACATGAATGGCCTAGTCGTGGAATCTAGTTTCCCTTTGTGACTTGCTGATCATCTCCAAGATCTCTGATCTCTGATGGAGTTATTCAAAGTCTATTTTGCTTTTTGACTCGGTGGTGGTGATGAATGCTTGCTGACAGCTGAAATGCATTGTGGGAAGGTGGGTTTGTGGGCAGGTGCTGTTTTCTGAGGATGTGCAGCGGCATTTCGGTCTGGACCTGGCCAAGGTGTGCTCTGCTACCACCCTGGAGGACCTGGATCGCCACTTCTCCTGGTCAGTGCATGCATGCATGCGCACATGTGTGTGTGTGTTGTGTGTGTGTGTCTGCGTGTGTGTGCATGTCTGTATGCATGTGTGTGTGTGTGTGTGTGCACGTGTGTGTGTGTTTGTGTGGTGGAGGGAGGGCAAGGAAGGATACGGGGGTGGTGGTGAAAGGGTGTGTGTTCATGTGTGTGTATGTTTGCGTGTGTATATGTGTATTTGTGTCTGTGTGTTGTGCGCAT
This sequence comes from Conus betulinus, assembly GCA_016801955.1. Lineage (NCBI taxonomy): Eukaryota > Metazoa > Mollusca > Gastropoda > Neogastropoda > Conidae > Conus > Conus betulinus. The sequence goes on from JADBJO010001187.1 coordinate 196,563, forward strand.
ATGGGGGTGTGTGTGGAGTGTGGGTTTCTGTGTGTGTGTGCACATGTGCATGTTTCTGTGTGAGTTCTGTGAGGGGCAAAGGAGAGAAGAAGAAGGATGGGAGGGGATTTTGTGTGCATTTTGTGGGGGGACGGGGGTGGGTTTGAAAGAGGGGGGATAAATAAGAGAGAGATGTGTATGGGTGTGTGTTGTAGGAGAAAATGTAAGTTTTTAAAAATTTATGTATGTTAATATTTTTGTGTCGTAATGAACATACTTAGGTCTAGATAGACATCTGAAGCCATTTTTAACTGAACAAACCATGGGTTAAATCTAGATGGCGTACCAATGACAAACTATACTTCTCTCTCTTAACTGAATTCCCAAGATAACTGATCTATTCACAGAGTTGCAATGAGCTTGAATTTTCAACTCATTCTTCAAAATTAATTGAAATTTGATATTTTCTCATGAGACATAGGGGGAATACAGTCTGCTTTCTTGTACTAGACTGAGATAACTTATTAAGCATACTGAACTTAAAGATGTTTTGAATTGATTGTGAATCAATTTTCGGCAATTTTTTGGGTCTGCAGTGTTTCAACATATTTACATAACATTATGAAGTAAGACTATTTCGGCCATACTGAATGAAAGTTTCTACTTGGGAAACAAGAGGATAGAAAGTTAGGTGGGGGGAGGGGGGCGTGGTCTTACCACAATGAGGTGTGAATTTAGTCACTGGAAAGTTAACACAAATTGTGTTTTTTTTGGATGTGAAGGAGAGATTTTATGTAGCTACTCTTCTTTGTTTGAACCCAGTTTCGCAGAACAGGTCAAGCAATCTTTTTTTTTTCACTAACCTAGGTTGAGGAAATTAGCAAACAATACCACTCTTCATAAGAATGGGCAATTAGCAACAAAGACAAGGTCACCGAGAGAGCAAACTGCATGAACTAGATTTGCTGTCTAAAAGTTGTTCAGACTGAGAAAATTAAGCATACTGCCTTTAAGGTGTGACGTGTACACTTGATTTTCGCATCTGTTATTTTATTATTTCGATGTTGGTGTGTGCGCCTGTGGGAGGGTTCATGCTTGCATGCATTGATTTTTTGGCATGCATGTATGTGTACATTTGTTTGTGTGTATGTGCAATCCTTTTTTTGTGTGTGTGTGTGTGTACATGCACGCGCATGCGTATGCTTTAGAGATATATATACTAGATATATGTGTTTGTTGTTACAGCAAGCTGCAGGGGTACACAGATGTCATGGAGTACTATGATCAACACAGTTGCAGTAATTACCTCAGCAATGTAAGTGTGTTTTTTGCTGCAGGGGTTTTTATGAAAATGTCTGTGGTAATGAAATCAGAATAGATATGTAAGTCTTTATTTTCCACATGTTAGTGTATCATGACATCAGTTATGCAGTATTCATTTTCTCTATGTCACTGTACTTTTGAGATCAGCTGTGCAGTGTTCTTTTCTTTATGTCACTGTACTTTTGAGATCAGCTATGCAGTATTCATTTTCTCCAGGTCACTGTAGCTGTGACATCAGCAATTAAGTCTTCATTTTCTCCTTGTCACTTGCGACGACTTAAGCTGTGTAGTTTGGATTTTTTCTCTGTGTAACGGTAGTAAGGAGTTTTGTTGTTCTTCATGTCACTGTAGTATGGCATGGGCTATTTAGTTTTCTTTCTTTTTTTTTTTTCCCTTCTTGTCACAGTAGTAATATCATGAGCTATCAAGTCTTTATTTTCTCCAGGCTATTGTTCGAAAGATATGAGCTGTTCATTTTTTTTGTTGTTGTCAAGGTCACTGTAGTAATGAAGTCAGTTGAGTGGTTTTCATTTTCTGTGTATTACTGTAGTAATGATATCAGCAGAACGAGTCTTCATCATTCTTTTCTATTTCATTGTAATGTTATATCAGCCATGTGGTTTTCATGTTCTCACTGTTACTGTAGTAACCACATCAGCTGTGTAAGTCTTCTTTTTCTGTTTGTCATTGTACACTCATGGGACAGAAGTCTGTCCCCTCTTGGCACTTCCGGCGCTGCTGACTACCTACAGGCACCTGTTGCTGAAAACTTATTATTCTTACCTTTAGGCTGGACTAAACTTGCTAGTACTTGGTAATCTGGCCCTTCCGACTCAAAACATGCTGACAGCATCACAGTAGAGACTCGTAGAGGGAGTGGAGGTAGGCAACAGTCAGTTGATTCCAGCAAGTGGTGAGCGCACAGCGCAGATCTGCAACAGTACTGATGCTGCGAATGTCTTTTCTCACATGAGTCTTGAGGACTTGCCACACGTCACGGGAACAGAGGTATTGTCTTCTTGCTGGTACCAATGTTTGTTTGGGTAGTGGTCGGCAACAAATGGCAGAAAGTTGTTTTCCAGCACATCAGTATACTTCTGACTGTTCATATATTGCCTTCCACGAACACCAGTGGTTCAACTCTGTCATACGAAAGGCATCCCCACACCATCAATTTCAGTGTAGTCTTTGGGGCAAGATGGATGCCATGCAGAGGAAGCACTGACCACTTCTCTTCGACTTTCCTCCATAGTTTTACACGTCCATTGGGTTTGATCACAATGGTCATTTCATCACTGAAAATGTACAATTTTTCCACTGATCGTTCAAAGTCCAGTGAAGTTTACTCCTACAGTACTGCAGCCGCTTCTTTCTTTCTGTTCACTTCCTTGATGACTAGTTTATTCACTGGGGAATGCTTTAAATAGCCAAGTCCATGCAGATTTCGCTTGATCGTCTTTTGGATGACTTCAACGGAGTCGGCCGGATGTCAGCTGAAATTTCAGAAATTGTGGCAGATCTGTCCCATTTTACCATCTTTGACAGTGCAGACACACACACCTGTTTGTGAACACTCTGGGCCTACCACTCCTAGGTTTGTTTTCTAGTGGTTTTTCTGTCATGATAGTGCTTGTAAACTTTCCTGACGGTTGACGTGTTCAAGTTCAACACATTTGCGACCTCAAACACCTGAAGCTCCCTGGTCTGTCAACGACACCATGTATTTTTTCATCTCCTCCTGTGAGCTGTTTGTTTGCCAGTGCCATGCCAGATCTAACAGCAAAGCACAAGCACCAAACAACAGTTCAATGATTTTCTTTACTTCATACACAAAGAGTACACTTGTGAAAATGACGTCAGTGGTTTTTGGTACACAAACATCACCATGCTGAAATATTGGCTAGACAGTGTAGTGGAAACAACTACTTCAAATCTGTCAGCCATTAGAGGGGACAGACTTTTGTCCCTTTACCTGTAGTAATGACATCAGCTATGAAGTCTTCATTATCCCATGTCACTGTTGCAAACAAGATTATTTTTTAAATTTTTTTTTTATTTATTTATTTTTTTTGCTGTCCCTATCTCTGCGCCTCCTCAGAGGCAGTGCACCCACGCCGCTCATTCTGACACCCCGTCCACAGCCACAGCCCAGTCGGCCCCGCCGCAGCCCCGGCACCGCGGCAATCCACAAGGAGCAGTCAGTGTCAGGTCGTCAAGAGGCAACCCCACCGGAGGAGACACTGCACTGCTGCCGAGTCACTTCAATGGTGTTCAGTGGCACCTGTTCTGATCCAACATACGCAGGACACCACCTACTAAACCCCCTATTGACGACAATAATTGCTTAGTTGCGGAGCCGGCATGAGTGAGCTCTCCCTCCGGAGAGTGTCACCACGTCCATCCAACGACAGCCCCCATGGACTCACCGATACCGGTGACCCTGACTGAACCAAACCAAGGCCTCAGACGTGGAGAGGACATCGAAATTGAGGTCACCATGAGAGCAGGGCATGAAGGGCCACAGAATTTGAGACATTTTTTTTTTTTTTTATGCTGATCGATGAGAATGAGGATGACTAAGATGATGCTATGGATTTCCATTTCGGTCTGAGACTACATGACAGGGCTGTACTCTACGCTTCCTTTTCATAATATATCCCGGCATCACCAGGCCCGAGAGATACAGACATCTGCAGTGTTGGTCAGGAAATTTGAGCAACACTCTTAGAAACGCATCCATTAAGTGGATGAAACTCGACTGTGTGATCCCAGTCTTCCCAACTGAGTCCGCAGCAAACTCAACTCTGGGTAGGAGCCGGTCAGGGCAGAAAAACCCACATGACTCTGATGGGATTCGAACCCACGATCTCCCAGCCGGGAGTCCGCGACACTGACCACCTTGCCACAGTGGCTGGTATTATTATATTATTATGAATACTTACATAGTGCCTATCCTTGGCTAGAGACCAAGCTCCAAGCACTTTACATTCCACACTCATTTACGTAACGGGTTGTCTAGCTGGGTAGTGCCGACTGAAGAGCTGCCAGCCGGCGCTTCATTCAGTCATTTCCGGTGTCACCAGTCATATCGTTCAATATCATTTACTCAGTTTCCTTACTTCCTTCATTCTTTCCATTTCTCATGCAGGGTTCATGCTATCCATACCAATGGCCACACTGGCCTTCTCTTCCGAAAGTTGGTGATGGGAGATTTTATGTATGTGCAAGACATATGCGTGCATTGACACATGGAACCTCGGTTTATAGTCTCATTCGAAGGACTGCATGGGAAATAGAGTCAGAACCAATGTTAACTCTGAGGGGAACCCCCCCCCCCCCCCCCCCCCCCCAACCCTGTAATGAAATGGCCCAGTGGAGATTCGAACCCGCAACCCCAGGATCACCAAGATTACGACTCCGGTGCTCTACCACTGAGCTATTCCGGCTCCTATCACCCCCTTGCACCTGAAAGGGAAGGTCTGGAAATGGATCCCGAACCACCACTCAGATGGATGTAATGTGCATGAAAAGGGAGATGATCATGAATTCTAATGCGCTGTTCAGGTTGATTTAATGTGCTGTGCTACAAAAGGGAGGTAAAGCCACTGCATGTCAACCAACATCTAGTTTTGTTCCCATGCAGGCCTGTTTCCAAACAGGTTGTCATACACCTTGTTTTGTTTGTTAGAGATCATTATTATTTCCATGTAGGTAGACATACACCTAGTTTATTTGCATGGATCATATTTTGAAGCGAGTGTATAATGCTATCATCTTTCTTTCTTTTTTTTTTTTTTTCCTCTCAAAAAGACATTTCCATGCAGGTGAATATACCCATAGTTTTATTTGTGATGATGATCTTTCCGTGCATATGGATATAACTCTTTTCTTTATGCAGAAAGGTTTCATGTTTGTGGATGTAACCACAGTTTTATTGGGTGGGATCATATGGCCATGGCTGTACATGAACCTCTAATTTAACTTGTATGGGATTATACTGGCATACATGTGGATGGATCCATACTTTTGTTTCTGGCATCGTATTTCCATGCATGTGATGCCCCTGGATTTATTTGTGTGGTCTATTGTTGGCATCCAGGTGGACATACCCCTTGTTTTACTGAATGCGGAGGATGATCCAATTGTACCTCCCCAGCTGTTGAAACACGCTCGGAATTATGCAGGTGAAAATTGTGACTGGACTTCGAATAAACTGTGATCTGTGTTCTCCTTCCGATCAGTTCTCTGTCCTGTGTCTAGCTGCACTTACTGTTTTACAGATACTGTTTAGCTTGGCCACAGGTGTGCACATGCAGGTATGCATGCATGCGCGTGCGCGTGCACACACACACACAACACACACACACACACACAAACGCACACACACACACACACACACACACACACACACACACACACACACACACACACACACACACACACACACACACACACATATATATACACACACATGCACACACACACGCACACAAATACACACACACACACACACACACACACATATATATACACACACATGCTTGCACACACACACACACACACACACACACACACACACACACACACACACACACACACACACACACACACACACTTTCATACTTACTCACACACAAACACAAATATATGCACATATACACTTGTAAATACTAACTACACATAACTCTAATGGTTTCTTGTTTTTCTGTCTATTTGTCTTAGTATTTTCAATCTTGCACCACCAAAATCATGTGAACCTGACTCTATTCCATTACCGCTGTTATATTCTCTCAGCGTTCTGTTCCCTGGTGTTACAAGTAGAAGTAGATTGATTGTGATTGAAATTAATCTTGAAAAGACCTTTTTTTTAAAAAATGTATATTAGTGAGTAAATGTGTGTTGTTTTGTAAACAGATCAAGTTACAGTAATAAACTCACTGGCAATACTTTTTTTTTTTCGACAGAAATGCTTAGGAACGCTTCTTTGTCAGAAGTTTGCATGGAAAAGACGACATGTAACATACAGAAAATTTTTTAAAATGTGAAGAAAAAAAAATTTAACATTTAAAAAAATTAAAACAACAGATGCCATTTTATTTCACAAACTGTTTGGGATTCAGAGATTACAGTTACTCTAGGCATAATCTATGCCTGGTTTCAGAGCCTACAGTTGCGCTCGATGTAATCCTGTGCCCTCGTTTCAGAGTCTCACAACCAGGCGATCTTCGTCACCACCAAGCACGGAGGTCACCTGGGCTACTACTTTGAGCGGGGCTTTGTCCGCCCCCACCCCACATCCTGGATGGATCGTTTCGTGTGCCAGGTGGCTGATGGCATCGTCGCCTACACCGCTCAGCGGACCGTGGAGAGCATGTCGCCACAGCATTCTTTACCTCTGAAGGTCAGGCAGGGACGGCTTAAGGAGCAGGAGTCATGGGAGAGGGAGGGAGGGTGGAGGGGGAGAAGCTGGGTGGAGAGGGGATGGAAGGTTTGGAGGGAGTGGAAGGATGGGTAGAAAGTCTACTAGAATGTGGAGGCAGTGACGTTTGGAGGAGAAGCGGAGGAACAGGGACAGAAAACTGATTGGATGGAGAGAAAAACGCAGATGAGTTTAGGGCATTTTGAAAAGCAGTTATGTGGACATTTGGTCGGAGAAAGAAAGACTAGGCATGACTGGAAGACAATGAAGACAGATCACTTATTTAGGACTAAAAGGCATCTGTGACAGTGAGGATCTGTGGCAAAAAGAGGGGAGTATGTATGACAGAGAAAATATGCATGACAAAAGAGAGTATCGTATGATATAGTTGCAATGAGAGAATGTGTGACAGAAACATATTTGTGATACAGAGAGGGAGAGAGAGTATGTATCACAGACAAAGATTATGTGTGACAAATAGTATGTCTGTAAAAGAGTGTGTATGACAGAGAGAGAGAGAGAGAGAGAGAGAGAGAGAGAGAGTTTGTATGACAGACAGAGAGAGAGAGAAAGAGAACAGGAGTGTGCATGACAGAAAGAGAGATCGTGGCTGAAAGAGAGAATAGACATATATGAAGGAAAGAGAGAGTCTGTATCACAGAAAGAGAGAGCATGTAGAATAGAAGGAGAGAGTATGTATAACAGAAACTATGAATGACAGAATACATATGAAAGAAAGAGGGAGTATCCACAACAGAAAGAGTATGACAGAAGGAGATTGTAAGACAGAGAGTACCTATAACAGAGAGTACATGTTACAGAAAGAGAGTATCTATGATTGAAAGAGAGAATACATGTACAGAAAGAGAGTATCAATGACAGAAAGAGACAGTTTGTATGACAGAAAGAGTCAGTATCTATAGCAGAGAGTATGTACAGAAAGGGGAAGAGTATGTGTACAGAAAGAGAGTATATATGAAGAAAGTAAGAGCAATATGCGTAACAGAAAGAGCATGACAGAGTGTATGTGGTAGAGAAAATATCTGACAGAGAGTATGTATGACAGAAAGAGTATGTCTACAAGAGAGAGACAGCCTGTGTGACAGAAAGAGAGTATGCACAACAAAAAGAGAGAGCATATGTGACATTAAGAGAGAGCGTCTATATTCCAAGCGAGAGTGTCTATGTTCAAGCAGATTTTTAACTTTGAAAGTGACAGAGAAATGCTATCATAAAAGAGACAGGAAATAGCTGTTATGAAAGACAGAGAAATATTGTCACGAATAACACAGAAGGATTATCTGGAAAGATGGAGAAGCATTATGATTCTTCTTCTTCTGTGTACACAGGCTGATTCTCTTGCAGACACCCCCTGTATAGAAAGGCAAGAATTAATCCCATCTACCCAACAAAGGAAGTTTTGTGTGTATGACTGGTTTTTTTTTTATCCCGCCAGTGAGGCGGCCATACTCCACTTCGGGAAGCAATATGATTAAAGGCACAGAAGTATTATCATGAAAGGCAGAGAGATATGAAAACCACGATACTTTTCTGAAAAACAGTCAGAGAAGTAGTTTCATGAAAATGGAAAAGTATTGTTTGGAAAGACAGAGAAGATTGTCATGAAAGACAGAGAAGTATTGTCATGAAAGACAGAGAAGTATTGTCATGAAAGACAGAGAAGTAATGTCATGAAAGACAGAGAAGTATTGTTTGGAAAGACAGAGAAGTATTGTTTGGAAAGACAGAGAAGTATTGTTTGGAAAGACAGAGAAGTATTGTCATGAAAGACAGAGAAGTATTGTTATGAAAGACAGAGAAGTAATGTCATGAAAGACAGAGAAGTAGAAAGACAGAGAAGTGTTGTTTGGAAAGACAGAGAAGTATTGTCATGAAAGACAGAGAAGTATAGTCATGAAAGACAGAGAAGTATTGTCATGAAAGACAGAAAAAAAGTATTGCTTGGAAAGACAGAGAAGTGTTGTCATGAAAGACAGAGATATTGTCATGACAGACAGAGAAGTAGTATTACCATGAAAGACAGAGAAGTATTGTCATGAAAGACAGAGAAGTATTGTCATGAAAGACAGAAGTATTGCCATGAAAGACACAGATGCATTCTCATTGTTTGTGTGGTGTGAGAGTGTGCGTAAATGTGTTTATGTGTGCATGATGCTAAGATCAGATTTTTAAGTGCATAGTTGTGTGTGTGTGTGTGTGTGAGAGAGAGAGAGAGAGAGAGTGTGAGAAAGAGAGAGAGAGAGAGAGAGTGTGTGTGTGTGTATGTGTTTGCTTACGTTTTGGAACCAATTCATTTGTACACTGCATGTTTGTGTGTGTGTGTGTGTTTGTTTTCTGTAGAGCGAACAGCTCCAGGCACTGGTCAATTCTAAGCATGAAACAGAAACGATCTCTTCCCAAACCGATCTCTCCACTGGTGAGGGAACAACTTTGAGGCACAGAGCAACCAGTCAGAGAGCAAGAACCCTACACCCACAAACAGTGAGGACGATCTGATTGGGGAAGAGGATACAGGGGAGAACAGTCGCTCTACTTTGTCATCGGTGCTGGATGAACAAAATGGCCTGTCTTCACTGGTGGAGGGCGAGACGTTCTTTATTGATGCTGTGGCCTGTGTGTCTCCGATATGTCTCGTGGAAAAGATATGGTTGCTTGACGTGTCCCCTGTCTTCTCTGTGATCACTCACTGTCTGTCTCGATCAGTTTATCTGTCTTGCCTCTTCCTGCCTGGTTTTACCCTCCAAGCTTAGTCCCACAGTTTCTCTCCTTCCTCTCTGTGTCTGTCTCTCAATCTCTGCCTCTGTTCTGCAGTTTGTGGTTTGTGTTGTTGTTTTTTTTTTGTTTAAGTGTATTTTCTTTTCTTTGTGGTTGCTTTGCTTTGTTCTTGTGTTGTTTGTTGCTGTCGTTCAAAGTGTTCAAACTGCCAGCAGTTGGAAGCGGCCATAGGAAAACACAGCTGTGGTGCTTGATATGTTCACCTGATGTTCAGTGTGTGTTTTGTTGCATGCGTTTTGCTGCATATGATCATATTAGTTAGAGTTCTACTTGAGATTTGAGAGAGAGGCTTTCTGCTTGGGTATTCAGATGATGGAAATTAGGGGGGGTGGGGGGGGGGGGGGGGGCAGTTTTTTTTCCAGTGTTGAATAGACAAGGTTTGTTTTTGTTGGATGAGAATCGAGGGAACGCTGATTTTTTTTCCTGTTAATATTGAAGGGACATGGGTTTTCCTCTGAATATTATGGGGACAGGACTTATTTGCAGAATGTTGAGGGGGCAGGAATTTAGCTTTGAATATGGAGGGGTCATTTTCCCCCGGAGTGTTAGGGGACACAGGTTTTCCTCTGAGTGTTAAGAAAGGGGACACAGGTTTTCCTCTGAGTGTTAAGAAAGGGACACATAAGTTTTCCTCTGAGTGTCAAGGGAACATAAGTTTTCCTCTGAGTGTTAAGAAAGGGGACACAGGTTTTCCTCTGAGTGTTAAGGGAACATAAGGTTTCCTCTCTGAGTGTTAAGGGGACACAGGTTTTTTTCCTCTGAGTGTTAAGAAAGGGGACACAGGTTTTTCCTCTGAGTGTTAAGAAAGGGAACACAGATTTTTCCTCTGAGTGTTGAGGGGAACATAAGTTTTCCTCTGAGTGTTGAGGGGACATAAGGTTTTCCTCTGAGTGTTAAGAAAGGGACACAGGTTTTCCTCTGAGTGTTGAGGGAACACAGGTTTACCTCTGAGTGTTAAAGAGGGACACAGGTTTTCCTCTGAGTGTTGAGGGGACACAGGTTTTCCTACTGTGTGGAGGGAACCGGTTTTCCTCTGAGTGTTGAGGTGACACAGGTTTTTTCCCTGAGTGTGTGAGGGGCCATAAGTTTTCCTCTGAGTGTTGAGAGAGACACAGGTTTTCCTGTGAGTGTTGAGGGGACACCGGTTTTCCTCTTGAGTGTTAAGGGCATGCAGGTTTTCCTCTGAGTGTTGAGGGGACACAGGCTTTCCTCTGAGTGTGGAGGAGACACCGGTTTTCCTGTGAGTGTTGAGGGGACACAGGTTTTTCCTCTGAGTGTTGTGGGGACACAGGCTTTCCTGTGAGTGTTGAGGGGACACCAGTTTTCCGGTGAGTGTTGAGGGGACACAGGCTTTCCTCTGAGTGTTGAGGGAACACAGGCTTTCCTCTGAGTGTTGAGGGGACACAGGCTTTCCTCAGCATATTAAGGGTACTCAGGTTTTCTGCTGAATAATGAGGGGATATGGGGTTTTCTTTGAATATTGAGGGGACACAGGTTTTCCTGTGAGTGTTGAGGGGACACAAGTTTTGCTCTGAGTGTCGAGGGGACACAAGTTTTGCTCGGAGTGTTGAGGGGACACAGGTTTTCATCCAATCATTGAGGGACACAGGTTTTCATCCAATCATTGAGGGGACACAGGTTTTCCTGTGAGTGGTGAGGGAATATAGCTTTCTTCCGAGTGTAGAGAGACAAGTTTTCCTGTGGGTAGAAGGGACACAGTTTTCCTATGGGTGTGGAGGGACACAAGTTTTCCTGTGGGTGTGGAGGGGACACAGTTTTATGAGTCGGGTATTCTCGGTGAACCTTAAGCAGACATAGGTTTCCTGTTGAGTGTTGAGGAGACTGGTAATCTGACGGAGCATTTAAGGGACACTGGGCATTGAAGGGACAATGAGTAGATTTGTTGCCTTGCATGTTTTGCCATCAAGTGGCCACCACTGTTATTTATTTGTGATAAATTGTTTAAGTGTTCGCGAAACTTATAAATAGTCTGTGGCATTATGTTTCGGAATGTGATTACATGCCATAGTGTTGTTACTGTTGTAGATATGTTTTACACATGGTTACCTTATTGTTGCTGTTTTAGAAAGTTTTTCTCTCTCTCTTTCTCACACATGTGCACGCATGCACACACACACACACACACACACACACACACATGCACGCACAATGCGCTTGTGTGCAAGATTCTGCATGGTCCATGATCACAAAGGTTGCAGAACTATTCTGAATGGTCATTGCCTCAACAAAGCAGATAGCTTGTTGTTTTTATGTCACATTTTACGCTATATTTCTGTTTTAAGTTGTAAGAATGCACATGAGAGAGAGGAAATGTACAATGTACGTTCACACAATAATTTTACGCTTGTTTAGAATCTGTCATATGTTAGTGTCACCATCCGTGTATCTTTCTTTGTGATCATCATGATGTGAAGTTTTTAGCCTTGTTGGCGTAAAGACTGTGAAGCAGACAAGAATTTGTTTCTTAATTAAGTGATACTGATTATATATATGTGATCTTACCTGGTTCGCCATTCAGCATGAAAACATGCAAGTCTGCTACATTTTGAGAAAGTAGAAATGAGGTTTTCTTCGCGGCATGATGTATCCTACATCCAGGTCAGGAATGGTAGAAGTGTATCCTGTTACATTGAATTCTGCACCAGCTGCAATGAAGGTTGTCAGCGGCGTGATGTAGCCTGCTACATTGTGTTCTGTAGAAGTAGCAGCGAGGTTTCCTAGCCTAGTGATGTATCCTGCTACATCGTGTTCTGTAGAAGTAGCAGTGAGGTTTCCTAGCCTAGTGATGTATCTGGTTACACTCAGTTCTCCGTTAGCCGTGGTGAGGTTTGTCAACTGTTTAATATATCTATCTCACTGTGTTCTGGTTTATAACTGTGAGGTTTGTTATCTGTATGATGTAGCCTGCTACACTGTGCATGGGGTTTGTAGCAGTGAAGTGTGTCATCTGTATGATGTAGCCTGCTACACTGTGCATGGGGTTAGTAGCCGTGAAGTGTGTCATCTGTATGATGTAGCCTGCTACACTGTGCTTGGGGTTAGTAGCAGTGAAGTTTGTCACCTGTATGAAGTAGCCTGCTACACTGTGCATTGGGTTAGTAGCAGTGAAGTGTGTCATCTGTATGATGTAGCCTGCTACACTGTGCATGGGGTTAGTAGCAGTGAAGTTTGTCACTTGTATGAAGTAGCCTGCTACACTGTGCATGGGGTTAGTAGCAGTGAAGTGTGTCATCTGAATGATGTAGCCTGCTACACTGTGCATGGGGTTAGTAGCAGTGTAGTGTGTCATCTGTATGATGTAGCCTGCTACACTGTGCATGGGGTTAGTAGCAGTGAAGTTTGACAGCCATGTGGTGTATCCTGGTATGTTGAGTATTGGGAGCCTGGACCTTCAGCTTCTGTCACACTGTGAGCTGTGCATGCAGTTGCACTGTGGATTAGCGGTGAGTGAGCTTTGAGCTGTGAGAGGTGTGTTGCCACACCAAGTGAGTGAGCTTTGAGCTGTGAGAGGTGTGTTGCCACACCAAGTGAGTGAGCTTTGAGCTGTGAGAGGTGTGTTGCCACACCAAGTGAGTGAGCTTTGAGCTGTGAGAGGTGTGTTGCCACACCAAGTGAGTGAGCTTTGAGCTGTGAGAGGTGTGTTGCCACACCAAGTGAGAGTGAGCTTTGAGCTGTGGGAGGTGTGTTTCCACACCAAGTGAGTGAGCTTTGAGCTGTGAGAGGTGTGTTGCCACACCAAGTGAGCGAGCTTTGAGCTGTGAGAGGTGTGTTGCCACACCAAGTGAGTGAGCTTTGAGCTGTGAGAGGTGTGTTGCCATACCAAGTGAGTGAGCTTCGAGCTGTGAGAGGTGTGTTGCCACACCAAGTGAGTGAGCTTTGAGCTGTGAGAGGTGTGTTGCCATACCAAGCAATCGGTGATAGTTGTGTGACAGTAAGAATGACATCAGAGGACCCCTACTGGATGCATATTGGTACAGGATTGGCCCGGGGCCAGGGAAAGTTTTATATCCACACACTCACACTCACACTCACACATGCACACTCACACTCACACATTTATGCACAAGCACACACACACACACACACACACACACACACACACTCACATGAAAATTTCAGCCACTGGACGATCAGCAAGAGTATATACTTATTTCCATTCACTGTGTATACAGAACAACAAACAAAGACTTGAATGCTAAGCCCATCATGGGCTGTAGCAAGTAAAATTCTAATCTGTGATCTCCAGTATGTGCCATTATGCAGTATAGTTTCCTTTGTCAATCAGCTAAATATCCAGTTGAAATCAGTCTGACTGACAGGAAAACAGCTCCTTAAGTGATAAATTCACACTTGGTGCTCCGTGACTACTCCTTAGTCGGTGCTAGTCAGTGCTTCTTTCTGCATCATGCAAAGGAGTTTCCTGCTGGGCCAAACATCAGGCGCCTTGGAGTCTCCATTCTAACTGGAATGGTCACTGTAAAAGACAGAATAACAAGAAAATCTGCAACAAAGACAGGAGGAAGGAGGGGGAGCGGTGAAGAGGGGGGGATAGAGAGACTATATGTTTAAATCTTGGCTCTCTGGGCTTTGTGTGAGCTACATCCATGGCATCTGTATTTTGTGATATCGATCTCTCTTTTTATACATGTACTTACGCGAACCGAAATGCAGATGTTTATTGTGTGCTTGTCTGTGTTTGCCGTCTGATGTATCTTGTATCTATCCATTTATTTAATTCTCAGGCTTACTATTTATCTATGTATTATACGCATGCGCCCGCACACAGGTATATTATTGTGTACTTGAGTTTCTGTGTGTGTGCATGTAGTAAATACACAACAAAAACTAATATGGGGGAAAAAATCTTACCAACTCTGTATACTTAAAAGGTTATAAATCTTTTTTTTTTTTCTATTTTGTATCCAACACAACTGTTACCTCATGGAGCACTACTATATAATCATCAACATCTACTGCTCTGAAATGCTTTCTGTTGTAGCCCTCTGGATGTGTTCATCAACTTCTACTGCTCTGAAATGCCTTCTCTGGCACTCTTCTATCATCACAAATCATAAAAACTTAATGATCTTCGCTGCATTGTTTTTCTTCTTATAGCACTTTTGATGTGGTCACTGCCTAAGTCTTTACCTTTTGTAGCGCTGCTAATGTGTTCACTATCGTCTTACCCTTCTTTAAGCTGTTTCCTACCTTAATGCTGATAATGTAGTCGTCATAATCTCATAATGCTTTCTTTTAATGCTATTGGTATTGTCATTATCATTTTATACAGCTCTAAGCTGTAACCTCTTTTAATACTGTAACTTTGTCATGCTGCTGCTCTTTTTTTATGCTGTTGGTGCAGTCGTCGTCATCTTGCAACGCTTTTTTTTTTTCATTGCTGTCTATGTTATGGTCAGTTTATACTGCCCTAGGTTGTAAGCTTTTTTTTTAATGCTATTGATGTAGTCATCATCAGCTTATACTGCTCGCTTTTAATGCTATTGATGTAGAGATCATCAATATATACTGCTGTCTTTTAATGCTATTGATGTAGAGATTATCAACTTATACTGCTCTCTTTTAATGCTATTGAAGTAGTCATCATCAGCTTATACTGTTTGCTTTTAATGCTGTTGATGTAGTCATCATCAGCTTATAGTGCATGCTTTTAATGCTGTTGATGTAGAGATCATCAGCTTATGGTGCTTGCTTTTTTAATGCTATTGATGTAGTCATCATCAGCTTATAGTGCTTGCTTTTAATGCTATTGATGTAGTCATCATCAGCTTATAGTGCATGCTTTTAATGCTGTTGATGTAGAGATCATCAGCTTATGGTGCTTGCTTTTAATGCTATTGGTGTAGTCATCATCAGCTTATAGTGCTTGCTTTTAATGCTATTGATGTAGTCATCATCAGCGTATACCGCTCTCTTTTAATGCTGTTGATGTAGAGATCATCAGCTTATAGTGCTTGCTTTTAATGCTGTTAATGTAGTCATCATCAGCTTATACTGCTCTCTTTTAATGATGTTGATGTAGAGATCTTCAGCTTACACTGCTCTCTTCTAATGCTATTGATGTAGTCATCATCCTTATACTGCTCGCTTTTAATGTGATTGAAGTAGTCATCATCATCTTACACTGCTCCAAGCTGTTACATCTTGTAGTGCTATTGATGTGAACATCATCATCATATTTTGCTCTGTTACATCTTTTAATAATGTATTGATGTGGTCATCATACTGCTCCGTTACCTCATGGAGCACTACTGATGTGGTCATCATCATCTTATTCCGCTCTAAGCTGTACCTGTTGTAGCACTATTGATGTGGTCATCATCATCTTATTCCACTCTGTTACCTCATGTAGCACTACTGATGTGGTCATCATCATCTTATTCCACTCTAAGCTGTTACCTGTTGTAGCACTACTGATGTGGTCATCATCATCTTTCTCCACTCTATAAGCTGTTGTCTCTTTGTCGTGCTACTGATGCAGTCATCTTCATCTTATTCCGCTCTGTTACCTCTGGCAGTGCTATTGATGTGGTCATCATACTGTTCTGATACCTCTTATGTCACTATTGATGTGGTCACCATCCCACACTGGACCAAGGACACTGGTATTGCATTTTATCTGAGGAGTTCAGCGATTGTAGCTGTGAGCTGATCACCTTTGACCCCCTGTTTTTGTTCTTGTGTAGGGACCAGACATCTTCATTGCCATGGACTTTCTTTTTTTTTCATCTGTACTGTTGTCCACTGGTTTTTAACCTGTACTGTTGTCCTCTGGTTTTTAACCTGTACTGTTGTCCACTGGTTTTTAACCTGTACTGTTGTCCTCTGGTTTTCAGTCTGAGTGACCTCTTCACTTTTCATTTTCTGACCTTCTCTTGTTCACTGTGGGAGCAAAGAGTTACCCTACTTGTTTATTATCTTCTCTTGTTCTAGTTTGTGCCATGCCAGCTGTTGTGATGTTTGGCTGCAAGACAATGAGACTGGAAACGGTGTCAGGTGTGGGCGCTAGCTTTCCATTCAGTTAGGTCTGTTAATTACTGTGGGTTTTTTTTTTCTTTTAATGTGTGTGGTGCTGTTATGTTTTTTTTTTTCTTTTTTTGTTTTTGTTTTTTCCTTCCCTTTTTTATTTGTGGATTGCACATCAAGCAAAGTTACCTCTTGTAGTGCTAAAGCAAAGTGTTTGTCATGGTCACCAGCAGAGGTGGGTTTTGATGATGACATTAGGCAAAATAGGGCTGTGTTAGAACAAATGAGAAGTGGATGTTGCAAACAACTTTCTTCACTACTCAAGTTTTTGTTTTTGATGTGGTTGCTCTTTTTCTTTCAGTTATTTTTGTTTTTGATGTTGTTGTTGTTGCAGACCTGTCTACCTCAAAATTGAACCATTAGTATTGCATGGAGTAAATTTAGTATTCCATGACAAAAAAGAGCATTTTTCATACCTTGAACTTTAATATAGATCTTATATTGTGCAATTCTTGCAGCCAACTCACTGCGCTGTACTCACACTAAAACACTCACACCAGCTAGCACATGTGCACTACACACACACACTGCACGTATCTAGTTGACCATCATTAAAAAAAAAAAATTATAATGCCCTCCTCCTCCCTTTCACCCCCCTCCCCCGCACGCACCACACACACACATACACACAGTGACAGACAGTCACACACACACGTATACCCCTCATACAGTTTTCATTTTCCATCTTTTTCTTCTCTTTGTACTGCCACTCCATCCCCCTCCCCCACCCCCTGTCCCCGTTTTGGGGGGATGGGGGTGTGGGCGGGGGGAGGAGCTAATTAACAGCAGAAGTTAAAGTGACAGACACACTTTGAGCTGTCTCTGGAGTCAGGAAACTTCTTCTTGAATAGAGAACAAGACGATCGATGTTGACTTGGACAGATCCGCGTCAGCCACCAGCCTACTCATCATGATCATCATCTCGACGTTTGTCACCTACTGCTCCAGGTCCCCCACTAGACTTTGCCTCGGCCTTTTTATGCTTGTACAATTGAAGGTGTTCCTTTCACCATTTCATATAGTTTTTTTTAATGCTATTTTGACGAAACATGCTTTATGCAGTCGTTGCGCCCTCCATGAGCACAACTAAAACCTGTTTCGCACAAAGTGCTCTCCACACCAAGTTGGACCTTTTTTGAACTTTGGATTAAGCACTTCCAAGTTTGCGTGGTATGCATTCAGGAAAGTTTGCTCCCCAGTTTTGGCAACCTTCTTTTCAACATCTAGCTCTTCATCACTCTCATGAACGCATAATTTCGCTGGTGGCAGCATTTCTCTTGGTGAATATCTGTGTCAGTCGCTCACTATGAAAGATGGCCGACCATAGAGTAAGCGAGTGCGCGCGCAAACTGGAACGAGGGACAATAATTCACGTCTTCAAACAGGAAAATAATACTTTTTATTTTGTAGCAATGTTGCTGATTTTCGTATTTTTGTCCTAGTTGGCGTATTATCATAGTTTCCATTCAAATTCGGTAAAATACACTAAAACATCGTAGGGTAGGCAGGTCTGTTGTTGCTCTTCTTTCAGTGATTTACTCCTCAGACAGATCCAAAAGCAATACCAATACTAAGCTCTTTTATGCTTTTTAATTTTTGTTATGTCGGTAAAGAAGAAATCTAGTTAAATTTTTAAGCCGACTGTGACCTATTCAGTGATAGGAAACGTTTTTTTGTACTTTTTTTTTGTTTTTTCCCCGAGCTTGTTGTTTTGGTGCTAGTGTTGATGGTGTGTCATGGCAGTGTTTACTTTTAAGATGTTTGAGCACATATCTTATGTCTAAAGAGGTTGCTAAATAGCGGATCACTGTCTGATTATTAGCATTTTTTTGTTGTTGTTGTTTGTTGCATAGATGCGTGCGTTTGTGATGTAAATGTGATTTCTTTCTTTTCAAAAACGTGTCAGTGGTGTTACTTAAATGCAAAATAAACCTTCAGACCTTGAAGGAATCTGTGTTTTGGTGCGCGTGTTGTGAGTGTAATCATCCTCATGTGCATGCACATCTGCATTTTTATATCCAATTTTTCAATCTCAGCTCAACGTTTCTTTTACAGTTCCGTTTATTTACTTTTGCCATGGAGATATGTTTTCTTCACAGCTGTATACTAGATTAAAAAAAGAAAAAAAAAAAACAAAAGCAAAAGACTTATTAAAAGTTGTACCAGTTTGGACATATTGGTGCCAAATTTTTTTTTTTCTGATGGAATTGTTCCGACAGTTTACTGTCCTAAAAGATTTTGTATGAGAACATGTCATCCATTAAGCTGTTAGTAAATGATATCCACAGATTTTGAATTTGTCCAGAAATTTGCAGAATCAGACCACAGAAAATATAACGAAGGAAAAATTCTGAAGTTGTGGCATTGAACGGCAACATGTGACGACCATACACGAAACATTTTGGGTGGACAGGAATGAGGAAGGGTTCTGGGGGAAACGGCATACTATGGCCAGAGCTCAGGGGTCACGATGATTCACGTTCCTTGCCCAACACCAACAACAAAATACAACACAGCTCTATTGGTCGATGCTGGCAAACCAAAATGCAAGCTGTAAACAGCCATGGGAATACTGTGCGCATGATCTAATGTGGTCGGTGTTAATGGTGGTGCAAGCAGAGGCTTTTTTTTTTTTTGCTTGCTTGTTTTTTTTTTTCCCCTGTGAAAACTGCAGTTACACATTTTTCCCATGTAGTTTTGATCTGCCTGGGTTATTTTATAAGTCACCATGTTCAACTGTTCACAAAGGAAAGGTCAACGTTCCTGTAACATAATAAGCGCGCAAGTAGCAGTGGTGTGGTACTGATACTGCAGAGGGTGTGTGGAAGCTGTGCCTCCTTTCTCATTCTGCCAGCCAGCCTTTTTTTTGTTTCTCTCTCTCTCTCTCTCTCTCACTCACACACACACAAACACATATGCATGGAAACACACACCCACACCCACGCATACATATTCATACCCACACCCCACACTCACACTGACATGCAAGTGAAATCAATGCTGGTTTAATTTAATAGACTAGTCCAATCACAAGACACAAGACAAGAGTGACACTTCCACTAAGGGCAACTACCCATGGGACAACATCACCTCAACACACTACCCCCCCCCCCCCCCCCCCCCCACCCCACTACCCCCACTACTGTCCCCACCCACCCTTTCCCTCCCCCCCCGACTCTATAACCCACATCATGCCTGAACCAATGAGCTTGATGAGAACATCACTGAAGTGTGGAGATTTCCACTGACGAAGCGTGCAACGAGCATGCCTTCCCCTCCCCCTTTTGTTCTTCACCTTGGATTCCCCTTCTAGAACCTAATTCCCTATGTGGCACGCTTCACATGACGAGA
The DNA here is from genome assembly GCA_016801955.1 of Conus betulinus. NCBI lineage: Eukaryota > Metazoa > Mollusca > Gastropoda > Neogastropoda > Conidae > Conus > Conus betulinus. The sequence continues at coordinate 216,496 of JADBJO010001187.1, forward strand.
AAGTCTCAAACCGACCCTCCCAGTTTGTCAAGAATTCTGGGGCTAAGAAATCTGGTTCCAGGACGACTAACGGCCACGGAATACTAACTGCCACAAAATTCTGATAGTGTCACAGGGACCCCTCTGTGGTCGACACATCAGGTGTGACCGGCGTGCGTGCCTTGGTCTTGAACTGTCACCGCTGCTTCTGACTAGGGGTGGTCGGGTTTTGAAGAAACACCATGGAAATATGCACAGGTCACGTCTGACTCATTGAACTACTAGAAGGCAACACCCCGTCCATTTGTTCTCCCACCCTGTTCCCGTTCCCCACTCCAGTTGTCCTTTGTTTGGAGTGAACTGACTGTTGGTCCTTTCAGAAGGGGAAAAAAGTCTGACTTTCTTTTTTTTTTATATCTATACTACACACCACATTTGCAGAACACCAAAACCAATAAAGGCTTCTTGAGAACTTATTTGTAACGGCTAAAAAAAAATTATCTTTACCCGCCCCACCCCCCACCCCCACCCCCCTACCCCAAACCAAACCTAAACAAGCTTTCCAAAATCTGAAGCACTGAAAAGGAAGAAGATATCTGTATAGCATGTTATTTTGTTATGGCAGTAATTCGGTCACAAACAATGCTTGCTTGCTTTATTTAAGCAAGGAGCAGAATTGTTAACAATCCTAAACTCTAAAAATCAAGTACCATCCAGAAAAAAGTAGTGTCCATCGAAAAACAGTAATCTCCTTTCTGCTGTTGCTTTCAGGAACCTTGGCTTTCTCTTCCACTTCAGGAAACATTTGACTTTCTGTTCACTGCAGGAAAATGTTTGTCTTCTCTCTCACTTACTGAGAAAATATCTGACTTTTAATTCACTGCAGGAAGTGTTTGACTAGTCTTCCACTTTTAGGAACATTTGACTTCACTTCCGCTTCAGGGAACATTTGATTTCTTTTCCTCTCCCAGAGAACATCTGACTTCTCTTTCGCTTCAGGAAATGTTTGATGACTTCTCTTCCACCTCAGGAAACGGTTGACTTGTCTCCTACATCACGAAATGTTGACTTCTCTTCCACTTCAAGACCCGATTGATTTTTCTTCCACTTTTGGCATCTCTCTTCCACTTGCGAAAACCTTGCACTTCTCTTCCACTTTCAAGAAATATTTGGTTTCTCTTCCACTCAAAAAATGTTTGACTTCTCTTCCACTTCGGTAAACATTTAACTTCTCTTCCACTTCAGAAACGTTCAACTTCTCCTCCACGTCAGACAATGATTAACTTCTCTTCCAATTCAGGCAATGAGTAACTTCTCTTCCACTTCAGGCAATGAGTAACTTCTCTTCCACTTCAGAAACATTTCACTTCTCTTCCACTTCAGAAACATTTCATTTCTCTTCCACTTCTGAAACATTTAACTCTTCTTCCTCCCAGGAAATGTCTGCCTTCTCTTCCCCTGTAGAAAATGGTTGACTTCTCTTCCACTTCAGGAAACATCTGACTTCTCTTCCATTGCAGAAAATGCTGACTTCTCTCCCACATAAAAAAAATGTTTGCCTTTTCTTCAACTTCAGGAAATATTTGACTTCACTTCCACTTCAGGAAATATTTGACTTCTGTTCCACTTCAGGAAACGTTTGACTTCTCTTCCACTTTGGGAAACATTTGACTTCTGTTCCACTTCAGGAAACGTTTGACTTCTCTTCCACTTCAGGAAACATTTGACTTCTGTTCCACTTCAGGAAACGTTTGACTACTGTTCCACTTCAGAAAATTTGACTTCCCTTCTTCTTCATGAGACCTCTAGGTCTCTGCCACTTCGTCTTAATCTGAACTGTGGCTGAAAATACGAATAATGCCAGGCATATCGTAATGACTAAAACGGAAATAATGCCACACAGGATGCAATGGTGAAAACAGAAGAAACCCCACGCATGACGAGGACACGGAACTGACACAATAAAGGTGGGGGCGGATGGTGGGGACAGGGGTATCTGAATCTAGTGAGACCACTGAGACAGGCTGCACTTAGCATTTCAACACCTTGAAAAGAAAGAGTGGAACGTGAGCCAGGGGGGTATGTGTGTGGGGGGGGGGGGGGGGGGGGTGGGGGGGGGGGGTTAAACGAAGAAGCAACATAGTGCTAACAGACACTAGAGTCCACATACAATGTAATGAATGATGCCCAGAGGATTGACGACAATACACACACCTATTTTCTAGAACACGTTTGTGCAATAAAAATCACAACGTTTCACCACTAACATGACCTGCTTAAAAAAAAAAGAAAAAAAAAAGCTTGAGGAAAACCGCCCATTAAGTCTATCACAATGTCATGGTGACATATAATCATCCAATCTCGATTTTTTTTTTTTTCTCCTGCCATAATGGCTTCCATGCAATTTTAATGGATTGGAGGGGTGGGGTCAGCGAAGCAATTCAAAGTGCAGAATGACAAAGGTGTGTATTGATTAAACATGTTTATAACAAGACGCCAAGAAGCACAGATTTCAGAAAAAGAAAAAAAAAAAAAAATTCTAAAAAACTACTAACGAAAAAATGACTTTTCCAACACATTAACCACCTTAGTCTACCGAAGCAGTGCAAAAATGATTTACATTCCATAAAATCATAGGAGAAAAAAAAATGTTATCACAAAATCACGAAAAAGATCATGGAGTAAAATCTCTACACGATGCTGTTTACATGAATCGTATCTCGTGCGTGGCAGAACACACCTGTAAACCATGACGCAAAATGGTAAACGACGATGGCAGCATCACTGGCATTATGTACAAGAACATGGCAAAAAGGATCGTACACCGTTATATATTCACAGTGACCTGGGGAAATGTCAGTATGACCAGAACCATGTACACAATGAAGCCCTTACGAGGACAGATGATACAGCATATTTACAGTGAAATATCAAACACTCGTTTCATTTTTCCTGCACGTCTTGGTGCTTGGGGACCACAGACACGACACATCCACGCACATCCCAAGTCTGAAGACAGAAGGGTGAAGCAGTTTGGGACCCATCATTTTACATGCAGCACAAAGTCACATCCAAAGCTCTGAAATGGCGCAAAATACTTGCTGTACCCAAGCCAGTGCACATTTCATTTGCCTTTGCCGCAACATTTATAAATGCCAGAAAACCTGAAAAAAAAAAAAAAAAAAAAAAACCCTCTCAATCATCCCCCCTGCGAGATACAAATATGTACAAGCTGGCATGACGCCGATACCCAGGAAACACACCATCCCCTCCCCCCCCCCCCTCCCCCCCCCCTCTCCACCCCACAACCCCGTGAAACAGCGCCACAAAACAACACAAATGTCTCCATGTTCCTGCCACAGGACGCAAAATCCTCCTTCATACTAAGCGAGCTCCAAGACAGGGAAGACTTGTCGCTTTTGGAACTGCGTATGGAAGGGGATGTCTCCGAATGTCACTCCTGTTCCAGTCATCGTCCGTACCTCCCACCACTGGGGGGCCTTGTTCTCCTTTTGTTCCCCACCCCAGACACCTGTGCAGTCCTGTTTCTCTCCACGATCAGTGTCTGACATGACCAGGTCCTTACAACCTCCCCGTCCTCCTCCTGCCTGACCTGTTGGCCCTGAAGCGACCAGGAGAAGTGAAGGGCATACGCGAGTCGACCTTGAACCATCCTGATGTCATGAACTGGCTGACAGGAGGAGAGGCAAGGTGAGGGGGGCTGCAGGGGGGGGTGGGGAAGGAGGCGACTGTGGGACCCCCGGTGGCTCATGCATGGCAGAAACGACCCAAAACTTCACACAAAGACCCAAATGTCATATTGCACACACAGACAGTCCTCAAACCTCCGTGATGAGTGGTCTGCTCCACTTCAACGTCCACGACCACATGTTCTACCACTGGCCAAATGTCCATCGACCTGTGACCCACGATGGCATGGGAACCTTGACCCCTTGACCCCATGCCTCAGAATTCAAACCCACACCTGGTGCCTCAAATTCATGGTTCAAACACACCTGGTGCCTCAATGGCATGGTTCAAAGGTACACCTGGTGCCTCAAAGGCATGGTTCAAAGGCATGGTGCCTCAAATGGTCAAAGGTACACCTGGTGCCTCAAATGGCATGGTTCAAAGGTACACCTGGTGCCTCAAAGGCATGGTTCAAAGGTACACCTGGTGCAATGGCTCATACCTGGCTCAATGGCATGGTTCAAAGGTACACCTGGTGCCTCAAAGGCAGAATTCAAAGGTACACATGGTCAGGATTAAAGATCCTAAGATCCTCAGTCTGCAAGACGTACAGACCTGTAACCTGCGTTATATGACTCCGCACACAGAAACCAAGAGCCTAACTTCTAAATGCACAACCAAATAAAAAAAAAGGACACAAAAACAGAAATACCCAAATCACAGGCAGATAACACAGCTGTTAATAGACAATATTTTCCCAGGGAAAAAAATTTTTTTTTTAAAGAATGCGATATTAAAACCTCTACACACTTATGCACACAAAACATACGCAGATCTGCCTCCCATAAATGTTCACAATTTGAGATTCTATGACCAGTGCAAAAAAACTTATCATTTCAACACAACATACACTGTGAGATTCCAGTCACAGAGAATAATATAATAAAGAATAATCATTATCATTATAACCACCATCATTTTCATGTAAAGGAAAAAAAAAACAACAGAAACAGATCTTTGAGTCAAGAGCGACGATCGGCTAAGGATCGAACGACTCGTACTCCACAACACATCATGATCAAATTCCATTTTGAAGTAATGAGCCCTGCACGTACACATGTCCAGATGGACCACAACACCCTGATCTCCACGTCATGCCAATCAGTGGTAATCCAGCCCTGCCCCGACTCCCACCAGGAGGCATTACTCTCCCCTGATTGGGGTGTTGCTGTCCTCCGAGTGGCCGACAGGAGAGGACAGCTGGCCCATCGCCATCCCGACTGATCACCTGATGATGGTCTGAACTGTTGTCAGGGAAACCTGGCCCACAATGCCCCATAATGACTGGCAGCAGGTGTGCACCAATGTGTGTGATTGCCCGATTGCACGAAACACGAAACATTGCACAAAACTTCCTAGGAAAGTTTAAAACAGCTCTGATGGCAGATTTTCGTCTGGGACTGGGGAGTCCCCAATCCAGCGGATGAATCGCTTTTGTCATGCTATGAAATTCCCCCCTCCCTCCCCCCCCCCCCCCCCAAAAAAAAAAAACAAGGGAAATAAACAGAGAGTGGAGAGGGAGAGAGGGAGAGTAAGGGAGAGAAAGAATTAAGGGAGCAACAGGGCTGATGGGAATGGGTGGGGAGGGAGGGGGCGGCACCAAACTGGTTCCAATCTTCTGATGCCAGCATCTTGGCAAAGAGAATTCACAGCAACCAGGACACTTCCAATGCTTCTGAGATCACACACACACACACACACACACACACACACACACGTACACACACACACATAAAAAAGAAAAAAAAAAACACACACACAGCAGTTCACACTGACAGGCATTAAGTCCTCCGCTCACTACTTGTGTCTGTCACTAGAAATGCAAATGTGTTCACACACACACACACACACAACACAAATTAACCATCCATTCTCCATTCCAGGAGAGGAGAGAAATCGAAATGGACATCTGTGTCGATGGGAAGGTCTTCAACGATTGGCTACAGACGCTGCAGCTTCCTACAGAAGGCAAACGACGAACAACACCGAAAGCAAGGTCAAGAAAGGTCAAGGAAGCGTTGTGGCACATGTCCCAAGAGAGGATTTCCTGTTACCACAAACGACAAACCGCTAGAGGGTATAGAGATCTTGGGTTCCTTGAACACAACGGTTTGCTTCTCATAGGAAACCACTCACTGTAATTGCCTGTGTGTGTGTGTGTGTGTGTGTGTGTGTGTGTGTGTGTGTGTGTGTGTGTGTGTGTTGTGTGTGTGTGTGTGTGTGTGTGTGTGTGTGTGTGTGTGTGTGTGTGTGTTGTATGTTGTGTGTGTTATGTGTGTGTGTGTGTGTGTGTGTGTGTGTGTGTGTGTGTTATATGTGTGTGTGTGTGTGTGTGTGTGTGTGTGTGTGCGTGTGTGCGCACATGCGTGCGTGTGTGTGTGTTGTATGTTGTGTGTGTGTGTGTGTGTGTGTGTATGTTGTGTGTGTGTGTGGGGGGTGTGTGTGTGTGTGTGTATGTGTGTGTGTGTACATGTGCGTGTGTGTGTGTGTGTGTATGTGTGTGTGCGCGCGCGTGTGAGTGAGTGTGTGTGAGAGAGAGAGAGACTGTGTGTGTGTGTGTGTGTGTGTGTGTGTGTGTGTGAGAGAGAGAGAGTGAGTGAGAGTATGAATGTGTAAATGGAGTGTGTATGTGTGTGAAGGGCAGACAGAATATGAGGTAAGAAGTGTGCATGTGAGGGCAGCGCAAGTATATACTTGTGTGATAAAACGTGTACATGTATGTGAAGAAAGTGTGTGTGAATGAGAGAGGCGTATAAGAAGTGTGCACATGTGTGACGAACATGATGAGGTGTCTGTTCTTTTAACGCTGGCTTGGTTGTGCATGAATGAATGCAGGAGGGCAGGGGGAGGAAGAGGTGAGCATATGTGAAAAGGCTCAGGGATAGGTAGGTGAGTAAAAGGTGTTAGAAGAGCCTCTGCTGTTTTTCTGATTAGTACAACCACGCAAGAGCAGATAACCAAAGTAGGAAAACCTGGAACAATAAGGTGGAAACAGTATCATGCAGATAATAAAGCCGCCACAGACATGTGCGGAATTAACAGCGGTGAGCCAATACTGAAGGTAACTATGCACGCGTTCATGCACCGGCAGCATAAAATAGATATGGAATTTGCATATCTGACCTTATGCCTCACTCCATGCATGAGCGCACTGTCGATACTGCGGGAATGGCAGTGACTCAAATAAACAACACTGCGGTTAATGTGAGGTTACTGCGGAACAAAATCTCGGCAGTGTTCAGACGTGAGCAATGAGGTGACAATGGTTACCTGTGCTGTAGACTTTTGACACCTGACCCTGCCGCCACATGCCACTATCATCGGGGACCTGCTGCGTCGGCCTCACCTTCACACATGCACACACTGGACAAAATCGTTTCAACTTTTTTAACGACATGCGGTGTGTGGCTGATGGCACAAGCTGTTTCCATCAGCTGTGCCACGTGTGGGTGATGGTGCGACGGCTGTTTCCATCAGCTGTGCCAAGTGTAGGTGATGGCACGACAGCTGTTTTCATCATCAGCTGTGCCAAGTGTGGGTGATGGCACGGCAGCTGTTTCCATCAGCTGTGCCAGTGGCTGATGGCATGACAGCTGTTTTCCATCAGCTGTGCCAAGTGTAGGTGATGGCACGACGGCTGTTTTCACAGCTGTGCCAAGTGTTTTGGCACGGCAGCTGTTTCCATCAGCTGTGCCAAGTGTGGGTGATGGCATGACAGCTGTTTCCATCAGCTGTGCCAAGTGTGGGTGATGGCGAGACAGCTGTTTCCATCAGCTGTGCCAAGTGTAGGTGACCGATGCCTTAATAAAAAAATTCTTACATTTTTTCCCTTTTACCAATTAACAGATGCTCTCAACTTTATATCTAGTTTTAGCTATCAGCTAATGAGTTTTGTTCAATGGTAGATACAGTATTTCTTACCAAAAGAGCCAAGAGCAAGGATGACAGGCTTTTTCAAGTCAAGCCATCAAAACTTTGGGTTTTTATGGCGTCACACCACCATTTTGGTGTAAGCTGAAAGTTATGTCAATGCATGCTGTCACGTTCATGTCTTGCCCTTTAGAGCAACATGCCTTCATGTTTGTTTTAACCAGCTGTAAAATGAAAGTCTGGGAAATCGACCATCATACTTCGAAATGGTTCATACGTGGTGTCTGTTGCAACAGAATTAACTGCATTCTTCCACTCCGTTGTCTTTGCTCATTTCAGCTTAAGTGTTCATAGCCCTGTTTTGAACGCGTACATTTTCGATCATCAAATTTCATAAACTGAACCAGGAATCAGAGAAAACCCATGTGTGTTTTGAAAGGGAAGTAAGCCACAGATCACATAAGTAGTCCATTCCCCGATTCTAGAAAGTGATTCTGATCGGACAATTTCAATTCCAAGCAAAATGGCAAGGAAGAGACAACCCAGGAGCATGGATCTGTCAATTCTCCTTTCTCAATGTTGCAGACAGGTCTGACCCAGAACTAGGCAATGCTAGCTCAGGGTGTCAAGCCTCAAACGTGGCACAGTATGTGGGTGCTCGATGGAAAGTGATGCAATGATACCCAAAAAAAAAAAAAAAACAGCACAAATCGAATAAGGTAATAACACATTAATTATACAAATACACAATGGTATAAGATAATGCAAAACAATATGGATACTTCTACACCTTCCCATATGTTACAGATGCCGCAATCGAAATCGTGTATGTGTGAGTGTGAATGCGTTTCTTTCTAAGCGGCAAGTCACTTCAAACATTTCCACCACTGCCCAGACTCACAGTAACCTGTACGCTCTGGGGTGGGTCCACACGCAGCACCTATGGAAGTGCCTGACTGCTGTGAAAACTCTCAACAGTCGGTCAATCTCCTTCTCAGTCCTTGGAGTTTAGGACACGCACACCTAATGAGATCTATGGGGAAACAAAAACAAACAAACAAAAAAAAAAAAAAAAAAGTAACCTCCACCAATCGACACCTCCCCTTCCCATCTTCCGCTCCCATAGCAAAGACAGGGGAAAAACAAACAACACACCTCTCACAACACAGGCCCCCCCCCCCCCCCCCCCCCCCCCCCCCCCCCCCATTGGTGGGCATTCTCTTTCCTTACAAACACGAGCAAGTTCACGATACAAAATCAGTAACTAACTCTTGTGGCTGAAGATGAGTTATTTCAACACACACGCACAAACTAACTAACATGCCTTCATATTTTGTAGGTGGATTTCTTGAGACAGACTGACTCACAATGATGTGCATGTGTGTGTGTGTGTGTGTGTGTGTGTGTGTGTGTGAGTGTGTGTGTGTGTGTGTGTGCATATGCATGCACATGCATGCTTGCATGCCTGTGTGCATTTTTGTCTGTATACGAGTCTGCGTGTGGGTGTATATGACTTTTCATGCTTCCTTTTGTTTGCTGTGCATGGTCGTGGCTGACAGCATTTTTGACCAGACCTGGTCTTTGCCCTCCTGGGGTTCGCTGAACCCTGCCCCTCTCTGCCATGAGCAAGGGGCTGCTGACCCTGCCCTCTACACACTGAGGGGTTCCCTGAACCCCGCCCCTCTCTGCCATGAGCAAGGGGGCTGCTGACCCTGCCCTCTACACACTGAGGGGTTCCCTGAACCCTGCCCCTCTCTGCCATGAGCAAGGAGGTGCTGACCCTGCCCTCTACACACTGAGGGGTTCCCTGAACCCTGCCCCTCTCTGCCATGAGCAAGGGGGTGCTGACCCTGCCCTCTACACACTGATCCACTTTCTCTTTCACACGCCCTGCAAAGCCTAGGGGGAGGGAAGGGGGTGTCAAACGGAAGGTCACACACACTTTTTGAAGGATGTGGCAGAGTGGATGAAAACAGACCCTAAATGACATCACACCTTTCCCAGCCGTCAACATGCCACACTTTACAATCCGCGCAAACCCCAATTCCCCACTGAAATCCCGTATTCCCCATACAAACTCCGTACTACCCACTTAAATCCCATATTCCCCACACAAATCCCATGCTCTCCGCTACCCTCCAAACTCCTAGACCACCCTCCACAAAGTTCATGAACACGTCCCACAGCCAAAGACCACACACACTGCCCCCTCAACCAGCCATGACAGCGCAATCCCCTGCCATTCCTCCTGTCTCCTGTCTCCTGAAGCTGCCAGGCTCCGCCCACCCAGGTGACAGAACGCGAGATCAGGCAGGTCAAGGACACCGACCAATATGGCGACGTGCCTGAAAAAGAAAGCCGCCCGTTACCAACCATGTCATACGCTCACCTGAATCAATCCTTTGCGCTAACCTCCTCAGTGCTGGAAAATTCTAATCTGCCTCCAAAGAGAGACTGGCTAACACAACAGGCACAAGCTATCGGCAATTCTGCCCTTCTCAAGTACAGACCGTACTAACCATTGATATTAGAACAAAGATACACAAACTGTAAACATGGTGATATTGTAACGAAGATACACAAACTATAAACATGTTGATATTGTAACGAAGATACACAACCATACACATGCTGATATTGTAACGAAGATACACAAACTATACACATGCTGATATTGTAACGAAGATACACAAACTATACACATATTGATATAGTGTAATGAAGGTACACAATCTGTACACATGCTGATATTGTAACAAAGACACACAAACATAAACATATCGACATTGTAACAAAGACACACAAACTATAAACATGTTGATATTGTAATGAAGACACACAAACTATAAACATGTCAACATTGTAACGAAGACACACAAACTATAAACATGTTGATATTGTAACGAAGACAAACACAATATTGTAACGAAGATACACAAACTATAAACATATTCAATATTGTAACGAAGATACACAAAAACTATAAACATGTCAATATTATAACGACAATACACAAACTATAAACATGTCGATATTATAACGACAATACACAAACTATAAAAACGATATGTCAATACATAAACTATAAACGACGATATGTAACGATACACAAACTATAAACATGTCGATATTAAAAAAGATACACAAACTATAAACATGTCAATATTGTAACGACGATACACAAACTATAAACATGTCGACATTATTACGACGATACACAAACTATAAACATGTCGATATTATCATGAAGACACACAAACTATAAACATGTCAATATTATAACGAAGGCACACAAACTATAAACATGTCGATATTATAATGAAGACACACAAACTGTAGACATGTCGATATCGTAACGAAGACACACAAACTATAAACATGTCGATATTATAACGACAATACACAAACTATAGACATGTTGATATCGTAACGAACGATACACAAACTATAAACATGTTGATATTATAACGAAGACACATCACAAAGCTAATGCATTGTTCAAGACAGTCTGGACACATACATCAACAACACACTTTTGCTGAGGATGAAAACATGGCGCATCGAGATGAAAACATGATCCTGAGGTCTGGCACTGTCTTGAGGAAGATGAAAGAAACCCTCTTCATGAAACACACAATGCCATCGTGACAAAACTAAAACTCACAGTGCTCAATGACGTGAACAATGAAATCTTGATAAAGCTAAACTCGGTGTTAATGAGATGCTGAAAGACTTTTTTTTGTCAGTGTCAAAACTGACACTCTTCATAAGATGAACAACACGTCTTGATAAAAGTCAACATTTTCTCAAAGGTTAAACTGCTGTTTAGTAGACGAATATTGATGTCTAGACATTAACTTTAAAAACCCTGAACATTTTTAATAAATTAAAAGAATTATGCTTGATCACACTCTCACTATGCTAACGGCATGAACATGATCATCTTGGCATTAAGACACTTTTTCACTACATGAATAATGACACCATGGCATTCAGACACTTTTTACCACATGAATAACGACACCATGGTATTAAGACACTTTTTACCACATAAATAATGACACCATGGTATCAAGACACTTCTTTTTAACTACATGAATAATAACATCATGGCATTAAGACACTTTTTTTACTATATAAATAATGGCATCATGGCATTAAGACACTTTTTTTTTTACTACATGAATAATGACATCTGACAAAACTAAAAAACCGAAAAGTTTGTGAATTAAATGATTCAATCATGTCCATGTACTCCAGCCACCGCCCCGCCTCTTCACTCTTCTCTGCTGTGATAAGCTCTCATCTCACCCTTCCCCGCCCCCCCCCCCTTCCCCTCCCCACTTCCTTTTCAATTCCTCATTCTCCCTGCTTACATCCTTTCTCGTCTCCCATCGCTTTCCCCTGTATTTCCCGGCTATCCCTGCTTCTCTCTCTCTCTCTCTACACCAACAGTCTCAACGTTTCGGGCAACCTTCCGTATCCCTATCTTACCTAATGTCTTCTTCTGACCAGTGCATTGTACTAATGCATAGGTCACACATCTGCTACGTCCTAACCAAAAGACCCTCTTCTTCAATTCTCATCCTACTTGGTATCCATCAGCTTAAAATCATGCGTAGTGTGGTCTCAACATTTGGCGGATGTGGTGTAGCGTATATGGACTAGTCTGCACACAGTGACGCCTCCTTGATGAAAACTGAAACTCTTCTTTTGTACCCTATTATCTTCCCTGAAGTTGGAGTATGGCTGCCTTAATGGCGGGTTAAAAAAAACGGTCGTACACACAAAACTCCACTCCCTATCTTGGGCAGATGGGATTAATCCTTGCCTGTCTACACAGGGAGTGTCTGCAGGAGTATCAGCCTGCATCTACGCAGAAGAAGAAGCACCCCATATTGTCTATAAATTTCAAATTTTTTTTTCTCTCTCTCCACCTTAGCTCCCCCCAAGTTCTCTCCCCACAGATAGTCCATCTTTTTTTTTTTTTAACCCCATCTCCTCCCCGTGTCTTTCACCTTTCTACTTTGTTTCTCATGGTGACCAACCTCTTCCCCACTCTATTCCTGTTTTTTTTTTTTTCTATTCTCATACTTCCACTCCCACCCTTCTCCCTCCCTCACACCTCCTACTCCTCCTCCCCCTCCTCATGCCTGTACCCTGATCTCTCATCCTGTCCCCACCCTCCCCTCTCTCTTCCCCCACTCTCCTGGCCCTCAGTTCTGGGAATTCCCAGACCACCCCATGCTGCTCACCGTCGTTTACTTGTAGACACCATGAACCTTGCCCATCAGCCGGCCAGGCTGGGACGGCAACACACAGCGCGACTGGTCCTCCTCCATGCTCACCGACTGTCCCGAGACGTCCGATTGGCCCGTTTCGCTGCTGCTGCTGCACCCCCATTGGCCGATGGGATTGTGCTCCACCACCATCTCCTCGGCCTCGTTGGGTTGATACTCGGGGGAGTTGGCGTTGATGTCCACCTGAGGGGCAGGGTTGGTCGGGGAGGTGCGAGAGTTGGGGGTGACGGGAATGGGGGTGGGGGGAAGTGCGAGTGGTGTTCCTTCTCATGGTGGATGTGACGGTGGTGGTTGTAGTGGTGGCGGTGGAGGTCTTCTTCTTCTCCATTTTCCCCACGCTTCCTTTTCCTCCTGCAGGGCTCGTCTCAATCGTTTTGCCCGTCGGCGATTCCGTCTGACGTTTGGGGATTCGGCTTCCACGGTTCAGCGCTCCCCGGGATTGCTGGGATGTGGGAATTCGGCTGTGACGAGGGGAGCTGTTGTTGGAAGCTGAGGATGATGTGTGAAGTGACTCAGGTGGTGTGGGAGAGGGGGCAGAACTGGATGTTGTGGAACTGGTCGCTGTGGCTACACTTGACAGCTGCTCTTCGCTGTCACATTCAGAGA
>JADBJO010001187.1:235000-257500 GCA_016801955.1 Conus betulinus
GACATCACACACACACACACACACAAACAGAGAACGCGCATGACATATCACACACACACACAGAACACGCATGACATCACACACACACACAGAACGCGCATGACATCACACACACACAGAATGCGCATGACATCACACACAACACGCATGACATCACACACACACACACACACACACAGAGAACGCGCATGACATTACACACACACACACAGAATGCACATGACATCACACACACAGAACGCGCATGGCATCACACACACAGAACGCGCATGACATCACACACACAGAGAATGTGCATGACATCATACACACACACACACACACAGAACGTGCATGACATCACACACACACACACACAAAACAAAGCAACACAGACCATACAGAAGTGAATGTCACGATGATGCTTATGATTAACTTCAAACCTCTGCATCCCTCTGTGACTTTCTTTCCGTTTTTCTGGGGGGAAGGAGGGAGTGGGGGGAAGAGGATGGTGGGAGTAGCAGAGAAGGTTGTCATCTATTCACTGCTTTGATCCGCACAACTCTGGGTAGCTGCTTTTCCACAATGTTCCCTTCGTTGAATGTAAGTAATGTTACTCTTCAAGGAAAATACAATGAAAAAAAAACCAATGAAATGGGCATTGATAACAACAACATCCACAAAAGCCAGACCCTTCCAGAGATACTCTTTGTGAGCAAACGAACACACAGTGCTGCCCCCTAGTGGCAAACAGTGGGGTCCTCACACACAGACAAACACACACAACCTGCACATACACACACACACACACACACATTCACACACACACATGCATGACTTACCTTATGAACATACAGTATTACATGTTGCCTCATTTTTGCATAACTTATGAGGATTCGAAAGCCAAAATTTCATAAACTTATCTGAGAAGTTAAGTGATTGCTAGTTTTTGATTTTCATGGTCCTGAATGTTGCTAATTTTACCTGAAGAAGACCTAAGCAGTCGAAACCCGTCACATTTTGTCATGTATTTTGTTTGTCCATGTTAACCAGTGGATTTACTAAAAATTCCTTTAAACATTTGCTTCAATTTCCTGCTGAAATCACCTGCTTTGAAATAAACTTACGAGGCCGGAAGAGCTCAGTTGGTAGAGCGCCAAACTCGTATTCCAAGGGTTGCGGGTTCGAATCTCCGCCGGGGCCGTTTCGGTACAGGGGGATTTTTCTCTCAGAGTTAACATTAGTTCTGACTCCATTTCCCATACAGTCCTTTGAATGAGACTATATATACCGAGGGTCCTTGTGTGAACGCACACATAACATCTTGCACACATGTAAAATCCCCATCACCAACTTTCGGAAGAAGGCCAGTTTGGGCTGTTGGTATGGATGACACGTTACATATAGCATGCACCTTCCCCGAAAAAGAGTATAGCTGCCTTAATGGCAGGATAAAAAATGGTCATACACACAAAACTCCACTCCCTTCGTTGGGTAGATGGGATTAATACTTGTCTGTCCATATAGGGAGTGTCCGCAGGAGTATCAGCCTGCGTAAATAAGCCGAAGAAGAAGAAGAAGAAGAAAACTCTCTTACCCTATTTCATCACTATACATAGAGAAAAATGTCAGAGTCTCTAAATTACCTTTATTTCCAATGAGAATCCCAGATTCTCAAAAGTACCACCTTTATGGCTGGCTGGTATACAACTGACCTTCACCACTCTCAGTTTTTCATTTCCGCTTAACCATATGGGTTTACAGAGAAAAGTCTTCATTAGGACCAGGAAACAACCAAACACACACACACACACACACACACACACACACACACACACACACACACTGACCTATTTCAGCAGCAGACGCCTGGGTGACCCTCCACGGACTCAGCTGAACCTTGCCGAAGATGTGCAGGCCAGTCAGACACGACTTCATGCCATCACTGACTACGCGCTCAATGGCCGGCAAAGGGAGGTCACAATCAATGACCCAACCACAGGGGTCTCTTGAGCACTGCCCAGACGGACCTGAACATACCAAGACCATGGTGAGACATGTACAAGGCAACAGGAAGAGGTTCACATAGCAATGGAAAAACACAAACGAGACAATGGAAAGAGACATATTAGGAACGGAAGAAGGTAGATATGGCACGGAAAGACTTACGCATGGTAATGGAAAAAGGTGCACAAAGCAATGGAAAGAGATGGATCAGGCAATGGAAAAACTGCACAAGGCAAGGAACTGTTTGTGTAAGGCAACAGAAAGAGAAAAAAAAAAAGAAAGGCAACAGAAAGAGATGTACACGGCCACAGACAGAGGAGTACAAGGCGATGGAAAGTGGAATACAAGACATTGGAAAGAGGTGTACAATGTACAGGTAAAAGGTTACATGCCACCAAAAACTATACAAGAAGTGTACAAGGAAATGGAAAGAGGTGTACAAGGCAATGGAAAGACCATGCAATGCAGCGGAAAGAAACGTCCAATCCATGGAAAGGGAGAAAAACACGGGAAAAGTGGCAAAGACAATGGACAGAGAGTTCCAGACAATGGCATGATGCATACAAAGCAATGGAAAGAGAGCAAAACCCAACAATGTTTAACAATGGGTGCACAAGTCTTTAAACAGGGGAATGCAAGGCAACGGAAAGATTGTGCATGTATGGCAAAGGAAAGAATGAACAAGGCAAAAGAACGGGAGTACAGTTGAATGGAAAGATTATGCAAGGCAATGGAAAGGATGTAGACGGCACCAAAAAGAGAGGTGCATTTGGCAATGAAAACAGCATGCAAGGCAATGAACACAGCTGGGAAAAATGTACATGGCCACGTAAAGAGGTGTGTTTGGCATGAAAAAGAGGCACATGATGAAACGGGGGAAAAAAACTGCACTAGAAAATGAAAAACAGTGTACACTGCAGTAAAAATGTGTGTGTCTGGCATTAGTGGAAAGAGTGTACAAGGCAACGGAAAAAGGGGTGTAAGGCAGTGAATGGAAAGGTGTACATAGCAGCGAAAAGGATGCAGAGTGTCACTGAGTGTACACAGCCACAAAAAGGGTGTACAAGGCAACGGAAAGAAGAGTGCAAGACAAAGAAAACACTGTACAAGGCAACGGAAAGGACGCTTCAGGCAACTCAACAGGTGCACAAGGCAGTATGAAGAATGTACACAGCAATGGAAAGAATGTACTACAGCAATGGAAAGAATGTACTAAGCATGGAAAGAATGTACCAGACAATGGAATGAATGTACTCAGCAATGGAAAGAATGTAACCAGGCGATGGAAAGAATGTACCAGGCAATGAAAAGAATGTACCAAGCAATGGAAAGAATGTATCAAGCAGTGGAAAGAATGTATCAGGCAATGGAAAGAATGTACCAGGCACTGGAAAGAATGTACCTGGAAATGGAAAGAATACCAGGCAATGGAAAGAATGTACCGGGCAATGGAAAGAATTACTGGGCAATGGAAAGAATTACTGGGCAATGGAAAGAATGTACCAGGCAATGGAAAGAATGTACCGAGCAATGGAAAGAATGTACCGGGCACTGGACAGAATGTACCAAGCAATGGAAAGAATGTACCATGTGATGGAAAGAATGTGCAAGGCAATGGAAAGAACTGCAAGGCAATGGAAAGAATGTGCAAGGCATGAAAAAAGAATGTGCAAGGCAATGGAAAAGTACAATGCAATGGAAAGAATGTGCAATGCAGTGGAAAGAATGTGCAATGCAGTGGAAATAATGTGCAAAGCAATGGAAAGAATGTGCAAGGCAAGAAAGAATGTGCAAGGCAATGGAAAGAATGTGCAAGGCAATGGAAAGAATGTATAATGCAATGGAAAGAATGTACAATGCAATGGAAAGAATGTGCAAGGCAATGGAAAGAATGTACAATGCAATGGAAAGAATGTGCAATGCAATGGGAAAGAATGTGCAATGTAATGGAAAGAATGTGCAAGGAAAATGGATGGAATCATGTGCAATGCAATGAAAAGGGTCAACAAGAAAAGAGTAGACTAGGCAACAGAGAATGATGCACAATGCCAAGGTACTTGATCTGTTGGTTCATGTACATACACACGAATACACACACACATACACACACTCACTCACACACACACTCTCTCTCTCTCTCTCTCTCTCTCACACACACACACACACTCTCTCTCTCTCACACACACACACACACACACACACACTCTCTCTCTCTCTCACACACACACACACACACACACACACACACACACACACACACACACACACACACAGAAGGGAGTTAATTCATGAGCAAATCTGCCCATATACTGGCTTGACAGATGGGAAAAAAATCTCATCCACACTTCAGCCTCCACGGAGCTGCCAGGATGGAACCAGTGTTCATGCAAAATGCTAAGCCAGTATTCTGACCGCTTGTCCCTACTTCTGTCCTGAGGACAACAGCAAGGGCAGATAAACGCTGACAATCTGACGGTTCTCACCTTATCGAAGGGGTCGCGCGCCTGAGCAAAGTGCTGCACCCAGTGTCTCCGACGCCTGCATCACCGCCCTCACCAAGCCTGAAACCATTGGTAGGTTGTCTGTTACCCACATCACCACGGCACTAAATCTGAAACCACTGGTCAGTTGTCCATTATTCACATCACCACTATACTAAGTTTGAAATGATTGGCTGCTCTGTCTGGTATTTTTTTTTCATCACCATTGTACTAAGTTTGAAAGGATTGGCTGCTCTGTCTGTTATTCACATCACCACTACACTAAGTTTGAAACGATTGGTTGCTCTGTCTGTTATTCACATCACCACTACACTAAGTTTGAAACGATTGGTTGCTCTCTGTTATTCACATCACCACTACACTAAGTTTGAAATGATTGGCTGCTCTGTCTGTTTTTTCTGCATCATCGTTCCTCTCCAAGGCTTGAAATGACGGTTGTTTGTCTCTAAATTATATCACACACCACCTTCCTTAAACAAAAAAAATCTGGGATGGTTAACTGCTTGTCGGTTCATTAGGTCAATGACATCACGAAGCCTGAAAATGACTGATCATTTCTCTGTATATTATAATGACTAGTTGGTTGTTGGTTCATTTACATCAATGCTGTCACTAGGCCTAAAATGACAGGTCATCTGTCCATCTATCTCGTCACCTTACTAAGTCTAAAATGATAAATCATTCCTCACATGGTCACTGCTCTCACCAATCATGTGACATCTGAAGAAACCATGACTTTCAAAAATTCACTGGCTAATCTTGCATTCAATATGCAATACTCTGCACTCTCACTCTGTGTGTGTGTGTGTGTGTGTGTGTGTGTGTGTGTGTGTGTGTGTGTGTGTGTGTGTGTGTGTGTGTGTCGCGTGTGTGTGTGTGTGTGTGGTATTTTGGATTGATGGTTAGGCAGTTTATGTCATCACTACCTCACAAAGTTTATAACGATGGGTGTCTTGTCAGTTAAAGTTTGGATTCATTATTATCCCACATCTTGAAAACGTTAACAGCGAGAACCTGAACACATGAGCATCCACATCCTGCACACTGTAACGCCCTGTATCCTGCGCGCACTCCAACATCCACGTTACACACTGCAACACCATACCTTGCACACTCTAATGCTCATACCCTGCATACTCTAACACCCACACCCTGCATACACTAGCATCTACACATACCCTGCATACTCTAACACCCACACACTGCATACACTAGCATCTACATCCTGAACACTGTAACACCTGTATCCTGTACACTCCCACGCTACACACTCTAACACCCATACTTAGCATACTCCAATGCCCATATCCTGCATACTCTGACACTCCACCTTGCACACTCAAACACCCACATCTGCACATTTTAACACCCACACCCTGCACACTTTAACACCCACACCCTGCACATTTTAACACCCCACCCTGCACATTTTAACCCCATACCCAGCACACACTTTAACACCCCACCCTGCACATTTTAACACCCACACCCAGCACATATTAACACCCACACCCTGCACATTTTAACACCCACATCCTGCACATTTTAACACCCACACCCAGCGCAATTTAACACCCACACCCTGCACATTTTAACACCCACACCCTGCACACTTTAACACCCACACCCAGCACACTTTAACACCCACTCCCTGCACACTCTGACATCCACACCCTGCTTACATCAACATCGCCAAAATGTGTGCATTTACACCCAGACCCAGCACACTCTAACACCCACACCCTGAGCATTATACCACCCACACCCTGCACACCTCAACACCCTGCACACTTTAACACCCACATGCAGCACAGTTCAACAGACCACACTATATGAAAATATTTGACACACGCAAACAGCTCTAAATGAAAACTTTCAACACACAAACAAACAACTCCCAATAACAATGACACACAAACAAACAACACCCAGTAAATGCATAATTCATAAATAAACAACACGCAATGAAGTATAAAACACAAACAATCAACACCCTCTTAAAAATTTACACACAAACAAGCAACACCAAATGCAATGTAAACTCTCAGAAACAAAAAAACACCAGTGAAAATAAACAAATACAACCCCAAGAGCACACAACACACAAACAACAAACACCCATTAAAAACCACACAAACAAACCAAACCACAAAAAAAAAAAACTAAATATAATAAGAGAATCAAACACCATTCAAACCTTGACATTCTTTTCTTCCACTCTGTAATAAAGAACTCTGTAATCTTACCTGCTTTCTGCTCTATGGGGGACAACTCTGGAAGCAACGGGCAGGTGGCACTATACTCCCCAGCATGGGTGGTGGGTAGGGAGGATGAGGAGGGTGGGGCGACCATCTTCATGTCAGAATTAGCACTACCGTCTACGCAGATTGGTGACGGGCGATCTGCACAATGGATAATGAAAAATAATGAAAAACAAACCAAAACAAACAAAACAAGATGCGAAGCATATAAATGTACTCCCAGTTTATGTTCCTGAAAAAACGTCACAATCAGACATGCGTCATAATGTATTTGACATCACAATCAAACATGCGTCTTTATGTATTTCGTCACTGAGATACATCATAAAGAAGAAAAAACCGTTTTGGTCTTTTAAAGCCATTAGTAATGGCTATTCTGGTGAAAATAAAAAACATGGGCATCATCCGTGGCCCATAATGAACATACCTACAAATTTTCAGCAAGATCGGCTCAAAGTTTTTGTCTGGAGCGAGTGGAACACATTTTGACCATGGACAGAGACACACAGACAGACACACAGAAAGCATTTCTTCGTTCCCATTGTAAAGTACTCCCTGTTCTATAAGAACTGGGAGTACCAAAACCACCAACAACAGAGAGGAAAACAAAAAGCAACAATATCACCTTGACAATTGTCAACATGATGATCATGATGATAGTAAAACACAGACTCATGATTATCTCTAACCAACAAAATAATGCAGCTTTGTAGTATATAAATCATTATTCGCAATGAGTAATACGGATCTCTGTACCTTGGATACGCAGTTTTTGAAATTCACTGCATACGCAACAATGTCACCTTGATAATTGTCAACATGATGATGATGAACATAACAACACTGACTCGTGATTATCTTCAACCAACAAAATAAAGCAGTTCTGTAGTTACTATTCACAATAAATAATATGGATCTCTCTGTACCTTGGATATATGACATTTTGACATTCACTGCATCTGTTATGTAATTCGAAACAAAAAATAAAGAGACACTGGTATTAACTGTGAATACACTACACTGCAAATTTCGGCCATCTACAGACTGATGGACAGTGAAGAAGTGCTGGCATTTCTCAGCAGGGATAAATGGAAGTTCACTGAAGGATTCAAGGTGCTGATCAGTACGTAAAGACTGATTAAGACAGAAGACATTACAGCGTCGATCAGTGTGTACAGACTGAGTAACACAGAAGACAGACATTACGCGTTGATCAGTGTGTACAGACTGAGTAACACAGAAGGCATAACAGCGTCGATCAGTTACAGCGTTGATCAGTGTGTACAGACTGAGTAACAGAAGACATAACAGCGTCGATCAGTGTGTACAGACTGAGTGACACAGAAGACATTACAGCGTTGATCAGTGTGTACAGACTGAGTAACACAGAAGACATTTACAGCGTCGATCAGTGTGTACAGACTGAGTAACACAGAAGACATTACAGCGTCGATCAGTGTGTACAGACTGAGTAACACAGAAGACATTACAGTGTCGATCAGTGTGTACAGACTGAGTAACACAAAAGACATTACAGCGTTGATCAGTGTGTATAGTGAAGAAGACAGAAGGCTTTCTGGTGCTGGTCAGAAGGTGCAGACTAAAGGACAGAAGATTTTCAGACACTGATAGGTGTACACAGACAGAAGACTGTAAGGTGTTGATCAGTATGTCCAGATAGAATCTGAGAAAGATACTGAACATGAGGTGTCGACCAAAACGTACAGAGTGAACAACACAGAAGACTGTAAGGTATCCATCTGTGAGTTCACACTGAAGGACAGTAAAAACCTCAAGGTGTCGATCAGCATGTACAGACTGGGAATAGTTTAAAGCCCCACAGCCTTATGGGCGTAGGAGCAGTGAACCTAGAAATTCACCATGTCTTAAGCACAACATTTGAGAACCCATCCTTCTCCTTCTGTCTCCTTAACCTTCCCTGTACTGAATCAGGTACACAGACAGAAGACTGTAAGGTGTTGATCAGTATGTACAGATAGAATCTAAGAAAGACACTGAATACGCGGTATCAACTGAAGTTTATCGAGTAAAAGACACAGAAGACTTTAAGGCATCGATCTGTTTCAGAATGAAGGACTGAAGGACAGTACAGATTTCAAGGTGTTGATCAGTGTGTGTACAGACTGGGAACAGTTTTAAAGCCCCACAGCCTTGTGGGCGTAGGAGCGGTGAACCTAGAAATTCACCAAGTCTAAAGCACAGCATCAGAGAAGATGAACCCATCTCCTCTCCTTCAACTGCCTTAACCTTCCCTGAAATGAATCAGGTACCCATTTACTGATGAGTGGACGGAAAGGGTTTTTGAACTGTACAAAGCTGACCCCACTAATGGTTCAAATGCATGACTGTCAACTTCAGAGCCAAACACTCTAACTGTCCAACAGCAGACTTCTCTGTCTACATGCTGAAGGATGCAGACTGCTTTGAGGCGTTCATCAGTTTGGTACTGACTGAAAGACAGTGAAGACTTAGAGGTGTCCCTCAATCACCAAGGTCCTCTCATCATCCTGTCCTCTGGGAAAGAGGATAAGATGACTTTGATGGGGGGAAAAAAAAAAAAAGAACTTGACCTTCCAGACATGACCCCACACCACTACAGGTTCAACTTGTGACTGAAGAGACGCCATACTGAAGAATGGAGACCTCCACGACAGAAATTCAGAGGTGAACAGAAGAGAAAACTGTCAAGACGCACCAATGAAGATGAGCACTCTTAGAGAGAGGGAGAGAGGGAGAGAGGGAGACCTCATATTAATGCACACATGACTTATGTCCATTACCATTAGAAATTAGCAATACAAAGTAAAGAAAGAAAAGATTCCTGTTTCATCACCAGAATGCTGTTGTCTTTCTCAAACTTGACAGTCTACCCATGACTAAACGACTGGGGATTTAATCTTAAGACTTCAAACTGATCAACTTTTCTTTACAGATCAACAGTTGAAAAAAAATTCTAAAAGCAACATACCACAAATAAAACTACAGTCCCTAATCTACTCTCCTAATCTCCAAAACAAAAATAAAACAACGAAAAAATTCAACAGGATTACCGTAACAGCATGAATCTGAACGAGTCACTCACTTTGTCGCACCACATGCAGAGTAAGCACATCCTCTTCCATTTCCATGGCAGTGATCTCCCTTTCTCCGGCCTGTCGTCGTGGCGACCCCTGAGGTGTATAATTGGGCGAGTGGAACGACACCTCCGAAGCAAAACTCACCCGCTTGGATCGCCCGTTCTCATCAATGGACCCTTCCACCGAACCTTGACCTACGACCCCAACCGCTGTCGCCACCTTCTTCTTCCTCAAGACCACCTTTTCCATCCCATCCTGAACCAGGGAAGGGGGCTGGGAGAAAATGGGAGGGTGGTAGACGGGGCACGGGTGGTGGATGCCATGACACTCAAACCCCTCTTCATTCACCAACATGGGCATCATGCCATCGCAGGCGATGGAATGTCGATTCTGCCTGCGGGGCGGTTTCTCCGGAGCCGAGTCTGCTTTTCCTGCCGGGGGGTAGTCCAGCGACAGGGACCGCGCTTTGTTGTCCCGATCGCAGCGCTTCCTCAAGCAGGACTTCAGCGGTGGTTTGCGTTCCTGCAGCCAGCGTTGGTAGGCCATGAACTTGTCCTCGCCCAGTTCCTGGCTGCTCTCCCCCATCCTCGGAGGTGTCGTCGTGGCAACTGAAGCAGCGATGGTCGGTGTAGTCGCGGGGTGGGAAGTGGCAGTAGGAGGGTTCGGGGGAGGGCGTCTTCTCCTCTTTCAATGCGTCCAGACGGTCAGGGTTCACGCAAGAAGGGTACGACCCTGCCCCGCTGTTGCGCCTCTGGCCTGTCACTCTCCCTGTCCCCGTGACAACGCACGGGTGAGCTTCATTGGCGTAGCGCTCGATCTTGGTGCTGCCACATCGCTTAGTGGGAGAGGCCAGCTCCGCTCCCTGACCTTTGTCTGGTGCTATGGTGTCCGCACTGCCCTGGCTGCAGCAACGACTTGTCTCCGACAGTCCTAACTGGTTATAAGCACTCTCCAGGTGTGGAGGAAAAAACAGAAGAGATGTTCCAGTTCTGGAGCCAAGCCTGACAAGGAGCGAGGTTCCATGTATCCCAACTCGATTCCAGAAGATGAACTGAGACTGCCACTCGACGTCACCTCTCCCGACCGCCCTGGGGAACGTCGTCTATGTCGACTGGCCATTGACGAGGAGTTTCTCTCTTTGCCACATGTACAGCCACTGGAAGTGGACGATCGAGACTGAGAGTTACAAGACCTTGCAGTTCCATCATCAACGACAGGGGTCAGAATGATGGGGAT
Organism: Conus betulinus; assembly: GCA_016801955.1. NCBI lineage: Eukaryota > Metazoa > Mollusca > Gastropoda > Neogastropoda > Conidae > Conus > Conus betulinus. Next base: position 246,083 of record JADBJO010001187.1, read on the forward strand.
CTGAACCGGGTCAAAGAGAGAAATCCCCGACGAGGATGAATCCCGTGATTTGGACAATGAGCGAGACGACAGGAAGCTGAGGTCTGGCAGGGAACTGTGGGTGTAGAAAGAGTTCATCCCTATGCGGGACGGGGAGAGACTGACAGTGCGTCTCATCTGAGCTTTGAAGCGCTCGGCGTGTGTCACGGCATTCGGTGGCAGATTTAGCACGTGTCATTGGCCCCCTTTCCCGGTACAGACCTCGGCTGTCTCGGATTTCTTGTCCGCTCCTGGATTCCAGCTCTGCCGCACTTCTGACCTCCTCCCTGTCCTGAGCACCCCATCTGTCCCGCTCCAGAGAACTCCTCATATCTCTCTCCTGCCATTTCCGGCTCTCCATCTCTTGAGAAATCCGCACTTCTCTCTTGGGAAAGCTTTGTCGTCTCTTTCTCTTGGGAAAGCCTTGTTTCTTTCTCCTGGGAAAGCCTCGTCTCTTTCTCCTGGGAAATCCTCGTCTCTTTTTCTCGCCACTTCCTCGCCTCAGCCTCTGGGGAACTTTTCTCTTCTCTGTCTTTAGCCTTTCTGGCCTCTCGTATCTCTTTGGCTTGAATTTCATGCAGGACTTTCAAGATGTCGGCACCAGGCGATCCCGGTGATGTCTGCATGGAGCGATGATGCAGGCTGGGGGACTCTTCAGACAAGGAGGCCTGAACACCGCAGTCGGCAGTGTTGGGTGGGAACTGGGAAGAGAAGTTTTTCTGTCCATACCACAGAGTCAGAGTCTGGGGGGAGATGCCAGTGGTGGCGGAGGTCTGAGAACGACCGCACTGGGTGTCTTGGCGCAGGTCAAGGTGAAGGTCGCGTGTGGGGGCGCCACAGGAGGGGCAGCTGGACTGGTCACGTTTGGGGCTCTCTTCACGGGGCTGAGGGTTTTCCGTAGCGAACCCTTCCTGAAATCACATCACCGCATACAAGTTATCTTCCCTTCCTGAAATCACATCACCAAATCACATCACCACATACAAGTTATCTTTCCTTCCTGAAATCACATCACCACATAAAAGTTATCTTTCCTTCCTGAAATCACATCACCGCATACAAGTTATCTTTCCTTCCTGAAATCACATCACCAAATCACATCACCGCATACAAGTTATCTTTCCTTCCTGAGATCACATTGTTGCATACAAGTTATCTTTCCTTCCTGAAATCACATCACCAAATCACATCACCACATACAAGTTATCTTTCCCTCCTGAAATCACATTGTCGCATACAAGTTATCTTTCTTCTCTTTATCTTTCTTTCCATCTTTTGTCAATAGCCATGTGTACAATCAGGGTCACAATAGGGTTGAAATCACGTCAGTAAACAGATCTGCAGGAACACAGCCTTCACATTAAAAACACTGTGTATGTCAAAACACCATGTAGTTCAAAACACCATTCACTTCAAAACACCATTTACATCAAAATACCATTCGTATCAATACACCACTCACATAAAAAAGAAATCAACTTTAAATCATGTTTAAAAAATACACTCACATCAAAACATACGAAAATAACATCCACATCAAAACACCATCCATCTCCACACATATTAAAACACGCTTTGCATAAAAACACCATACATATCAGAACACACTGAAACACCATCAATTTCAAAACATCATTTTCATCAAAACACCAAAACACCACTCATGTTGGAACATATAAAAACACCATTCAAATTGAAACGCATCAAACGCCATTCACATCGAAACATCATTCACCATTCACATCACAATACTCAAAAACACCATTCGTTCCAAAACATCATTCATATCAAAACCCATCAAAACACCTTTCACATCAGCATACATCAAAACATACATCGTACTACATGACGTCAAAACACCGCCCATATCAAAAGACAATCCAAGCGTATCTTTCAGTTGTGATGCTACCAATATTGCTTTTTTCTGTAAACGTGCTTTCCTCTAAGACAGGAGACTGAACTCAAACAGAAAAATCTGTTGTGGCAAAGCAGCAGTTGGAAGGGTCAACTCCCTCAGCGTGACAGGGCACAGCACGATGGACAAAGAGCCTATCCTTCTCCTTCCACAGCCTTACCCTTCCCTGAACTGAATCAGGCCCCCACACACTGCTGGGTGCACACACACACAGAGACGCTTTTCAGGCTGTAACAATCCACCCCCATGAATGGTTTGAACTCCGTGCTCTCAGTCTCACAGAAGAATACTCTAACCATTGATGACAGCTCCTCTATGAAGTACAGACATGATACAGATCCCCCCCTCATCCACCCCTTCCCCCATCCTCTGTCCCCTTCCTCCCACCCTCACCTCCCCTCCTTCTCTCTCCCCCCCCCCCCCCCCCCCCCCCTTTTCCTAGAACCCTGCCTGGCCAGTCTCACCTGGAAGAGGACATGGTCATGAGACTGAGAGTGTTGGGGGACGGCGGGTTCGAGCCTGTCACCATCCTCTGGTACATGTCCAGGAGGTAAGCGGAGTGACGCTTCTTGTGGAAGCTGTTGGCCAGCGACTCCACGGTGCGGGGCGGGTGGTCACGGCGACGCACCGCTGCTTTCACGTCCTCCGCCGTCAGGTCCGGCAGGCTGCTGGCTCTCTCGTGGAGGTTCCGCTCCCGTCCCAGCTGCTTCAGACTCTTCACCTGGTGCGAGACACAGGCAGTGTGAGTACACACTTACATACAGGGAATGCAGGAACATGTGCAAAGGATGTCTGAACACGCCTGCATACTAGGGATGACAGAACACAGTTACACACTCGATGTGTTGAACACGCTTACACAATCAATGTGTTGAACACACTTACACTTGATGACGATTCATGCACGATAACTGAACAAACTTGCACACTCGATGTGTTAAAAACACACTACACAACGATGATTCACTGCATGATGACACATAATGACGATTTATGCACGATAACTGAACAAACTTACACACTCAATGTGTTAAACACACTTACACAACAGCGATTCAGGCATGATGACAAAACACACCAAAACACTCAAGATGACAGAACACACACACAATGACAGTTCACAATGTCAGAATACATGATACATATACAAATAACAACAAAACATACTTGTACATTCACAATGACAGAACACATTAACACACTCACGATGCCAGTACACACACACTTTGAACGTCAGAACACACACACAAAGGATGGTCAGAGCACACTTCAACACAAGATTTGTAGAAAATACTGACAAACGTGGTATGTCAAAACACACTTACACACAAGGGATGTCAAAATGCACTTTACACAGAAGGAATGTCAAAGCACACTATCATATGTGAGATGTAAAAACACACAGGATGTCCGCGCGTGTGCACACACACACACACACACACACACACACACACACACCACACACACACACACACACACACACACACACACACACACACACACACACACACACACACACACACACACACACACACACACACACACACACACACACACACACACACACACACACACACACACACACAGCATATCAGAACACACACGTTTGTGCATTTACTCATTCGCCCTCCACTTTTGCTACATGTTTGTACATTAAACCCCCCCCCCCCCCCCCCCCCCCCCCTTCTTTGTACGTTTGTAGACCCACTCCCATTTTTTGCTTTATGTTTGTACAATCATCCTATCTTTCTCTCTTTGTGCCTGTCGATTTCACCCCATCTCTTGCTTTGTGTCCGTAAATTCACCCCATCCCTTGCTTAATGTTTGTACGATTACACTTTCTCACTGTCTACGTCAGCAGATTCACCCCATCTCTTGCTTTGTGTCAGTAAATTCACCCCATCCCTTGCTTAATGTGTGTACAATTACGCTTTCTCGCTGTGTACGTCAGTATATTCACCCCAACTCTTGCTTTTCATTGTATACATTTTCACCCTATCTCATGCCTCATCGTTACAAATTCACCCCCAACTCCTGCACTAATTTTTTTTGTTTTCGATTATTCCCCTCATTTCTGGCTTTGTCTCTAGAAATCCATCATCACGCATGCCCCTCATTCCCGTTCCTCTGTAAAATTCATCACATCCCACCCAACCCCCACCACCACTCCCCCCCCCCCTCCCTCTCCTCTGCAAATTCACCCCACTTCCAGCTCCCTATTTGTAAATTCACCACCATCATCCATGCCCCCCCCCCCCCCCCCCCCCCGGTTGGTAAATTTATGCAATCCCCCTGTAGCCCCTGTTGAGAATTTCACCTCCATCTAACGTTTCATGTCTGTCCTTTCGCCTTGCTTGTGACTCTGCTTCACTTCATTTGTTCTCCAAATGCACGCTCTCATACAATTTTAATTGAGATGAACACATTGAAGGACACAAGCATGCACGAGACAGAGACACAGAGAGAGAGAGTGAGACAGAGAGACAGGGGGGGGGGGGGGGGGGGAGGATACATTGCAAGATACAGTATGACGCAAAACACTAGAGCACCTTTTTCCAATAGAATTATATGAAGGATACATATCTAAATGACAAGCTATACAGATTACTGCAGAACAAGATACTTTTATGAAAAGGAAAGAAAATCGCGCAAATGTACTGTTTTTAAATTCCGCATTTATCAAGGCAGGCAGAGACGGAGCAAACTTCTTTTCACACAGACAAAAAAGACTTCCGTCAGTTTAGAAAAATAAAACAAAACAAAACAAAAACGAAAGGAAAAGAAGGAAAATGATGCAGATAGACAGAGAAGTATTGAAAAGCAGGCACAGATCGAAACCAGTACAAGAACATTTTTTTTTGTTAAGGGGGTGGGGTGGGGAGGGAAGACAACAGAGCAATGTGAAATCACCTGTTTCCATGTGGTCAGAGAGACAGAGAGAGAGAGAGACAGACAGACAGACAGACAGAGAGAGAGAGAGAGAGGGGGGGGGGGGGGACGGGGGATACGCTGCAAGATACCGTGTGGTGCAAAACACTAAAGCACTTTTTTCCAGTAGAATTACATGAAGGATACATCTAAATGACAAGCTATACAAATTACTGCAGAACAAGATGCTTATATGAAAAGGAATGAAAATCATGCAAATGTACTGTTTATTTACTGAGGAAAGCAGAGAGAGAAGGAAGTTTCTTCATACACACCAAAAAAGACATGGTCAGATGAGAAAAAAAAAAATGCAGACAGAGAAGCATTGAAAAGCAGACACAGATAAAAACCAAAAGAAAAGAAGAAAATGGAAAAAAAAAAAAAAAGGGGGGGGGGGGGGGGGGGGGGGGGGGAGGGTAGGATGACAGAGCAAAGTGACATCACCTTTACCTGTTTCCATGTGGTCAGATTGCTACTGCGCCGTAGCCCCCGGCGATGACCTGCCGACATGAAGAGGTCGCCGCTGGACAGGAGAGTGCCACACAGGGGAGACAACTTGCAGTGACTGGAGCAGGAATGGCGGGAGGACCCAGCACTCTTGGAACTGGAGGAGCGGCTGAGCAAGTAGTCCTGAAGTGCTTCCAGACAAATCCGCCCTGCCCAGGTCAACAACGCTTTTTACTGCTTTTTACATGCAGAGACTGATACGCCCTACTCAGTTCAACAATTCCTTTTACTGGGCTTTTACATGAAGAGACTGATACGCCCTGTCCAGGTCAACAATTCCTTTTACTGGCTTTTACATGCAGACACCAATACATCCTACTCAGTTCAACAATTCCTTTTACTGGCTTTTAAATAAAGAGACTGATAAGCCTTTTTACTGGCTTTTACATAAAGAGACAGATCCGCCCGGCACAGTTCAACAATTCCTGTTACTGGCTTTTACATAAAGAGACAGGTCCATTTGTTTGTTTTTTTTATTGGCAATCACATAAAGAGACAGATCTGCCCTGCCCAGTTCAACAATTCCTTTTACTGGCCTGTTACATAAAGAGACAGGTCCGTCTTTCACTGGCTTTTAAACAGACAGATCCGCCCTGCCCAGGTCAACAATCCCTTTACATGGCTTTTACATGGATACTATCCTGTTTATCCCTTTTACTGGTTTTTACATGAACAGACAAATACCACCTTGCCCAGTTCGACACTCCCTTTCACTGGCTTTTCACATCAAGAGACAGATCCGCTTTTTATTCATTTATTTTCTTTCTTTATTGGCTCACTAGAACAGGAGAGTAAGTACCCAACACACACACACAGACACACACACACACACACTCACTCAGTTACCTGGGTAACGTGACAGCAGCATGTTCCTGACTGGCTGGGGAGGGCAGGGAGGCGGCGGGGAGAAGGATCTGATGGAGAGGGTGCCTTCTCGTCTTCGCTGTTGTCTTTGTCGTCGACGTTGTCCTTGAAATGGAAGCTGTTGGAACCCTCATCTTCCGCATCCTGGTCGTGGGAACTGTCTGACGGATTGCCTTCCCCTTGCTGGCCATGCTGGGGAGGCCTGTGTAGGCCTGTGTAGAATGGCCACACTTCTGCCCCAATCCCAATAACACCATTCACACTGCAGGGAAAGGCCTGTGCCCACACTTCTTCCCAATGACACATGATTCACACAACTGTGGGGAAAGACCTGTGCATAATTAGTCCCCACACTTCTCCCAATAACACACCATTCACACAACTGCGGGGAAAGGCCTGTGTATAACACAATTAGTGCCCCAGTCCCCACACTTCTCCCAATAACACATGATTCACACACAACTGGGGAAAGACCTGTGCATAATTAGTCCCCACACTTCTCCCAATAACACACCATTCACACAACTGCGGGGGAAAGGCCTGTGTATAATTAGTCCCCACACTTCTCCCAATAACACACCATTCACACAACTGCGGGGAAAGACCTGTGTGTATAACACTTTGTATAATTAGTCCCCACACTTTTCCCAATAACACACCATTCACACAACTGTGGGGAAAGGCCTGTGTATAATCAGTCCCCACACACTTCTCCCAATAACACATGATTCACACAACTGCGGGGAAAGGCCTGTGTGTAATTAGTCTCCACGCTTTCCCAATAACACAAGACTCTTAACGAACAATAGTCTGTGCATACCTTTCCCAATAAAACTACCAGAGTCATGCACCCTATGGGGCAAGGTCTGTGTAGACCTGGTATCCCTAGTACCCAGCCCTTTCCCAATACCACAAGACTGATACGGATGTGGGACAGGGTCTGTGTATAACTGCGATTGATGTCCGAGCTCTCACAATGGTTGGCAAGTAATGTCCACAGTTCCCAATGATACAAAGTTCACTCAACTATGAGACAAGACCTCTGGTTCACTAGTGCCAGCTCAGCTTTCCCAGCTCATACTGATGTAGGATGAGGTTTGTGTATACCCCCCTTTTTTTTTTTTAAAATACAAATGGGTATTTCAGGTCTATCCTAATTTATAGTGTCAATCTTTGTTACACTCATCATAACACAAAAAAGGTACATATTTATATAACAAAAACAGATAAGAAAAACAGAGGACAAACAATATCTTACCTAAAAACAAATATGAATAAAAGCAAGAAAAAAGTGTGGGGGTGTGTGGTGTGTGGGGGGGGGGAGGACCTTACTTTTAAAAAAAGAGAAAAAGAGAGGGGGGGGGAGAGAAGTACTTTAAAAAAGGAAGAGAAAAAAGGGGGGGGGGAGAAGTACTTTACTTTTAAAAAGGAAGAGAAAAACAAAGGGGGGGGGGGGGGGGAGAAGTACTTTACTTTTAAAAAAAGAAAAACAAAGGGGGGGGGGGGGGGGGGGGGAGGAGAAGTACTTTACTTTTTAAAACGGAAGAGAAAAAAACAAGGGGGGGGGGGGGGGGGGGGGGGGGGGGGGGGGGGAGAGGAGAAGTACTTTACTTTTAAAACGGAAGAGAAAAAAAGGGGGGGGGGGGGGGGGGGGGGGGGGGGGGAGAGGGGGGGGAAGTAGTACTTTACTTTTAAAACGGAAGAAAAAAAATGATGGGGGAGAGGGGACAGAAGTACTTTACTTTTAAAAAGGAAGAGAAAAAAATGGGGGGGGGGGGGGGGGGGGGGGGAGAAGTACTTTTTACTTTTAAAAAAGAGAAAAAAAAAAAGGGGGGGTGGGGGTGGGGGGAGGAAGGAGAAGTACTTCACTCACTAAGGAAATCAGAAATACCTAAACCTAACACAAATCCAAAACTAAACAGAACTAAAAGAAATAGTGCTAATTAATATATAATCTAAAAGACAAAAAAAAAAAAAAAAAAAAAAAAAAAAAAAAAGATTTTTCAATTTCCAACATTTACACCCCAAAGGCTCTCACCCTGTGACACACAGGACCCGTCACTCTCAATGCTCCGGTGCTGCGAGCCGCTGAATGACAGGAAAGTAGGCATCCTTTCGGATACAGCAGTTCACCCCTGACCTTGGATCATTCGAGCCACGGGAGTTCCCCATGTCTTCACCTTGACCTTGCTGTGAGAGACTGTCCACAGACACATTCTGCGGAGGGGGGTCGGTCAGAGGTGGTGTTGGGGAGAACAGCGGATCCTTGCTGAAGTTAAGCATGTCGCTCGAGCACATCATCTCTCGCTCACTGGACGAGATCTCCATGGAGGTTCGACTCCCGGACAGCTCCGACTCATAGGGCCCTAGGTAGAGATCGGTCTGCAGGAGGGAGTCTCGGAATTTGGTGTAACTCCCATTCAGGGGCAGCGAATCATCGGCGTGGGCAGTCTGCTCACCAGCGCTGACGGTAGGCGTTTCTCTCAAGTTGGTGTCAAACTGCACGCTGAATTCGTCTTCATAGAAATAGTCACTGCTGTGGAAACAACCTTCCTCCCCTCCAGTTCCCGAAGAGTTGGAGCGGTCTCGACGCGTGCTGTCACTGTCGGAGAGGGAGCTGTCGATCTCCTCACGGGATTCCTGCCCTCCTTCGCTCTGGACGTCGTTGGAGAAGTAGCCGCTTTCCGGGCGTTTTCTGCGTCGCTCAGCTGGCTTGGTGGGCGAGACATCGCGCCAAGTGGTCACCGCTGACGCTGTTTCCGTGGCGACACTTTCCTCTGTATCACAACAATCCTCTTCGCTGGCTAGGCCAGCGTCTGTTCCCATGCCTTTTTCATTCTGACCACCACCATCACTGGCTCGGTGAGTGTTGTTTCCCGATTCTCCATATAGCGGGTTGGTTCTGATGGGGTTGCGGTTCTTTTCTTCCCCGACGTCGCTGTCCTGGCCTTTGTCTTTTGCCAACATGTCCACCAGCCTCTTTCTCTCCTTAGGAGGGGACACGTCTTTCCACGTGGCCATCTGACCTTTGACCGGCAAAGACTCTGGATGGTGATGGCGACTAGAATCCCGACGAGAGGTTACAGCCGTCATCCCCATTCGGATGACCGGGCCATCGGCGATTTGGATCTTGTAGTCCAACTGACTGGCATTGCCCTGGCCGGTCCCTCCACTCTCCCTTCCCCCCTCCGTCATCCCCCCTCCTCCTCCCACCTCGTCACCATGAGGCACCTTTCTCTTCTGGTTGGCATTGCCGCTCTCTGCCATCTCTGTGGAGCTGCTGAGGGAGGGGACTGACGAGGGCGGGGAGAAATCTTTCCAGGTTTTCTGAAACACAGCATGAGCCCAGTTCAGGGTAATGGGTCAATTCATTCAGGCCATCCAGCATCCAGCCCTCTCCGCTGTCTACATCAGGGAGGTAAAGGTAAATGCCATCCAGCATCCAGCCCTCTCTCCGCTATCTACATCAGGGAGGTAAGGTAAATGCCATCCAGCATCCAACCCTCTCCGCTATCTACATCAGGGAGGTAAAGGTCAATGCCATTCAGCATCCAACCCTCTCCGCTATCTACATCAGGGAGGTAAAGGTCAATGCCATCCAGCATCCACCCTCTCCGCTATCTACATCAGGGAGGTAAGGTCAATGCCATCCAGCATCCAGCCCTCTCCGCTATCTACATCAGGGAGGTAAAGGTCAATGCCATCAGCATCCAGCCCCTCTCCGCTATCTACATCAGGGAGGTAAGGTCAATGCCATCCAGCATCCAGCCCTCTCCGCTATCTACATCAGGGAGGTAAGGTCAATGCCCATCAGCATCCAGCCCTCTCCGCTATCTACATCAGGGAGGTAAGGTCAATGCCATCCAGCATCCAGCCCTCTCCGTTATCTACATCAGGGAGGTAAGGTCAATGCCATCCAGCATCCAGCCCTCTCCGTTATCTACATCAGGGAGGTAAGGTCAATGCCATCCAGCATCCAACCCTCTCCGCTATCTACATCAGGGAGGTAAAGGTCAATGCCATCCAGCATCCACCCTCTCCGCTATCTACATCAGGGAGGTAAGGTCAATGCCATCCAGCATCCAACCCTCTCCGCTATCTACATCAGGGAGGTAAGGTCAATGCCATCCAGCATCCAACCCTCTCCGCTATCTACATCAGGGAGGTAAAGGTCAATGCCATTCAGCATCCAGCCCTCTCCGCTATCTACATCAGGGAGGTAAAGGTAAATGCCATCCAGCATCCAACCCTCTCCGCTATCTACATCAGGGAGGTAGGTCAATGCCATCCAGCATCCAACCCTCTCCGCTATCTACATCAGGGAGGTAAGGTCAATGCCATCCAGCATCCAGCCCTCTCTGTTATCTACATCAGGCTGTAGGAAAGGGAATGTTGCTTATGGCCCAGCCAACAGCAAAAGGCCATATCAGGGCTGTTACTATGTTGAAGTCAACTCACAAGCCTTAAAAAAAAAAAATGGTAAAAAAAAAAAAAAAAGCAAAGAAAAAAACCCTCATTCACATAACCCTTTAATATACACCTTCTAAACACACACCAGAAATTTTTGTTTAAAATTTTTTCTTCGTAAAATCTTAGATCAGATGAAAAATATTGGTCTCTTTCAGAAATGCAAAGATTACATCAGGTGGGACAAGGTTTTCATGGAGTCTGCAGTAAAATGTTTATGTTTCACATCATGCAAGTCCCGACACTCTGAAAGAATGTTTCACAGTGAGTGGTACATGTCATGGAACGCACCACAGAGTTTCTTCACCTTTTAAGAGATAAGGGTGGGTGTAAAAGGAGTGGCCTGTAAGCACACAGCACAAGACTGTTTCTTCTTTACGGCCATCTTGGGAACATGGTCAAAAAATTCTTTCAGGTCTGGGGGGATATTTGAACAGTTTGTTATCTGTCTGCGCGAGTTCCATTTCATATACATCAAGCTCGAGCTTCTTTAACTCTTTACCAGTGCTCTCCATTATCAAACATCCACATTCAATAACATACCCTCCACATTTTTCCATTGTTACAGTTTCATCACACATAGACACTTTCTGCTGTCAGATTATGTCAGGCTGCTTACAAACTCAAAATCTACGATATTTACCCACATTCTGCTACAGAGCGTGACGCATTTTCCTGCTTTATCTTGATGTCATGATCTGTCGAGTGTCTTCACCCAG
>JADBJO010001187.1:262500-265000 GCA_016801955.1 Conus betulinus
AAACAAAAAATGCACACACACACACACACACACACACACACACACACACACACACACGCCACAACCTTCTCGTCCACTAACGATGGCATGAGATAATTTAAAGTGCACTTAAGAATCCTGGTCTTTTTGTTTGTTTTTGTTTTCTTCTTCTTTTCCTTTTTCCTTTACTCTTTCTGGACGAAGGGCCCCAATCAGTCAATCATCGTTTCCGATAAACCGCCAAGGTTTTCAAAATTTCTGAATTTTCGGAGTGGCACTTCAATTCTACGAATTATGTTATACGCTGTTAATACCATCACTGACCTTTCCCCTGTGAAATGGGACCAGCAAATGCAGAATCTGTTAGTGTGCTTCGAACATCGAACATAACAGATGGCGTCTTCAAAAATGATGGGTAGATCGTTAGATATTTTCTCCCAAACTAACACTCTGTGTTACTGATCATTTCCACAAACATTCTTTCCAGACTTTTGATAATTTTTTTTCCTCATTGATGAAGTTCACTAACCTATATAAAGGGTCATGTGCGGGCAAAATCAGGGAAAAAAACTGGCAGTACTAAGTGGGTTGACGCTTGCCTTCACGTAGTGCTCATGGGATGACCTTCTCATCCCACAGGCTTGGAAAGGGGTGGGGAAGATGCACCTGCATAGATGTGGGCTCTCTAAAAGAGAAAATTCCCTCTCACCTGGTCCTCTGCAGAAGGGGTTCTCTGAACAAAGCTTTAACCACACCGCCAGCCTGTCCCCTTCCACCCCCTTCTCCACTTCCCCCTCCCCCCCCCCCCCCCCCCCCCCCCCAACAAGCACGCCCACAACTCTCCCATGTACTTGTGATGAGAAACATTGTCCGAGTCTTCTAACCCCTTCTCCCCCAAAGTTCCGGAGAACAATTCCGCCCGACGCACGCTGTCAAACAACACTTGGACCCTTTCCTGGCGGCCATCCAGCCTTTTCTACCTTGTTGACTACTCTTCTTCTTTTTCTTTTTTTTTTTCCCCTTTAAACAGGCCACTTATGTCATTAAACGGGCTACCAGCCAGATGAAAAACTGTAAGTCTCTCTCTCTCTCTCTCTCTCTCTCTCTTTTCTTTTCTTTCATAACCACTCTGTGAGTGACTGTGCAAGGTAAAGGAGATGTATCACAGGGCAATGACTGTAGAAGATAGAAGAACAGCAGCAGTATAGAGGACGTCTTCCTCACCACCACCACCCCCATCATCCCCCCCCCCCCCCCTCCCCCCATCCCCCACTTCTCTCCCTCTCTCCCTGCACCGGCTCTCTTGATTTTCACGCTGACCTGGTCTCTCCATGTCCCTTTTCCATACTGTCATTCTCCTGCTGACAGGCATCCGAGGGAATTATTTTGTGCATTTTTTTTTTTCATGTCTTTTATTTGTAATGCTGAACGATTTTAGTAGTGGGGGGGAAAACAAGCGTAGGTTAACAATTCTTCCGTCATCACACTAATGACTTGGCAAAGATTTCAACAAAAAAAAAAAAAAAAAAAAAGGTGTGGAGGGGAATAGGAGGGAGGGGGAGAGGGGAAAAAATCTGAGACCCTAAAAATCGGGAAAAAATGTAAAAAGCTAAACCCTTCACCAGAAGCACATGGAAACCATTGTAATCCCTCTTGAAGGCAGATCTATTCATACTGCCTGCTCCAGGCCTTTGTCCCCTGGATCGGACTCATCCGGGAGACATGGCTGATCGTGTCTGTGCTGCCTTGGCTGATCAAATGGAGACACACACCACAGTCCATAATTCTGTGGTGTTCTCACCACCAAGGGTTCAAAAGAGAAAAAAAAAAAAGAATCAAACAGCACACCAAAAACCAGCCAGCGAAGGTGAGGAACGTGAAACTGGAAGAAAGAGTGGTATTCCAAAAAGTTGCAGAAAAACTAAAGTCATTATATAAACTGTATAAAAAAAAAGTAGGGGACAATCTGTTAGCCTATTTTTATTTTGTAACATCTGTGGAAAACACATTTGCTGAAAATTTACCAGTTTGTTTTGTACTGGGTATAAGTATCGTTTTGCACTCTGTTGTTTATTTGCAGTAGTGATCAGCCAATACACACACACACACACACACACACACACACACACACACACACACACATACATATATATATATATATATATAAATAATATATGCTCTTATGTCTTAGATGCTGAACAATTATGTACTGAAGGGAAAACAAGTGCTCGGTAATGATTCTTCCATCATTATAGTAATGATATTGGCATAGATTATAAATTGAGAGGGAAAAAAAAAACTTTTGAAGATTAAAAAAAATGGGAAAATGTATATCATAGATATGAAAACCCCTTCACTAGCTGCATCGCCCCGCTTTGCAACTAGATGTATCGCCTGCTCCGAGGCCTTTCGTCCGCTGGATAGTTTTGTGTCTGTGCTCTTGGCGTCAGAAAGTGACACACACGTCCATGATTCTGTGGTGTCCGGTTCAGCGCTAATATATATGACAAAGCTTGCTCTT
>JADBJO010001187.1:270000-275000 GCA_016801955.1 Conus betulinus
CGTACCATTCAGTAATAATATTGCTAGTATTGATACTACCACCACTAGTATTGACATCACCATCGCCTTCGCCTCTGAGACTGTTGCCACGGCAACCCTGCTGTTTAAGAATCCTCTGACCCACTCTCCTTTCTTCCATACCCATACTTATTGACATTTTTTTTTTTTGTTTGTTTGTTTTTTTAAGTAATATTTTGACCATTATTAGTATCCCTATCAGTAATATTATTATCATCATTACGACTTTGACTCACACATTATTTCCCTTCCGACAGCCTCGTTCTCATTCAACGCCTTCCTTGGGCTGAACTCAGAAGCAATCTGAAGCGATCAAAGCTAAGTGCATTTTCGTTATTTTGTCCGTCTTTATTTCACCTGAGGAAGACCTATGAGGTCGAAACGTGTTTGTGTGTTGTCTTGTGACTCGTTTGTCCACGTTTCTCTGGCCAGTTTCCCCAGTGAACTAGTACACAAGTTTGATACATGCCTCTGCCTGGACTACAGCAGCAAAAATGTTGGATCAGAAATGTGTGTAAGCCTTGTTTGTTCAGCCCTTTCACTAAGTGTCTTGCATGGAATGGAAAAATAAAGCTGTGAGCCAGTATATGTAAAAATAGCATGAATACTGTCTGGATATTATAGGCCGCAATGTTCAGCTGATATATGTAAAAAATAACATGAATACTGTCTGGATATTATAAGCCGCAATGTTCAGCTGATATATGTAAAAATAGCATGAATACTGTCTGGATATTATAAGTTGCAATGTTCTGCCGATATATGTAAACATAACATGAATACTGTCTGGATATTATAAGTTGTAATGTTCAGCTGATATATGTAAACATAACATGAATACTGTCTGGATATTATAGTTGCAATGTTCTGCCAATATATGTAAACATAACATGAATACTGACTGGATATTATATGTTGCAACAGCCAATATATGTAAAAATAACATGAATACTGACTGGATATCATAAGTTGCAATGTTCTGCCAATATATGTAAAATAACATGAATACTGACTGGATATTATAAGTGGCAACAGCCAATATATGTAAACATAACATGAATACTGACTGGATATTATAAGTGGCAACAGCCAATATATATAAACATAACATGAATACTGACTGGATATTATATGTTGCAACAGCCAGTATATGTAAAAATAACATGAATACTGACTGGATATTATAAGTTGCAATGTTCAGCCAATAAATGTAAAAATAACATAAATACTGACTGGATATTATTGGTTGCAATGTTCTGCCAATAAATGTAAAAATAACATGAACACTGACTGGATATTATAAGCTGCAACAGCCAATCGAAACAGGTGACGCAATGCACTCCCAGTTAACAGGCTTCTCATTCTGTAGCTGCGACCTATGACCTACGACTGTATAAGCGCTGACTGGATTTGTCACTACAGGCTGACATCCGCTGATCAATAGGCACCCAGCAGACACATGGGGGCTTCTGTCATTCCAGACTTGTTGCTAATGGCAAAGGGCGCGCCAACAATATCACTCGGAGCATGAAGCCCTGCGCTAAAGACAGACAGACCGAAATAGAGAGAGAGGCAAACAGATGGACAGACAGACAGAAATACAGAGATAGACAAACAGATAGACAGGCAGACAGAAATATAGAGATTGACAAACAAATAGACAGACAGAAATACAGAAAGAGACAGACAGACAGACAGAAATATCGAGAGAGACAAACAGATAGACAGAAATACAGAGATAGAGAAACAGATAGACAGACAGACAGAGATAGACAAACAGATAGACTGACAGAAATACAAAGATAGACAAACAGACAAATATAGAGACAGACAGACAGATCTGAAAATTGATATAAAAAGAAAAAAAGACCGAGAGCTAGACCATCTGAAAATAGATAAAAAGATTAAAAAAAAAAAAAAAAACTGAGAGACAGCAAGAGAGACAAAGAGATAGAGAGACAGAGACAGAGAGAGAAGAGAGAGAGAGACAGAGACAGACACAGACAGACACAGTGAGAAACAGTGAGAGACAGAGACAGAGAGAGATAGCTGCGGTGACACTGACTGATGGATACTACATGTATATCTCATAAAGACTATCTGAAAGAAAAAAAAAATGGCCTGGAATTTAAAGAAATTTTACATTCACTTACAAACATATCTGTTCCTGTACGTTTCAGGGACTGACATAAGTAAGACTGACCTGAAACACAGTATGTTTTCTTAATTCTTCTACACACACACACACACAGCACAGCACAGCACAGCACAGAGCAAGGCACTGATCAACAACTTGACAAATATCTTGGCTGGAAAAAAAAAAAATAGGGGGGGTGTGTGTGTGTGTGTGTGTGTGTGTGTGTGTTAATCTGGCTTTTCCTGACATCCCAGATACACACCAGATTCAAACTATTCCCCCCCCCCCCCACCCCCCCCCTCCCCTCCCTCCCAACCCTACCTACTCCCTTGCTCAGTCCCGGCGATACAGCAGCAAAGCTAACAGCACTTGTTCATGGCTCCTGTCAGTCGACAGACAGACAACACTGGTGACAGACAGACAACACTGGTGAAGCCAGTCATTTACTTCATCGGACCGAAAAACTGACACTGGGGGCAAACTCTTTTACTGTAAGCAGCCATCGATTTCTCCCTGACAACATTGATCATGGTGCCGGGGGGGGGGGGGGGGGGGGGGGGGAGGCTTCTACCTGCCGAGTGCAGTCAGCATCATTGACAGAAAACAACACTGGAAGAACAATGCGGCGCACACCGGCGCCAACCTTTCCTGCAGAACCAGCTCGGTGACTTAGCTGTCGATTGTCTCTGACATTTGAACTAGCGCCGGAACAGTCACTTGACGTTGTCGATTCAGTCAACCCTGACCTTTCGTATGCCCAAGTAAGGGGTATATAAATGTTCCGAGATACGACACGGCGCTCCATTCACAACCAGACTGAGGCTGTCCGATGCCGCATGGGTACACCCCTGACAATCACCTTCAGGCTGAAAAGTACAGTTCTCTGTTCCTGGTCACCTGATCAACGCTTCAACTATCTGCCGCTGATGCTGCACTTCTTTTCTGCCTTTTTTTTTTTTTTTTTTTTTTTTTTTTTTTAAAGCCATGCACACCCAAACAACACCTACAGAGAAGTTATGGTTTGTGGACTGCAATACTGGAAGACTTAAGTGCTCACATACTCCAGATTCTTTCAGGTTAGAAAGTGCTCAGAGCATTCCACAAGCATTTAGGTAACCTAACACACACACACACACGCACACACACACACACACACACACACACACACGGAAGCTTACTACGCACACTGTTTTTATTAACCACATCATTTTGTGGAGTAGAAGTAGAAGAGAGGGGGGGAAGGGAGGTTGGGGGAGGGTGCCTCAGCTTTGAGGAAAGTGCACCCTACATCTCTGACATTCAGACTTCACATCATGATACTGGTTCAAGGCCAACATACCATCATGATACTGGTTCATAGCTGACATAGCATCATGATACTGGTTCATAGCTGACATAGCATCTGATGATGCTGGTTCAAGGCTGACATAGCATCATGATGCTGGTTCAAGGCTGACATAGCATCATGATGCTGGTTCAAGGCTGACATAGCATCATGATGCTGGTTCAAGGCTGACATAGCATCATGATACTGGTTCAAGGCTGACATAGCATCATGATACTGGTTCAAAGCTGACATCATACATCTTTTCTCAATATTCTAATGAGAAAATACAACATACGTATATATATATATATATATATATATATATATATATATATATATATATATATATATATATATATACCCTGAGGTTTGTACCCTGAGGAGAGCTCTTTTAGCTTGAAACACATCTGTAGGTTTTTAATCCTTCATTTAAACCTATTTTTAAACTGTTATGTCGCTCCCTGTTTTGGTTGAGCACTTTTAACACTCTGAGTGGCCTTTTAATTCTAATTTTACTATATATATATATATATATATATATATATATCAAAAAATACTGCTAAAATGCCTAATAAAAATCTCTAAAGTGCTCAACCCCTGGGGGAGCAACATCTGTTAAAAATAGGATGATAAAAGGAAGTTTTTTAAAAACTTCCTTTTATCATCCTATTTTTAACAACAACAAAAATATATATATATATATATATATACACATGTACGCTGGGGTTCCTTTATTTTCCCACCCTGCATCTTTTCTCAACATTCTAGTGCTTGCTGTCGATGTCCTCTTTCCCTGCAGGGCGCTCACAAAACCGTTCCCTGCTGAAAATGCCACTGATCAACAAACTGATGTGCGGCAAGAGGCCACCCTCTCTGAATTCCTCTTCGCTGACCTTCACCAGGCTGCAGGCTTCCCTTCAGCAGACCAAGGTGAAGCAGATAACAACCCCCTTGGCTTTGGGAGCAGCTGGGGAGAGAGAGAGAGAGGGGGGGGGGGGGGGGGGGGGGGGGGGGCGGGTTCTCAGTCCGACACTGGCCTGTAATTTGTTCTAATTTGATCACGTCCACGGAGCGAACTACAATGCACCCAAATCATGATGATGCGTCATCTGTGTGGGGGGGGGTAGGAGGGACATGGGGGAGAGGGATTTTTTCCTTTTTGGTGTGAGTGTGTGTGTGTGCTGATGTTCTCCTTGCCACGACCACTTCTTTTCAACATACTATTTAATCAACGGATGAATGTTTTTTTTTATGATAGTATACGTTAGTGCAATGTCTTTCGTTTGTTTTTGCTGCTGATGTTTCCTTTTCTTTTATGTTGTAATATTTCTTTTTCAAAATCAAATGTAATTTTTCAAACCTACCTTAAAGGACCTTTGCCCGATTTCTACCTTACTCCTCCGGGCGGTCTGATTTCATCCCTGTCCCTCTGCCCTTATCTTCTCCCTCACCTCCCACTGCCCCCCCCCACCCCCATCCTTCCCCCCCCCCCCCCCCCCCCACCCATCCCCTCTCTTC
>JADBJO010001187.1:277500-280000 GCA_016801955.1 Conus betulinus
GAACCATGTGGTCGTTCACATCCATCTATCTGTTGTGAACCAGTTTGTCATTAGATATAAAGTCATGGTTAGCTGTAAAGATCTGAAGTAACACTGGGCCAATTGGATCTGAAGTTACGGTAAACGAGTGGAGCCTGAAGTCTGAGCCTGCAATAGGGACCTGAAGTCAGGGTCAGCCAAAAAGGCTTGGAATCAGGGTTAGCAAAAGGGACTAAAGTCATGGCTTGCGAAAGGGGCATAAGTCAGTGTTAGCAAAGGGACCTAAAGTAAGGATTAGCAAAGGGACCTAAGTCAGTGTTATCAATGGGACCTAAATCAGTGTTAGCAAAGGGACCTAAGTCAGTGTTATCAAAGGGACCTAAATCAGTGTTAGCAAAGGGACCTAAAGTAAGGATTAGCAAAAGGGACCTAAGTCAGTGTTAGCAATGGGACCTAAGTCAGTGTTAGCAATGGGACCTAAATCAGTGCTAGCAAAGGGACCTAAGTCAGTGTTATCAATGGGGACCTAAATCAGTGTTAGCAAAGGGACCTAAATCAGTGTTAGCAAAGGGACCTAAATCAGTGTTAGCAAAGGGACCTAAGTCAGGGTTAGCAAAGGGACCTAAAGTAAGGATTAGCAAAGGGACCTAAGTCAGTGTTACCAAAGGGACCTAAGTCAGGGTTAGCAAAGGGACCTAAGTCAGGGTTAGCAAAGGGACCTAAATCAGGGTTCGCAAAGGGACCTAAGTTGGTGTTAGCAAAGGGACCTAATCAGGGTTAGCAAAGGGACCTAAGTTGGTGTTAGCAAAGGGACCTAAGTCAGGGTTAGCAAAGGGACCTAATCAGGGTTAGCAAAGGGACCTAAGTTGGTGTTAGCAAAGGGACCTGAAACCTGGATTAGCAAAAAGACTTTAAGTCAGGGTCAGCGAAGGGAACCTTAAGTCAGGTTTACTCAAAGGGACCTGAAGCCAGGGTTGGCCAAAATTACCTTGACGCTTTAAAAACAGATCTGCCCAGGGGAATTAAAGGCCATGGTTTACAAAGGGACTAAAATGGAATAAAGCCCAAGTGACCTTTAGAAACACTGAAAGGTTAAATAAAGGGGACCTGACGTCAAGGTTCGCCAACTGGTCAGGTCAAAGAACCAGTGGGCAAATGCATGAACCGCCCATAATCCTATGTACCCAGTATTTTAAATGCCATACCAATAGCTGGCTGGAATTGCATGAATGAGACACATTTGCAGCCGACAGCCATGGAATTCTCCTGGTAACCTCATCAGGTCCCCTTGGGGGAGGGATGTGAGGCTACCTGAGCATAAATGGATGAATCTCCTTACAGTATGTAGATGTCAGGTCTGTGCTTGCTGCATGTCGACGTGAGGTCTGTAACTAATACGACTGTGGGCACTGTGATACGTATTTTCTACACCTAGGACTGAAATGGTGCACCTGAATACAACTGAGCATATGACATGACATACGTGATGTGTAGCTTGTGGGAAATGGGCATCCACACGGTGTGCAATCACATCTCTTGTCGGTCAGGTTTGACGAACGATCTATAACACTAACAGATTCCCCAAGCACTACTAGAATTCCAAGGTAAGTTTTTGCGGCTGTAAAAATAAGTGTACAGGAAATGGTTTCCCTTTTCCTTAGTGGAAGAATCTTCTTCAGTGAGGAGCATCGCCTCAGGAACAGAGCTGAGAGGATGACCGCTAATGGTGCTGTCTGCAACACTGCCAACCCGGTGATTTTTAAAGTTCTCCTCCTGGTTTTCAAATCACTATAAGGTTTTACAGGTAATTTTTACATTGCATGATGGCATACTTCCAAAACAGCAAGAGATCATCTCTTGCTGTACTGGAAGTATGCCCTCAGATCGCAAAATCATAATTGCTGAATGGAAGCCGGAGTAAGCGGTAACACCATCTGCACCTACCCTGCATTGCCACCCAGTTCGCAACATGGCGTTGCTGACAAAACTCAATGACCCAACCTCCAGGAACGGCAAAATATCACATGTCTTCACTTGCTCTCCATGCTGTTGGCTAGAGTCAAGGAGGCTCACGACAAAGCACGAGGGTGCCTTCAGCAGTCGACAACCAAAAGGAAAGAAGGCCAGGACCTTTAGCAGTCTACAACCAAAAGGAAAGAAGGCCGGACCTTCAGCAGTCTACAACTAAAAGGAAAGAAGGTTGGGACCTTCAGCAGTCTACAACCAAAGAGAAAGAAGGCAAGGACCTTCACCAGTCTACACCAAAAGGAAAGAAGGCCAGGACCTTCAGCAGTCTACAACCAAAGGAAAGAAGGCCGGGACCTTCAGCAGTCAACAACCAAAAGGAAAAAGGCCAGGACTATGGTGTTTTTACCAGATTTGAATCCTGTTATTTCGTTGTGCATTATATATACATTTTTTGTTTGTTTTGAGGGGGGAGGGTGGGCAAAATGTGCTGTCTATGGCGAGCATTCCTCAGCTATCCATTGTGTGTGTGTGTGTATGTGTGTGTGTGTGTGTG
>JADBJO010001187.1:285000-345000 GCA_016801955.1 Conus betulinus
TTCATTTTTTTTTTTTCTGGTTTCAGGACAATTTGTTGTATATCACTTTTTCATCCTCAGTGCATCGCTAGTGTACTGTGTATTCTTCAGATGTTTCTAATGACATACAGTTTTACAAAGAATACAGATTTTTAAGGCACACATTATTCATGGGGTTCTGATGTCAAATTCCGAAAGCAAGACCAACGAGGCTGCATTGTTGCCAATGAAAGAGACAAGCGCTCAAGCAGGCAATGGAACACTCGTTGCATTAAAAGGCAAGATACAAGATTGTGAATTTTCCCCTGAGCGCCCTTTTCCAGATAAACGAACAGGCACCCCAAACCATGTGACACAAAAAGAGAATGAGACTGCTACTTGGGTGAGTAAGTAAGAAACGCATCTGCAAGAGAATGCTGAACGAAGGTGTGTTACAAGGATGACGTAAAGATATTTTCCGACATTCCCAAAACACCTTGACTTCACCACACAGCAGAGATGGATGATCAGGAAGCTAGTAAAGACAAGAAAAACACAGGTAAGAGAGAGAGAGAGAGAGAGAGAGAGAGAGAGAGAGGAGAAACAGAGACACAGAGTCATAAAGAGGGAAGGTGGGGAGCGGGGGGGGGGGGGGGGGGGGGGGGGGGGGGGGGGGGGGGGGGGGGGGGGGGGGCATTACATCTTGGTTGGCAGCAGCTTCTTCCACTCTCTGGGAGGAACTGCAAGGTTTCCTCACACATCCTACCTTTTTTTTTTTTTTGAACAACTTCGTGCTGACTGCTAGCTGGCTGAGATTGTTCCCTCAGCTGTTTACATAAGCAGGTGGAAAGATGCTTTCATGCATGCCCACTCATGAATTCCCCACAATTTACCACAGAGAAGCCACTACCTTGAACACTAAGTTGGTTTCCAGGGCTTGCCAGAGTCAGGTAATTAATTTACCTGGCAAGTATGAGCAAGACATACCTCCCCATAAAAGAACAGGCAACACAATTATTGCAGAATTCCGCATGAATATTGCATTTTCACAGTAGCATACCTACTTCTAGAAATAGCCTGGGTCCGCAGATCGTATTTTGGGACAGCCCTGGCAGAGGGAATCATGATGTGTGTCATATATTGCAAGCTTTTTGTCCTGTCAGCTTCAAAAATTTGTGGCCATGTGTAACAAGCTCACTCATTGAGCCATTCCTCTCAGCTTAAAAAAATATGGCCATGTGTAATAAGCTCAACTCACTGAGACGTTTCTCTCAGCTTAAACAACATGTGGCCATGTGTAACAAGCTCAACTCACTGAGCCGTTCCTCTCAGCTTAAACAACATGTGGCCATGTGTAACGAGCTCATCTCACTGAGCCGTTCCTCTCAGCTTAAACAACATGTGGCCATGTGTAACAACTCACTGAGCCCAGTGACGGCAGGGGGATGGGAAAGGCAAGAACTCTTCAAAAACTGGTCTGAGCATTGACTCAGTTCTATTTCTATATCAAGACTGGCCACACACAAAGTCCACATTCCAAGGCATGGACGTGCTAGGTGGCAAGCAACTGGAGCGAAGCAGATGCCTTGCATGTATGAAACTGTCATGGCGAAGAGATAGGCATCTTTGTGTTCCTTCAATGGTGGAGCCACAAAACATATGGACACGGAAAATGAATCATTGCAATGGACTTCGCTTACAAATCGGCCTTGTGCTGTGTAGTGCTACAACAACTGCTGAGTTTCAGCTAAAACACACACACACACACACACACACACACACACACACACACACACACACACACACATACACACACACAGAGAGAGGAAAGAAAAGAAAAGACAGCAGCAAGACAGAGATGCTAAATTCATTCTTTAACAGAATGACAAGAGTAAAACTACATGGGGATGTACCCATGTTTTGGTGTGCTATTTGTTTTTGTTTATGCTTTCCTTTTTTATGTATTACTATTAGAATACATTTTTTTTCATCAGGAATGCATTTTTTTTTTGGGCAAGAAATGTACCCTCATGCAAAACAGCATAGCACACCGCAACTGCAACCCCTGAACAATGGCAGCTAATGCATAACTTTTAATTCCAAAGGCTAAAATCTTGAAGTCAGGATCAGCCGAACAGAACTGATGTCAAAACCAATTAAAGGAATTAAAGTCCAAGTTTGCAAAGGGAACCTGCAAGCCAAAGTCATCGTTAACGACAGAAACCTGAAAGCTGCAGTGAACCTGATATTATGGTTAACCAAAGGAACCTGATGTTAAGCTTAGCCAAAGAACTCTGAAGTCAGGGTCAGCCACTGATATGACATAAAGTCATGGTCAGACAAAAGGACCTGAAGTCAGGGTCAGCCATTGATATGAAATGAAGTCATGGTCAGACAAAAGGACCTGAAGTCAGGGTCAGACACTGATATGAAATGAAGTCATGGTCAGACAAAAGGACCTGAAGTCAGGGTCAGACACTGATATGAAATGAAGTCATGGTCAGACAAAAGGACCTGAAGTCAGGGTCAGCCATTGATATGAAGTCAAGGTCAGGCAAAAGGACCTGAAGTCAGGGTCAGCCACTGATATGACATGAAGTCATGGTCAGACAAAAGGACCTGAAGTCAGGGTCAGACACTGATATGACATGAAGTCATGGTCAGACAAAAGGACCTGAAGTCAGGGTCACCCACTGATATGACATGAAGTCATGGTCAGAAAAAAAGGACCTGAAGTCAGGGTCAGCCATTGATATGAAATGAAGTCATGGTCATACAAAAGGACCTTAAGTCAGGGTCAGCCACTGATATGACATAAAGTCATGGTCAGACAAAAGGACCTGAAGTCAGGGTCAGCCATTGATATGAAATGAAGTCATGGTCAGACAAAAGGACCTTAAGTCAGGGTCAGCCACTGATATGACAGGAAGTCGTGGTCAGACAAAAGGACCTGAAGTCAGGGTCAGCCACTGATATGAAATGAAGTCATGGTCAGAAAAAAGGACCTTAAGTCAGGGTCAGCCATTGACATGACATGAAGTCATGGTCAGACAAAAGGACCTTAAGTCAGGGTCAGCCATTGATATGAAATGAAGTCATGGTCAGAAAAAAAAGGACCTGAAGTCAGGGTCAGCCACTGATATTACATGAATCATGGTTAGACAAAAGGACCTGAAGTCAGGGTCAGCCACTGATATGACAAAGTCATGGTAGACAAAAGGACCTTAAGTCAGGGTCAGCCATTGATATGACATGAAATCATGGTTAGACAAAAGGACCTTAAGTCAGGGTCAGCCATTGATATGACATAAAGTCATGGTTAGACAAAAGGACCTGAAGTCAAGGTCAGCCACTGATATGAAATGAAGTCATGGTTAGACAAAAGGACCTTAAATCAGGGTCAGCCACTGATATGACATAAAGTCATGGTCAGACAAAAGGACCTGAAGTCAGGGTCAGCCAAAGAAACCTGCACTCTATATTAGCCAAACAGACAGGAGAAACAGGGTTCCCACAAAACAAAACAAAAAAAAATTAATTCCTGAAATTCTAGGGATGTTCAGTGCGCATGCTGCTCCTCCCCTGAAAAAAACATTTCAACTTTCTTTCAAAATGGTATAGCCTGGATCAAATCTGAACACTGAGTGTTGTCTTGTCCATTTTTTTTAAAGTCCATGGGACTATTCCTTCATAATGCTTTTGTCAATCTCTTGCTTTTCCAGCATCTTCCTGATCAATACAGCTGAGTCAGTGAGTGTGACATCATTTTGCTCTGAATTGGCCAGATCAAAATGGCAGTTGTCAGTCTCACCAAGAAGTTGACATGAGGCTTCACAGTGGTTAATTTCATCCAGTAGTATACCAACAATGCAACGAACTCTCCACCTTTCCTCTGACTTTTTTTTCTCCCCATTGTGTTTCCTCAGATTTTCAAGTTCGCATTTCGTTGAAATTCACTGAGAAGTGGGAGCCTTCCTGAAGCCACAGCGAGTCAGAGGGAGCTTTGCAAAAAGCTGTAGGCAGGGTCAGCCAAAGTGGACCTGGAGTTGGGTCAAAAAGGGACACGGTATTTCCTCCACGGATCCACAGAAACTAGAAGCGCGCCCACCAAATTTCATCACGAACAGAGACCAGTCCAGCATTACGCAGATGAACTATTTATAACAGGAGGACTGTATCTGCCAAAATGCTAGTTCAACAACACCCTCAAACTGAAATCGTTCAATTTCCTCAAGCTACAACACCCTGAGACTGCTCTTCTTCATCTGCCCCATCTTCTCTCTCTCTCTCTCTCTCTCTCTCTCTCTCTCTCTCTCTCTCTCTCTCTCTCTCTCTCCTCATCCTCTGAAATTCACTGAGAAGTGGGAGCCGTCCTGAAGCCACACTTAGTCTAAGGAACTGGAAAGCCCTTGACAGTTTCAGCAAAATATGGACCTAGAGATTGGGTGTGGAAAAATACCAGTTTGTCATAAACTATAAAAAGAAACTGAAAATACCAATTCCTCATACACTATTAGCCTATTTACGGCAATAGCCTTTTCCTCCGACCCCTTTCATTCCACCTCCCCCCCCCCCCCCCCCCCGCCCCCCTTCCCACCAAAGATCTATTTACCTATAACCTAAGGGTAGAGTAGGCTAAGTATGTAGTATGGTACTTCTTTTTCTTTTTTTTTTTTTTAAGTTCCTTTTTTTTTTTTTTTTTTTTAACTTGAACTGTGATTGTGAACACATCTGTTCATGAGTGCAAGTAAAATTATTTCCCCTGGTGGTACTGCAATGAAAAAAAGTGCTTAATGTGAAAGCATACAAAATGTCCACATTCATGCACAACTGTGATGGTGTCAAGTGAGCGGGTAGGTAGAATTCCTGGGAAACAGGCATCGAAGGCATTCCAACCCGCAGACAGGAAGAGGATGCTCAGGTTGCTCTTAAATCTTCTCTCACTCTCTCTCTCTCTAAAAGACCTCTCTTGTCTATCATTCATTAGCTCATTGTTATGACTAACAAGGCAGCGTTTGTGTTTTGTAAATTGTCACACTATGGAGAGTATTCTAGTCACCCAAAAGCTTCAAAACCCAAGTGATCATAACAGTTACAGTTTTGCGCCAAAAGGTCATCATGTCCACAACACCCTAGTCTTTGTTTCTTCAAATATATCAACAATGTTAAACTAATAAGTCTAAATACTCAAGTCTGCACATTTACTGACTTTGATTCCAATATTTCAAATTACACTTTCTACAATAACTTATGGTTTGTGTTTGTTTTGGTGTTTAAATTCTGTTATTGGGGCAGTAATGTTGGCTATACACTGCTACACACTAAACTGTCATCAAATGGTCTATTGATTCATACTCCCTAACTTCATGACCTTCATATATTCAACGGAAAAAAATTGGCAATCATTTTAATTCTAATGTTTCATTTTCAACAACAGATTTCATGTAACACTGATTGTAAAACTTGCAGTGACTTTGTTTAGTTGTTAACTGATTAACTACAGAGGACAGTTTTTTGTTGCTATTGATTATACTACAACAAGAAGTAAAAAATGTACTGGGTCGGTGTAGAAAGGCAAGATCAGTTAGGTTACACCACAGCTACACTGGCTGCAAATTAAGGTGACTTTTTTTTTTCATTATTGTAATTAAAACATGACCTATGGCAGACATTTGCATGTTTATGATATTTGACAACATAAAAGAGAAAAGCATTTCAAGTGCATCAGATGCTATACCACTATTCCCACATGCATATCATGCAAGTGGGGGTGTATGCATGATGAAGAGATCCTTTCTCAGTACTGCATTCAATGTTGATGTGCTGTTATACATAATGAATTCAAATTACACTCTGAGAGTGTGAATGGAGTGTCTCAATTTCATTATACACATGTATGCAATGTTTTGCAAATGGTTAACTGAACATGATTAGTGCAGTAAATACACCCTTGACAATGCACTTTAAGAACTTAAGATGCACTATGTATGACCATGGCAAGACCATCCATCACAATATAAACTGAAATGAATTCTCTCTTGTAGTCATAACACTACAGAGAATGCCTTGAGACCATCTTCCACAGGCAATCTTCCATATATATAAGCTATGTATTCCATTCTACTAGCAATATGGGACCAACGGCCTGGATGACTAGAGTTATATTTGTATGCAAATGGAAACAGAAACAGTTGGAATAATTCTGGAAGTAACTGGCCTAAAACAATTAAAAGTGCATGAGCAGCCCACTAGACAAGACAACCTGAGACAGTATGTGTGCGAAGATCATCTGATAGTGATACAGTGGTCACATAAGTCTACAGGTGCAAACTGACAATGTGCGCGCGCGCACACACACACACACACACACACACACACAAACACACTCAAACACACACACATGCGTCCATATGTGTGCGCGTGCGCACACACACACACACACACACACACACACACACACACACACACACATGCGCGCACACATACACACACACACACCCTACCCCCTACCCCCCCCCACCCCCCACCCACCCCTCACACAAAACACTTCAGGAGCAACATTACTACTTGGAGTCATTTGCGGGCTGATCACATTGTTTCATTAGTAAGTGCTTGTTTCATTAGTAAGTGCTACATTTCATAATTCACAACAGTCAGTACAATCCACAGGTCACACGATTACATTATAAAGATTAGAAAATTACAAAAGTCAACACGATTGTCATATCATCAATATCAATAACTTCTGCTGAAGCTATGATGATTCTATCTTCAATTCAAAATCTCTATCAAGCATCTGAATAGAAAATGAAAGAAACGAGAGAGAAAATGCGGAAGCTGACATACGGCTGTCTACCAGTACCACTGGCAGACATCATGGAAAGTCTTCAGACAGAAATTATGCTGATCCACAACCCACATTACAATCTCAATTTCTGTCTCTGCCGTCGACTTCTTCCACCGTCCCCACCCAGCCAAACAAGAAATCTGTTGGGGAACTTACCTCGTATCATACACTCGAATTCCAACACAGATCCAGGAAGTGATTAAGCTCAAAATGCCTTTCTACTTCAACGAGGTTCTGGCATTAGAACTGCGACGCCATCTTTCTCCAGAGGCTGATTATCATAATGAGGGATGTGCCAGTCGGGATTCAGGCACAAGCACCGGCACCGCAGACTCGCTGCGTTCGACGTCGGCCGACTTTCTGTAATTTACGGTTCAATTCCAGCAGACATATTTTTGGGATAAGACCGACATACCGCTACAACAGTGACTATGTTCGTGTCAAATTAAAATATCCGACACCACAGGATAAAAGGCTGAAGAGGAGGCGGGTTTGCTGGCGGCGAAAGTGTTTTCGTTTTTCCTCATCATTATTATTTTTTTATGATAAAAAGGTGCGCCATCTTGCATAGCTTAGTTGTCGAGATTTGTTTCCCCTGTCCTCTCTCTCTCTCTCTCTCTCTCTGAAATGGGAGACTCTCCTGTTTCTCTGCGTGTGTGTGTGAGAGCTGAAGTATAAGTAAGTTAAACATTCTTTACGTTCATATATTTAATCTTTATTAAACTGATTCCATATGACTGATTTCCTTGATATTCTGCTTCTGTCAAATGACGAAACGCTCACATGACTCACATGAATTATTCAGGGGTCAACGCCGCAAGGTCAGAGGTCACCGTGGGTCGATTAACTTCAAGGGACCGAGAGGGCTTGTGACGCAGGCATTGTGTTCATTCTTGAAGGATAGCAGCCTTCTCAAAAAAAAAAAAAAAAAAAACCAGAATCGGATAATTCTCCAACAACTTCGGGACGCATAACCCTCACCTAGCCTTAACGGTATAAAGCCTAAAATAAAAACAAACAAACCTTCTTTGATGATTTGTGCTTGCAGTGTGAGAGCAGAGCAGTTGTCTTCTCCTTTCTCTATCGATGACGGCAAGAACGCCCACCTCGTGACGCACGTCTAGCAGCTACCAGTTTATTTTTTTAACTTCGACTGGCACTTACCGATGGCCCACGAACCGATGAATCCTCGTCTGTCTGTCTGTCTGTCTCTCTCTCTCTCTTGCACTCCTTTCGCTCCTGCGTCTCCCCCCCCCCCCCCCTCTCTCTCTCTCTCTCTCTCTCTCTCTCTCCTTTCTCTCCTGCATCTCTCTCTCTCTCTCTCTCTCTCTCTCTCTCATTTTACTTTTTTTTTTTGTATCTTACTTTATTTTAGCCACTTTTTGCATGAGACTACATTTATTGCCTTGTCTAATTTTGTATTGCTGCACCTACTCAGGGCGAGGACTGGTTGTTTTAAAAAAAAAAAAAAAAAAAAAAAAAAGCACACCAGTGCTTATCTATTTTCCTCGTAAATAAAGTATTTTTTTGTCCTCCTCTCTGTGTGTGTGTGTGTGTGTGTGTGTGTGTGTGTTGATAAACACAATGTAAGTCTGTAACTGACTCCCGGCCATTAGTCTAAACTCACTCAGTTCCCGCTAGTCTACAAAAAATAGGAATTCACGAAAATCATTCAAGAAACATCTGATTTTCATATCTCGATTATTTGATATTCAAAAAGAAAGGTTAATTAGTTCCGCAAGACAAGGTTACAAATGGATTACAGGACAAAAGACTATGCATTTCGCCCTCATGGGTCTCCTTCAAGCAAAACCAAACAACATTTAAGACAATGGGGGGGGGGGGGGGGGGGGATTATTGCGGTAGTCTGCTGTGTTGCATATGATGCAGTGGTACTGCTGGTTGTGGTGGCTTTTTTCTGCCCTCAGCTCCTTCTTCTTCTTCTTCTTCTTCTCTCTCTCTCTCTCTCTCTCTCTCTCTCTCTCTCTCTCTCTCTCTCAACTTGTTTTAGCTCCCCTCCTTGCCTATTCAAAACGTGATTTTTTTAAATTGATGAATAGTGCCTCTGTCGGTATTAGAATGAGATCTACAGTGCTGTCACGTTGATTTGTCACAACAGTATATAGATAATAAGATTTACAGTGCTGTCACGTTAATTTGTCACAATAGTATATAAATAATGAGTTTTACAGTGCTGTCACGTTGATTTGTCACAACAGTGTATAGATAATAAGATTCACAGTGCTGTCACGTTGATTTGTCACAACAGTATATAGATAATGAGATTCACAGTGCTGTCACGTTGATTTGTCACAACAGTATATAAATAATGAGATTTACAGTGCTGTCACGTTGATTTGTCACAACAGTATATAAATAATGAGATTTACAGTGCTGTCACGCTGATTTGTCACAACAGTATATAAATAATGAGATTTACAGTGCTGTCACGTTGATATGTCACAACAGTATAAAATATTAAAGCATTGAAATCATAGGCCTATGTGAACGACAAGGACAGATTGTTAGATTAGGCCTGGGCTTAAAACCTTCGTCCTTGAGTATTATTTAAAGATCAATCATCATCACAAAAAAAAATCAAATATTCAGTTATCAGGAGACTGTGGTGTGTTTAATCACCAACCAGCTTAGACAAGCACACCGTCATTTCATTGACTCTATCAGTTAATACAAAGCTCAACGAAAATGTCTAGCACAACAGCAATTCTCGTTGATCTTACATGCACGAACAACAAACAAGCGACAACAGATGTTTTCTGTGATACATTGGCATGAACGATCAGGGTGCAGTTTTCTGCACATGGTCTCACAGGCTTTGGAAATTAGCACACACACAAAAAAAGGTGGCCACACAACCATCCAATTCCGCTTTCAAGAAGCTGAATGAAACTGCATTCTTTTTCTTTACTTCAGCGTTTCACTTACAGTTTTTAATCATATAGATGTCAGTCAAGCGGTATTGTTCCGATACCACACACTCCTTACCATGTCAGAATGAGCAGGTACCTTTAACCTGCACACACACACACACACACACACACACACACACAATGGGGTAAGAAATAAGTACAGGAGAACAGCTACTCAATCGGTCACGATGTACGTGGGTGAAAGAATCATTGCTTATTACATTTTTTTGTTCGTTTGTTTGTTTGTTTGTTTTAAACATGCGTTGTTTCTAGAATGCTTTTACATTTCATCTGCACTCCTACGGGTTTTCTGGATTAACTTTTTTTTTTTTTTTGACCTCACCTTACTTCGTGGGACAGCACTGGCTCTCTTGTGTGGGCAACTTTCTGCTCACCGTCATGGAATGAAACATCCTCCTACTTCTTCTTCTTCTTCTGCGTACGCAGGCTGATACTCCTGCAGACACTCCCTCTATGGACAGGTAAGTATTAATCCCATCTACCCAACAAAGGGTGTGGAGTTTTGTGTGTATGACCGTTTTTTTTTTTTTGTTTGTTTTTTTTTTTTTTGTTTTTTTTAATCCTGCCATACTCCATCTTCGGGGAAGGTGCATGCTATGTGTAACGTGTCATCCTTACCAACAGCCAAACTGACCTCCTCTTCCGAAAGTTGGTGATGGGATTTGACGTGTGTGCAAG
Source organism: Conus betulinus (assembly GCA_016801955.1). Taxonomy (NCBI): domain Eukaryota; kingdom Metazoa; phylum Mollusca; class Gastropoda; order Neogastropoda; family Conidae; genus Conus; species Conus betulinus. Next base: position 295,435 of record JADBJO010001187.1, read on the forward strand.
ATGTTATGCGTGCGTTCACACACGGAACCTCGGTTTATAGTCTCTTTCGAAGGACTGTGTGGGAAATGGAGTCAGAACCAATGTGTAACTCCGAGGGGAAAATCCCCCTGTACCGAAACGGCCCGGCGGAAACAACCTACCGAAAAGAGAGAGAGAGAGAGAGAGAGTGCAAAGGGAGCTTATTCGTGAAGGTATAGGTCCGACTACATCGTCCGTTCAATGCCGCGGCCTCGACGTAGGCTACTGACAGCCCGAAGTGTTACGGTTCCGGTGTTTTTGTGTAAGCCCGGAAAGTTTTCACGCAGTTGGAGTGCAACAGGTCCATGTTTTGCTAGTGCCTACTCGACGTTTCTGGCGGTGCAACGATGAGAATCATGGAGCGAAGTAATTCATCAAGCTAAGGCCCTGTTACGTCGTTGCACAGATTTGACGTAGCGATGGAACTATACCGGCGGTGTGTGTGTGTGTGTGTGTGTGTGTGACACGAGTGTGAAGGGGGAAAAGTACACTTAACAGTGGAAAATATAAAATCAAAGAGGGAAAGAAGAAAAAGGTAAGGGGAAAAACAAAAAACAAAACACACACACACACACAAAAAGACAGAGGCCCTATATGCACACAGTCTTGACACGCAGAGAGACAGACAATCATGACATGCAGACAGATAAACACAAGACAGACACGACATTCGGACAGAACAAAACAGATCGACAGACAACTGAAACTGAGGAAATACGACACAAACAGAATGAAGGGGGGAAATCCATTATACTAGAATCTTGCTTTATTTTGTTTGTTTATTACATTTCTTTTCCCTCGTTCATTCTTTCTTTCTCAACACCTTTCTTTCCTTTTTCAGTCTTTCTCAGTTTCATTCATCCATTTGTTCATTCTTTCCTTGTTTCATTCATTCATTCATTTTCTCTTTTTCCCAGTTTCTTTTCTCTCTGCCCCCACCCCCCTCCCCGCCCCTGCCACTCCTCTATCCATCTTCCTTTAAAATTATTCTTTCATTGATACGAACTGTGTTCCTTCATTTTCGTTGTCTTCGATTCCTTCCTTCCCTTGTGTCTTATAGTTTCCGAACTCTTTTTTCTCTCCCTCTCTTTCTTCCACCCGCCCCTCCTTTCTTTGTCTTTCTTTCTGTCCTTCCTTCTTCCCCCCTTTTTAAAAAAAAAAAAAAATTCTCTGCTTCAACGTTTCCTTTCTTTGTTTCAATTTTTCGTCCTTACTTATCTAAGAGAGACAGAAGAGGCGGGAGAGAGACAGACAGACAAACTAAGAGAGAGAGAGAGAGAGAGAGAGAGAGAGAGAGAGAGACAGACAGACAGACAGACAGACAGACAGAGAGAGAGAGAGAGAGAGAGAGAGAGAGAGAGAGAGAGAGAGAATTTTTGCGCAGTTTTCCGACCACTGGGTTTGAAAACTGGCGAATTTTCTGGCTGTTGGGTTTGAAATTTTCTGGCCATTGGGTTTGACATTTTTCGAACTGTCACGCGTCGGACTGCTTCTGAATATCTTATGACGTAGAATCCTTCGTGACAGGAGAGAAAAGAAAAGTGTAGCGTCGGTCCCAGTATGTTGCCACTGCTTCGCCAGGACCACTTCGGACACCAGTGGCTATCTCGGACCGAAGAAAACTCGGTCGTGCACGTACCTGCCCGCTCGCGGAGTCAACGCACCTGCTTCAGGTATCAGTGCTGACTGACAAGTTTACTTTGAGATCGTCAGCTTCAATGCCAGAATCCTCCGGTTACTTCCGTTGGGATAGGTCGGCAGGTAGGAAAGGAACCTTCCGCTCTTCCTCGGGAAGGGGGGGGGGGGGGGGGGTGGGGGTTGGGGGTTGCGGGAGTGAGGCGAGGGGGCTTTGGCACTACACCCCAAGTCGTGTCAGAGATGGTAAAGTGAAGTGAAGCAGCCATCCAGCAGATCCTTTTCTATCTCTCTCTCTCTCTCTCTCTCTCTCTCTCTCTCTCTCTCTCTCTCTCTCTCTCTCTCTCTTTTTTCACCCTTCCTTCTTCCCGTTTCTGTTTCTTTTCGTGGTAGTTTTTTTCTTCTGCTTCTGCGTGACCATCGCCTGACCAAGGTGGGCGTAACAACACCTCCTCCTCCTTCCTCCTCCTCCTCCTCCTGCCCCTACTACTCACCTACCCATCCCTACCTCTCCACCCCTCGCCCCGCCTTCATTTCCTTTGTTCCCCACCCGGTTCCGTGGCAGCAGTGTCCAGGAACCATGGCATCAGACTTTGGCTTTGGTTTGACGGTCGCTTATCTGCTGTCTGATCCTGTTCATGACGCAGACAACTTTTGGTTTTTTTGGAGGGTACAAATGAATAGGGTAAACTAATGAATGAACGAATAAATAGATAAATGAATTAATATGATTCAGAAATAAATAACTTATGATTTCGATTCGACTAGGCGCGGATCATATTTCTTGGAGTAAATTTCCACAAAAGTTTGAAAGCGTTTTGAAGGAACAAACATTTTGTAAAAGCGGGAGGGGGGGGGGGGGGGGGGGGGGGGGGGGGGGGGGGGGGAGGAGGAGAGTGGTACTCTTCCTCCAATTTTTCTTAAAAAGGAAGGAGGATGGAGCGGAGACGTGTCTTCCACATTTCTATAAAGGTGGGGAGGGGTGTCTTCCACATTTCTATAAAGGAGGGGGCGGGGTGTCTTCCACATTTCTATAAAGGAAAGGAGGGGTGTCTTCCACATTTCTATAAAGGTGGGGACGGGTGTCTTCCACATTTGTATATAGGAGGGGGGATGGTTTTCCACATTTCTATACAGGCGGGAGGGGTGTCTTCCACATTTCTATAAAGGAGAGGAGGGATTTCTTCCACATTTCTATAAAGGAGGGGAGGGGCGTCTCCCACATTTCTATAAAGGTGGGGAGGGGTGTCTTCCACATTTCTATAAAGGAGGGGAGGGGTGTCTTCCACATTTCTATAAAGGAAAGGAGGGGTGTCTTCCACATTTCTATAAAGGTGGGGACGGGTGTCTTCCACATTTGTATATAGGAGGGGGGGTGTTTTTCCACATTTCTATACAGGCGGGGAGGGGTGTCTTCCACATTTCTATAAAGGAGAGGAGGGATTTCTTCCACATTTCTATAAAGGAGGGGAGGGGCGTCTCCCACATTTCTATAAAGGAGGGGAGGGGGGTGTCTTCCACATTTCTATATAGGAGGGGAGGGGGTGTCTTCCACATTTCTATATAGGAGGGGGGGGGTGTCTTCCACATTTCTGTATAGGAGGGGGGTGTCTTCCACATTTCTATAAAGGGGTGTGTGTGTGTCTTCCACATTTCTATATAGGAGGGGGGAGGGTGTCTTCCACATTTCTATATAGGAGGGGTGTCTTCCACATTTCTGTACAGGCGGGGAGAGGGGAGAGACGGGAGATGTGGGTGTCGTAGCCACCAACCAGAGGCAGTCCGGTACAACCTTAGTCAACAACCTACATTAATCCAAAATGCTATTTAAGAAAGCACAAACAATCATATCATGAATAGAAGAAAAAGATACACCCGAAGGTGTGAGTGGGACTCAGACAAGTGCTGTCTTCAACTGCCGAACCAATCAGCTGGAATACTTATCCTCACCACCCTCGGAAGCCTGGGTTGTGCTCACATAGGGTGCAGGCACGCACAGGGCATTCCAGTAAGACGTCAAGGGACAAAATTGTTCCCTGGCGGATGCCATTGTGCAACGGCCAACAGACGTGACACGACAGAACCTCCACGGGGACATCCCCCATGGCTGTTCCGGCCCATATGTTATGACTGCAGAGTCCGCCGGCGCGAACGACGCCACCGTCAAAAAGTTTCCGCGTGCGTCTTGCAGCCTCACTCTTTGCTGCTCTGGTGACAGACAGGTACGCACAAACACTGCACTATTCCAAACAGGGTCAAGTTTACGTCACATGAGGTCTTACGGCCCTCCGTAGAAGATCCCGGGTCGCAGTCTCTCCTGCTGTCAACAGGACTTTCGCAACGGTCAAAGAGTCTTTTTTTTTTTCTGTGCCACCTCAGCTCAGCGGCAGTGCGCCCACGCCGCTCATTCCGACACCCTGTCCACAGCCACAGCCCGGTAAGTCCCCGCCGCCGCAGCCCCGGCACCGGCAATCAACGGGGAGCAGTCAATGTCAGGTCGTCAAGAGGCAAGCCACCGGAGGAGACACTGCACTGCTGCCGAGTCACTTCTGTGGTGTTCAGTGGTACCTGTTCTGATCCAACATACGCAGGACACCACTACTAAGCTCCCCTACTAACGACAATAATTGCTTAGTCGCGGAGCCGGCGTGAGTGAGCTCTTCCTCCGGAGAGCGCCACCAAGTCCGTCCAACGACAACCCCCATGGACTCGCCGATATCGGTGACCCTGACAGAACCAAGCCAAGGTCACAGACGTGGACAGGACATCGAAATTGAGGTCACCATGAGAGCAGGGCATGAAGGACCACAGAATTTGATACTTTTTTTTCGCTGAATGAGGATGATAAAGATGATGCTACGGATTTCCATTTCGGTCTGAGACTGCATGACAGTGCTGTACCCTACACCTCCTTTCACAATATATCCCGGCGTCAACCCAAGCCCGATAGATACTGACAGTGTGGCCAGGAAATTTGAGCAGCAACCCTCTCAGAGACCCATCCATTAAGTGGATGAAACTCGACTGTGTGGCCCCAGTCTTCCCACCTGAGCCCATATAGCGCAACTCTGGGTAGGAGCCGGTCAGGGCAGAAAAATCCCACATGACTGATGGGAATCGAACCCGCGACCTCCCAGCCGGGAGTCTGCGCCGCTTACCACTTTCCCACGGCGGCTGGTGAGTCTTTTTTTCACTATCACTGAGCCTTTCCCCTGAGTCGGCCAAAAGGCGGGAAAAAGGTACATCCGAAGGTGCGAGTGGGACCAAAGGGGTACTGTCTTCACCTGCCAAACCAGCCAGCTGGGAACATTCAAGAAGGCAAACACGATTGTATCGTGAATTACTAAGTGTGTTCAAACATCCTTCTCTCCTCTTTTTTGTTTCCTTCTTTATTTATTATTACTTTTTTCTTTCTTCTTCTCTTCCTTCTTCTTCTTATCATCATCATCATCATCATCATCACAGCACATCTGCCGAGCAATGAGGCCGCAATGCATATATGGACAACATCCTGAAATAATGGGGAAAGTTGGGAAGAGGGGATTTTTTTTTTGGGGGGGGGGAAAAATCTAACAAGCCAATACACTTGTCAGGCCTACAAGGTCATACCATAGGTTGGCCTCTAGAGGTGGAATTGTTTAGTGAGAACAGTGCGTTCGTGAACTGGGGTCGTAATAGCTGTTGTGTTGGATGTCAAAAGATTTGTACCATGTCAAAGCACTGGCATTTTCAACCCGGCTTCTTCCAATCCACACCCAACCGCTCTCCTGTTGCCTTCTGTCTCCAGCCTCAACACTGCAGCAGCAGTATCGTTTCCATGACTAATACCAAAGACTTACGGACTGAATGGACGTATTCGTCCGTTTACGTATATGTTTTTACACGTCATTGTTTATACGTATTTATTTGTCTTCCATTTGATGTCATCAGTCCTGAAGACGATCTATGGCCCAAACGTCGAAGCTTTTTGTCTTCTTCAAAAAAAAAAAAAAAAAAAAAAAAAATCTGTTTGATTTCTTTTTTTTTTTTTTTTTTTTGTTAAATTGTCAAATCTTCTGAACATCTTCACTTTCACTTTCTGTCTCTCTCGCGGAGCACCACACAGGCATGAACTAAAGATAGCGTAGGCCTGATGGGGAGATACCTAGTCTGACTGAAGAATGTTCATTCTACTGGCTGGCTTGTCTTGTACACATGCAGTCAGTGCTCATGTCTTACTGCCAATCATTCGCAGTAGCATATTGGTTCGTCGAATAAATCACTGCTAATTACTCTAAACTGAAGAGTGTTTACATTGTTACTAAAATGGGTTCGTAGCGGCAGTCCTATGTGCCCCACCATTTTTCACGTGATCCACGAGAGTTAAATCCTTTAAATGAGTATTCAAAAAAAAAAAAAAAAAAAAAAAATTGCATTTTTTTACGTTAGATGGATGGATGGACTGGTGTTCCAGCCCCCCCCCCCCCCCCCCCCCCCCCCCCCCCCCCAAAAAAAAAAAAAAAGTGTCCCCTACCCGAAGTGTACCCCTGGGCGGTTTACACTGGTCCATTTTGTCTGGTGGGACACAGCACTGGCCATAATAACCTGTAATGTCTATGGTGAGACAGAATGACACTGTAGTCCCAGCCATCCAAACTGTCCCCCCCCCCCCGCCCCCATACACACATAGGACAGTTCATGCTACCGGCTGCCCATAATGTGTCCCTATCCTACCATCCCTGACCTCCCAGCTTTCCTCTCGAAATTGTTTGAAATAGAGATTATATTCACAACATTGATGTTTGTGTGGTTAGATGAACGTCCTTAGCGATAGCAGGAAATAATGTAACGCAGCGACTGAAAGTCTTCCACCTGCTAAATTGACTTTCGCCAGATGTTGCTCTTACTCAACACACTCTCGAAGTTGCGGATGTTCTAATTTCTCATGCATTTCTTAATAAGCTTTGTTGTGTGCTGTTACGGGGCGTTTATCTCTATTCAGATGCTGAGGGTCGCACAAGACTCCTTCTCGTGCAACATTCTTCAAGGATTCCTACTTTAATTGACAAAACAGGTCCACCTTGGCCCACGATCAACGTGCTAAGGTATCCAGTTATCGTTCTTTAAAATAGGGGTTCTCCGAGACCTGAACGTCCAAAGTATAAGGCGAATAATTCATATGACGCAACTGGTTATTTCCCTTCCTTTTTTGATGCACAGACATCTATATTTGCTAACATGGGGTAAATATCGAATTGAAAGGCACCTGATTTTTTTTTTTTTTTTTCTATTATCAAAACAGTTCCAATCGTTCCTGAGACTAAAGTGTGTGTGTGTGTGTGTGTGTGTACCCAGAAACACAGTGAAGGTGAGGCACATTACATACGCAAGAGAAAATAACATTGAAGGTCGCACACCTGTGATTTAGGTTGGATGGCACGCAGGTTTAGGTAATGTAGCATACAAGGGTGACCATCTCAGGGGAGTGCAGCAATGGAATTTGTGAGACCCAAATTTGATCTTATGTTCAACAACGATGACACGTTAAGGTGAGCAACGAAAATGGCTGTTTTGATGGCGTCTGCAGCGTAATTCGAACTTTGCGGCTAAGTGCAACCACAAACTATAGCTACGAAGAATTATTTCACATATACTTTTTTTTTTTTTTAATAGACGGCGGAAGGACAGGGGAAAGGGGAGGGGGCGAAAAGTCAATGCTCATGTCACTTAGAAAAGTGTTGATATTCTTCTCCTGTTCTTCCTTCAGGGAAACAGCAATTTCAACATGACGAAGACAACTTCATGCTTGAGGGAGCAAAGAAGAAAAAAGAGACAGAAAAAAAATGAAATGTTAGAAAAAAAAAAAGGGAAAAAAAAGAAAATGAGCTCCAAACAGGTAGCTACCTAAAGGAGAAAGTTTTACATATGCTGTATGTGGAGATGGTGGCAGGGCATACACTTTTCAGACTCCGTAGAAATGGAATCCCAGCACAGCCTCAGACACGGCCTGGAGCCACACCCAGACCTACAGAGCGCCACATTCTACCAAAATTTGGGAAAACAACATTGGGGAGGGGTCAGGGAGAGTGGAGTGCGCGGGGGAGTGAGGTGGGAGCTGGGAAGGGGGCGGGCGTTTTCAGTGTTGCTCTGAGGATGTTGGAATGATTCCACTGAAAATACAGATACTGCCTCCTCTGGGAGTACATTCCTCTCCACAGTGTGTGTGTGTGTGTGTGTGTGTGTGTGTGTGTGTGAGAGAGAGAGAGAGAGAGAGAGAGAGATTTCCATTTTTTTTTTTTTTTTTTTCTGAAGGAGTGAACTGGTTAGGACAAGGAGTTTGATTCGACGGGATCGACGTCTGCCTGAATAGGGACGGACGTACTAGCTATCTAGGGTGATCAATTTGGTTTGAAACCTGCTGAAGTTTGTGGAGCGTGCTTTCCGTCTTTTAGACAGCAACGAAGACCACTTCAAGCTGGACAGCGAGCGTTTTTAACCACACTGAAGGTGCTCCTGTATCTAAAAACACGCCCCCACGCGACTCGACGCTGGACAATCCCAACTCCTACTGTGCTTGTTATTATGAGGGGTCCCGAACGAAGCAAGCGTATTCAATAAGAAATGTGTTAAATTCATGACAGTTATCAGTTCGTTACAGTGACCTCGTAGTGTTTATGCCCATCAGAAAATTTGGAATAATGCTGCTGTACGGAACCTGACCCACCTTTGACCCGGTCCTTGTGTCGCATCCTGTCTTTTTCACCTAGTTTCGTTTGCAATGGGTTCCGAATTGCTTGCACAATCTGTCCAATTTGAGAGAGAGAGAGAGAGAGAGAGAGAGAGAGAGAGAGAGAGAGAGAGATGAAAACGTGACTTCTGAAAAGGGAGGAGAGAGGAATGGAAGCATTGCCTTTTAGTTGGCCTCTTACGTAGCCTACTCGCGTTCGCGAAGACAATACAGGCTAGACCAGGGAAGGGGGGGAAGGGGTTAGCTACAGACCTGAGGGTACCGTAAACCTGGAGGAAATACAGAGGCTGTGGGTCTTACTTAACAACACAATGCCTATTTATGAAATGAAAAACGCTCACAACTTTTTTTTTTTTTTTTTTTTTTCAATCGAATTTCCAAAACAGACTTGATGTGAAGCTGGACCTTTGAAATGTTAATGTTGAGAACATTCGGTTTGCCAGCTATCGGCGACTCGATTCAAAGGGTGTGTGTGTGTGTGTGTGTGTGTGTGTGTGTTTTACAGGCAAAATTTCCGACGTAACCAAAATCTGGAACTGCATTTTTTTTCTTGTTGTTTAAATAAGAAAGGAAAAAAAAAAAAAAAAAAAAGGACGGAGGGAATTTTCCCCCAGTTCTAAATGGAACAGCCCAGAATTTCGCTGAGCCTGAAAGGTGATTTTCTTGTGGGCACCCCTTTGTAGACCCATGTTTGATTGATCTCATGATCATCTCAACAAATCTTAAATAAATGTCAGCGAACCGCCCAGAGAGAAACGTGGACAAACGAGTCACAAGACAGAACACAACGCGTTTCGACCTCTTAGGTCTTCATCAGGTGAAACAAAAACGAAAAAAAATAACGAAAATGCACTTAGCTTTGATCGTTTCAGATTGCTTCTGAGTACAGCGCAAGGAAGAAGGCGTTGAACTAGATCATGATCATATGCTTTTCATGACATGGTGAAAACCTTCAGAACAGTCTAGCATATCAAATGGCTGGAAAACATGACGAAAGTTGGAATTTCTTTTTGAATGTCTTTAGGTCGATTTCATTATTCCTCTTTACAGATAAACTCAAGGCAAGCTGTGGGAAAGACGTCATCACTTCATTCCTGACCCCATCCGTTTTTCTCCTCATCCGCCCCCCCTGTGCAGGCTTGTAAAGCACACATATAAAAACAGACTGCTTTAGATCTTGACTTCAACGTGGCGACAGCCCTGATATGGCCCTTTGCGGTCGGCTGGGCTATAAGCAACATTACCTTACCTTAGCTTAGATCTATGATTCGAATCAGTGTCCTGTCATGTTAATGCGTGCAGTCGCGGCTAGCATGCACACATGTTATAACAAGTGTTTTAGATCTACTAATACTATACAAAGTAGGCCTATCCATGTCCGATTATATCGTGTGTGTTTGCGGTTTGCATGAACACATGTAAAAACAGGCTGTTTCATATCCACTATGAACAGTATCGGTTTGGGTCCGATCGTCCGACACTTCACGATTCCGATGTTTCGATAGTTCGACAAATCACGATTCCGACGTTTCGACAATCCGACAATTTTGTCGGACCAACGACACTTGTTTTGTAATGTTTTATTTTGTGCCAATTGTTCGACACATCACGATTTCGACGTTTCGATAGTCCGACATAATGATACACCGACACATCTTTTCCGACCAAATGCAATCTTACTAACGGGATTATAAAACTGGGTTGTGTGTCGGATTATCGAAACGAGTTGGAATTGTCGAAATCGTGGGATGTCGGACTATCGCTACTTTTTCTTACAGTGTCAGATTATCGAAACATCTTAACGTGGGGTGTCGGACTACCGGGCCCAGCCCAACATTATCCATCACCTATCATATTAATGTGTGTGTTCGCGCTTGCAAGCACAAATGTAGAAACAGTGTTCAAATATACTATTAACAGAATCCATGATCTAGCATATCCATGTGTGTTTGCAGTTTGATACAGATCTACAGCAGTGGTGTGTTTGTATCTGTTTTTCATACTCCCAGTTCTAACAGAACAGGGAGTAGGCCTACTTTAGAATGGGAACGAAAAAAATGCTGTCTGTGTGTCCGTCTGTGGTCTATATGTATTCTACTCGCTCCAGACAAAACTGTTGGGCCGATCTTTCTGAAAAATTTGTAGGTGTGTTGATTATGTGTCGCGGATGATGCCCGATGTTTTATTTTACCGTTGTATCCGTTACCAACGGCCCATAACGGTTTTTCTTATTTATGGAATATCTCAGAAAGTACTTGGCCGATCTTTCTGAAATTTTGTAGATATGTATATTATGGGTCACAGATGATGCCCGATGTTCTATTTCACCGTTATAGCCGTTACAAAGGGCTATAACGGCCCATAACGGTATTTCTTCTTTATGGAATATCTCAGAAAGAACTTGGTCGATCTTTCTGAAAATTTGTAGGTATGTTCATTATGGGTCACGGATTATGCCCGATGTTTTATTTTACTGTTATATCCGTTACTAACGGCTATAACGGCCCATGACGGTTTTTCTTCTTTCTGGAATCTCTCAGAGTATTTGGCCGATCTTTCAGAAAATTTGTATGTTCATTATGGGTCGCAGATGATGGCCAATGTTTACCAGAATAGCCGTTACCAACGGCTATAACGGCCCAAAGCGGTTTTTTCCTATTTATTGAATATCTCACACATATTCAAGATAAAATGGGAGTACGTTTATATGCTTTGCATCTTGTTAACCATAGATCGTTTCAGATTATTAATCTCACACCAAGTTTCAATCAATCATACCCTTTTGCAGAGAGAACTTTTACCGTGATCATCCCTCCAGTAAGAATTTTCAGGTGCATGCATTAAACTGAAATGAGCATTTGGGTCTGAACATTTTACGTGCTTCGCCTTCTACGGCATCTCAGACTAGAGTACGTTTGCAACTTTCAAAGGGAGCTTACTCTCATGGCACTGGACAATTATGTGGTGGTAAAGACCCCGAGCAAAACTGCTTTCGTCCAATGATGTGTCTTTGATCATTGGTGACTCTCCAACCGAGAGTTTCGTGGCATTTGAAAAACGAAACAAAACATCAACAAAACTAAAAAAAAAAAATTCACATACACACACAAGTTTTGCGAGTACGATAGAGTTCACTAAACTCTTCAAATTGCATACCAACAGTCAAGAAACTGTAGGCGACGAGTCTTTTTTGAAGTGAAGTGATAAAGGTTCTTACCCATTTTTGTACTTTCTTCGCCTGATATTTCCCTTTAAAAGGATACGATACCCACCTCCCTTTCTAAATGATCTACAATACACACACACGCACATCTATGTATGTATGTGTGTGTGTGTGTGTGTGTGTGTGTGTGTGTGTGTGTGCGCGTGCGTTTTAAAACAGAACAGGCGTACATTCATGTATACATATATATCGATAGAAATCTATCTATTCATTTGTATCCAGTAACTGCTTTCTCATTCATTTATTTCCAAAATGTTGGCCTGATGGCCTTCCCAAGTGTGCAAATCAATCCTAACAAAGATTATTATCACTTATGGAACATCGTAAGTTAACAGGATGGGTATACCAGCCCATTATGTTGTCCCTGTAACCTGTGAACACTGTAATGTATTCTCATGTCACAAAACTACAGCAACTGTGAAAGCACTCACTGGGATACATATACAGTGCATGAGCCACACAGGCCCCCCTCCTTCTCACCCTCTCCCACATCAACTCTTTTGCTCCCCATCATCCATATTAATGCATGCATGTACACAAACACATTTTATTCACACAAACATACACACACACACAGAAAGTTAGATATATTTCATTATGTTGCTTCAATTCACTTACAGTCTATTTCAACTCAGTCACACTAACCACCTCAGACAATGATACTGTTTAATTTTAAAGGAAAAAACAAACTTTGATGCCTGGTACCTTTTCATGATAACTTGTGACTGGTATTCTGGTCACCAGTGTCCTTTAGAAAGTTTGTCCCCACCCCCAACCCCCCAACCCCCTTTTGGACAATCAGTAAAAAAAAAAAAGCTCTAGTCCACTGTACACAAATCCAAACTCTTTTCACAAACATCACGATAGCAAGCATATTTCTTGTCTTTCTTCTAATACTATCAGAATAACTTTTTGGTGAACTCCTGACCTATGAAAATGCAAACGTCTCCCTCAGGCACATCGACATTCGAAACCTTTCAACACAGAAACTGCTGCTTAGTCTATGCCTATGATGAAAGAATGACAAATTATTTCCCTAGACTACAAATAGCTGAAGCAAATGTCTGTGGTTTCTACGAGTGAAATTTTGATGACGCTCGCCATTTTATTTAAAACAAACAACAAAAAAGTTTGAATATGTGATGGATTGGTATGGTGGACGAGTAGAGAAGAGGGAAGGAAGAGGAGCAGGAGACGGGGAAGAGAGCCAGTGGGCACATCATCTGCCACATCAACACTGTGACGTGACGCTTGACAACACCATCCGATCGTTCCCACTAAACACCAAACCAAAGAATACATTTCAAATCTAAACCCACTGTCTCCTCTCAACCCCCCCCTTCACCCCCCCCCCCCCCCCCCCCCCCCCCCCTTTCTTGTTTAGGACGGTGCGAAAGGCCCGACTGACACGATCTATGACACAGGAAAAAATTGCGTCACGGGAAATGCGTGCCGCCTTTCGTTCTTATCGGCCTACCTCCCTTCCCCTCTCTCCCCTCCCTCCCCATGCTGTGCGATACTACGCAGCGTGGGATGTGCGTTCTAACAATAGCCTGTCTCACCCCTCCCCCCCCCCCTCTCTACCCCGCGACACAAAGGCATGTTGACGCTCTCTTCCCTGCCACACCACCACCCACCACCACCACCATCTCCCCCCTCCACCTGAACCACGTGCGGCTGTAATTGATGCAAAGGCAATCACCCCGCGATCCCCATGCTCGCAGACACCTACACATGCTCGCAGACACCTAGGCGGACGCATAAATTAACTGGGGCTCACGGGACAGCTATACGGATGCATAAATTATCCCATGCCGATTAGGTTCAAACATTTCCGAGGTGATTGGTGACTAGACTAAATCCCTCCCCCTCTCACCCCTGATGGGTGAATGACAGTTTGTCGAAATTTGATTCGGCAAGCGAGAGATTCATATACTAGGCACACACAGGCGCAGCTTCACTGGCCCCTCAGGACTGCCTGTAGCAGAGGAAGACAAAGGACAGAGAAGGCCTAGGAAACTCTTGGTAACTCCTTGATCTCAAGTAATTCCCTGTTCATTCCCAAGAAAAGTGAGTTGGAACTCTGTTTTACATTTTTGAATCTATGTATTGATTTCATGTATGCTGTGTGTGTTAACATTGTAACTTTGTACAAATGCTTAGCACCATTTATCAAACTGATGAATGATTATTCTGTGTAGTAGTTGGCTTGCCATCATAGGGCAAAAGCTCTCTCCCAGTGGTTATGATTCTTTGTTAACAATCTGACCACTATTCTTTGTGTTCACCCTGACTTTTGTCAGTATGCAACTCTGTCTGTTAAGATAATAATTCAATGATTAATTTTGATCAGGAAAACAGTATGCCTGTGCTAGGTAAAAACTGCTACTCTGATTTATAATACTGGTGATTATTGGAATGATTGTAGTGTATGACTTTAAGTCTACACCACATGTGTACTTGGACTAAGCATAGCCCAGTCAGTGTGATTTAATTCATATGAAACAAGGAAGAGTTGTTTAACTAAAACTGTAACATTGTATTACTGTCTCCTACCCTTTTGTAAGCTTAACTTAGCCATTGAACAAAAGTGGAGGTTAATAGTTATAGCAGAAACTCTACCATAGAGAAAACTTTGCTGGCTGAGTCTCACACCTCCTCTGAAAGAAAGAGGAAAAGGGTAAATGTGGGCACTCAACAGACCAACCACCAGATTCTCATCTACAGATCAAGTTCTCTTTATCGCAGAACTGGGATCCTGGTCACGCTGCACATCACAGTGAACCAGGAGCTGGGACTTTGCCAGAAACCAGGGCGACACCAGACAACAAATCTCTACACCAGTGGGGCAGTCACCAGCCACAGGAGAGAACACCTGTCTTCTCCGAAGCAAAGCTAAGTTTGCTTACCACCTGGACTCAAACCCATCAGACCCTTACCCTCACTTTATGATGAAACAGTGAGAACCTGTCTATGAGTACCATTCTGGCTACAGCACTGGGTGCTAGCAAGCAGAATGGATGTATAATAACCATATACATTCAGTGTAACATAGACAGAACCCCTGTATGCCAACTTTAAGCTTGCTGCACAGAGTGCAAGCGAGTAAAGTAGGAGTGAGGAGGGCCCCTCATTTATGGTAGTCCAATGAGAACTGAAACTCAGTCTATGGAAATGACGCGCCATTTCTTATCTATGTGTAAGTAATAAAAGTTTGATGTGTGAAAGTGCACTTAACTTGTGTCAGTTCCCTGTTGTTCAATCGAATGTTGAATGTTTGAACTTCTCTCTTCAATTCTCTGTATCTCGGAGCTATAAGTACTTGTAATTAAGAGTACAGGCCTAAGGAAAATTATCTCAGAGCCATTCGCCTGTATTTTTATCAATACCTGGAACAAATAAAAAATTTCTTCGATGAGTAGTACTGGAAAGTTGCTCCTTCCACCACTAGTAAGAGAGAGGGTGTAGGTGAAATGTGAGATAATTCTCAGAGAGAAATTGTTCCAAGTTCTTCCCCTAGAGGACCCACCTACCACTCATATCCGTCTCGTCACAAACACCAGCTCCTTGGTTTCCTCTTTTATTTCAAATCATAGTTGGCTAAACGGACCAGTTCGGACCGAGCCAACCTCACTAACCTATGAAGACATAAACAATAATGATCATATACATGAGGTATTGTCAAAAGTATGTATAGTGAAAAACATAATCATTCACCATGAGGAATAGTTTCATGAAGCGCATAGTTTCATAAAGCGCATTCAACAAAGATTCAAAGTAGTGAAGAGATCAAACATTAATAAGGTACAAACGATCAAAGTTAAGCCAAGACAAGTATCAAACGTTCTTTATGAAATTGTGAAATCATAGATTAAAACAATAGATTTCGGCTTCAAAGAACATCGGAATATAGTCCCTGCAGCACATAGACATTATACAGATTAAGGTGCAAGGATTTACAACAAAAATACAGAAAGGGTTTCCCTGTTGCGAACGGTAGGAGGTAAAAGCATATCTTTGCAATCAACAACATGATCATTTCATAATCAAAACATTAACAAAGGGGCTCCTTGTTGTGAACGGCAGGAGTTACGAACAGTCAAAAGCACAAAATAGTGAACAACAGTGTTGTCAATGAACATGCATAAACACACAACAAATAATGGGATTCCCCATCGTGAACGGCAGGCCAGGGAGTTACGAACAATGAATGGAATGAATGAACATCCGGTTTCCAATAGCAAGGCATCACTTGGGCCATATAGCAGTTACACAATTGCATGGAAAAAATAGTGAGACAACTGTTTGGAAACCACAAGTCATCTGCGTAGTTCCCATATGTTCGCTCAAATTAAAAAAGGACACATATCGCACATCAACCAGCCAACTAAATTCATTTTTCTTTCCTTGTAGACACACCCACCTCAGGACAGTGCATGCTACACGCTATGGCTCCTCCCATTTCACCATCACACGGCCCAATAAGGCACTGCTGTTCCTTTTCAGCCCTGCAATGGACCCATGGGTGTGAATATCTTGAACAAAATTTAATAAATACTCACAAACTAATTGATGCAACAAACGATTAAGCACACAGACCAACCGATGGCTCTTTGCTCACAAAATAGCCCCTTGAACGCACAAACAACTGAACAGCATGCAAGTAATTATCTGCCTAATTACACAGCCAAATAACCACATCACTATTCAGTTGCTCAAACAGTAAACAATTGAACAAACGTGTAAAACTCTCGTTTGTAGATAGGTAGCAACCCAGACACACAGAGGAATCATCAAAAACTACCTTCCCTGAGAGGATCTTGATCATTTGAACAGGCCGCCGCGCGGTTTCGTCATTGCGACTTAACTCTATCCTTCTTGCCAGCCAACAAGGGCGACGTTCACAAGCCAGTTTGTCTAGTATTCAAACACAAGGAACAAGCAGGGTGCGCATTAAACTTTATTCACAAATCACAATAAAAGACAGCAAGGTCTGTAATCTACATTCATTTTTTTTTTTCTGCCATCAATTTGTTGATT
Source organism: Conus betulinus (assembly GCA_016801955.1). Lineage (NCBI taxonomy): Eukaryota > Metazoa > Mollusca > Gastropoda > Neogastropoda > Conidae > Conus > Conus betulinus. Next base: position 312,078 of record JADBJO010001187.1, read on the forward strand.
ACTAACACAACAATGTGATTATACTGAATTGCTGTTTTCAGTTTCAGTCATATTAAAGGCCAGCCCCTCCTCAGCTGCAGAGTTACTTGTATGAATGATGGTGGAAAATCAGTGTTTCACATTCTCAATTAATAAAGAAATGGAGTTTGAACAATAAATGTAAGTACATAGAACTTTAAACTTCTATCTGCTTGTGTTGTTTCACTAAGTACTCTATCTGCCTCACCCTAGGTAACATATAGCCAAACCATAGGCAAAAAACCATCAACATACCTTTGCGTTCACAAACAATCGTAGGCTTCTGTTGGATTCCTTCACATTGTGGTCTCAGAGGGAATGAAACAGCAGATATCCAGCTAAACTTGGTGCACAAAACTGTTCAGAACGTGTGCTAAATTTGCCATTACATCCTTCCAAGTGTGAAATACCATTCAACCTGGAACACTACATTTACAAAACCTTTTTCTGTGAAAATTGCTACACACTGCCTAGTTGCTCACGCTATCTGGCTACGATTATCACAAAATTAAGGCTGCACATGGAAGACCAAATTTCTCCTGAAGTTGTGTGTGTGTCTGTGGAAAATTCATCTCTGTGCATCACCTTCTATTAGATTGTCCAGTTTTAACTGAAGTGTATAAGGCGAAAGGTATCAGTCTTGACAAATATGAAAATGAGAGTCAAGTTCTGTCCGACTCATGCATAATTGAAATTGCCGCCACTTTAGCCAGTTCTGAGGTAGCTAGACTATTATGAGGGTCCTTAACTGATATACCGTTTTCTTTTTCGTAAGTGTATGTAGATGTATGTGTTGAAATGACTTAAGTGGTGTTTTTTTTTTCTCCCATCTAATATCATCTGCTGGATGAAAAGACGTAAAATAAAACCACCAACCAACCATCACCAACACTTGAACAACAGAATCAGTGTCACAGCCTTCAACACACTCTGCTCAGTGAAGAAATGGCCTTACAGCCAAGACACTGGGAGTATGTAGGCCTCTCAGTCTCTTTCAACGAGAACTTTCCAGAAACTCCCTTTGTGGCCATTGCCACGCCTGAGTCACAAGGAACCATTAGAGTGTCTAATAAGGTCAGTTCCGGCTTCGCCAGGCTGCTCTCTATTGACATTTTGGGGCCGACCGTCATGTAAGTGGCTGGATCTTGAAGGGTGCAGGGGGACATCAAGACACCCTTTGGACCCCCTGTCTAAGGTGAATTCCGGCATGTCTCAACTCTGTGCCAATGACTTCCACCTGGGGAACCTCTCTAAAGGCTCAAACGCTCCTCAGCAAAGACAACACCAACTATGGCACCACAGACCCCCAAGACTCTTTCCTCGTTCTCAAATGAGGCTTCCAGACCAATCCATCCAGACCAGCCATGGTCAAAGGGAGGCTCAAGCCCCTCCTCAGCAAAGGCAACACCAATTAACAGTGTGGCTGAAGTCCAATGGCTGACTCCCCACCCTCTAATTAGCCTTCTAATCCACGCTGCGCAGACCAGCCAACATGTCCACCAAGTGACCACAGTCTCCAGACATCTTAACTGACCATCCAAACTACCAGCTAGGTTACCCCTCACTGCGATCCCATAGCACATTTGAGAGATTAACTTCTGCAAACTCTCTGCTCAAAATTGGGCAGAATCATGCCCTCCACATGAACCTCATGTGTGTTTTTTTTTTTTTTCTCGTATGTATATTCCTTTTCCTGTAACAGCTTAGTTTTCAAGGGTTGACTTATAATTTCATGTTACCAGCTGCCGTGGTGAAGTGGTTAGCATCATGGACTCACGGCTGGGAGGTCCTAGGTTCGAATCCCATCAGAATCATGTGGGTTTTTCTGCCCCAACCGGCTCCTACCCCAGAGTTGAGTTTGCTACAGACTCAGTTGGGAAGACTAAGACCACACAGTCAAGTTTCATGCACTTAATGGATGCGTTTCTGAGAGTGTTGCTCAAATTTCCTGGCCAACATTGCGGGTGCCTGTATCTTGCGGGCCTGGTTGACGCTGGGATATATTATGAAAGGAAGCATAGAGTACAGTCCTGTCATGTAGTCTCAGACCGAAATGGAAACCCTTAGCATCATCTTAATCATCCTCATTCTCATCGATCAGCATTTAAAAAAAAAAAAAAAAAAAAGTTTCAAATTCTGTGGCCCTTCATGCCTTGCTCTCACAGTGACCTCAATTTCGATGTCCTCTCCACGTCCGTTTGGTTCTGTCGGGGTCATTGGTATTGGCGAGTCCATGGGGGCTGTCGTTGACGGACATGGTGGCGCCCTCCGGAGGGACAGCTCACTCACGCCAGCTCCGCGACTAAGCAATTATTGTCATCAGCAGGAGGCTTAGTAGGTGGTGTCCTGTGTATGTTAGATCAGAACAGGCGCCACTGAACACCACCGAAGTGTCTCCTCCGGTGGGTTGCCTCTTGACGACTTGACATTGACTGCTCCCTGTTGATTGCCAGTGCCGGGGCTGCCAGCAGAGCTGACCGGGTTCTGGCTGTGGACGGGGTGTCGGAATGAGCGGCATGGGTGCACTGCCTCTGAGGTGGCGCAGAGGTTGAGACAGCAAAAAATTTAAAAAATTTAAAAAATAAAATAAAAATAATAATTTCATGTTTTCAAGGTTTGACTAATAAATTCATCATCATTTGAATTTCAGTGAAAAAGCTGCTAAGATTTCAGGGATTTTCAAGGAATTTCAATTCATAAACCTGTGGAAATTTAAACTGAGATGCGACACCCATTTTAATAAAACCTAAGCTCATAGGATCTTATTGGTTAAGCTCTACTAAGCAGTACTCAGCAGGATATGGAGATGTTTTTTTCCCTTTGGAAAAGACTATCTTATTATAACAATCGTCCAAGGAAAAAAGCTTGTAAATAATCATATTCAGTGAGGAAATAATTTCATGATTGTCTTAAGTTTTGGAAGAGGAGGCCAGCTTGGTTGTTGGTATGGACGACACTTTACACACAGCATGCACCCTGCATGAGAAAGGGAAAGAATGAAGGAAGTAACTGAGTGAACGAAATTGAACGATATTGACTGGATGACACAGGAAACGACTGAATGAAGCGCCAGCTGGCAGCTCTTCAGTCAGCACTACCCAGGTAGGCAGCCTGTTGTGTAAATGAGTGTGGACTGTAAAGTGCTTTAAAGGGCTTAGTCTCTAGCCAATTTAGGCACTATATAAGTATTCATGATAATAAGTCTGCTTCCAAACTGTAGAAGTTAAGAAGTTAATTCAAATAAGAATCACCTAGGGGAAGAGCAGTCACTTCACCAGGCCCTGCTGTACATGTCTACTACAGACGGCTGAAGCCAAACCTTATGCATCATGAGGCAGCAGGGGGGAGGTGGGTGACCTTGGACAGTGCCCACCACCATAAAGCTGAAAGGGAACTTTGGAGCAGCTTGTGTGGAACATGACGCATCGCAGAGTGACGCAGTTGCTGCCAGTTCCCCCCCCCCCCCCCCCCCCCCCCCCCCCAACAAATATGCCTAATGTTTATCATGAAGTGGAAGTGTCACGCAGTCTTTCTGACAAATATGCTTAATGTTGATCACACCGTGCAAGTGTCACAGAATTTTACAGTGGCAATGATGTTGTGAAATTCGGTTTTGAAAGCACCATCAAAAGAAATCAATACACAACATTACATCGATTTTTAATTCCTGATTTATTATCGACTGGTTTAATAATGCAGTAACTCATATTACTGATCATAGTGAGTGAGAAAGAGTGACAAACAGATAGACAGACAGAGCATGTATGGGAATAATAATAGAGTGAGAAAGAGAAAGAGTGACAGACAGACAGACAGAGCATGCATGGGAATAATAATAGAGTGAGAAAGAGAAAGAGAGACAGACAGACAGAGAGACAGAGTATGCATGAGGATGAGAACAGAGTGAGAAAGAGAGAGATAGAGAGAGTATGCACGAGGATAATAACAGAGTGAGAAAGAGAGACAGACAGACAAAGTATGCATGAGGATGATAACGGAGTGAGAAAGAGACAGACAGACAGACAGAGTATGCATGAGGATAATAGCAATCAGCAAACATTCGTCCCCCACAAAATGAATAGAAAACAGAATGTACAGTCATGCAAACCATAGTAATGAGAAATACTTACAGATAATGCCCACGTGTATCAAACAACTGAAGACCATATTCCATCTGCACATAACTGAATCATCTTTCTGCACTCAGTTTTATGAACTTCAATTAAAGTGAACTGATTCTGCAGATGTCACTTTCAACACAGATGACGAGACAAGACAAGAGAAGACACACAACTCTTTATATGAGGATATGTATGCTTTTTTTGTTTTTTTCCCCATGCAGTCCTCGCCCTCTACAAGGGCTACACACTGCAGAAAAAGAAAAGAGAAAATCACTTAGCAAATCATGCCGAAATAAACAGCAACAACAATACAACAAAATCCCACCACCACACCAATGAAATGAAAGAAATGTATGTTAAAAAAAAAAAAACAACAACAGCTGACTGTGAAAACAACAATGTGCAGTGTGTGAGTGTGTACGTCCGTACTCAACTAGCTGAGCACTACAAATGTCATAATCTCTTTGGAACTGACATGAACACGCCCACTGAAAAAACCAATCCGCTGATATAATATGGAATGGCACACGATTGTGGGTGAAAACACACTCGCACATTTCTAGCTGGGACACACCCCCCCCTCTCCCCTCCTCCCTCCCCCAAAACACACACATTTAAGCATGCTTGCGTACACACCGTCTCTCATCCACCACACAATCATCCTCATCTCACACACACACACACACACACACACAAACCATCACACGCACAATACATCATCATTATCATTGTGACGCTATATTAACAGCCACTTTCTCCCTCACACACACACACACACATTAACTTAGTGATACCAGTTTGACACCATTTTTTGATGCCTGTCTTCACCCCCATCCCTCCCCTTTCCTCTCGCCCCCTTTCCTATGTCTGTCTGTCTGTCTGTGGCTATGTTGCAGGCTGATACAAGGACAAGATGCCACTGTAGTGCCATCAGAGAATTTTGACGTAAGCCCAGCTTCACAGATAACATTGCCACAGTGCTCCCTTGTTTAATGGTGGTGTGATGCTCCTTTGCCACCCATGCATGAACAGCCAGTGTCTTTCCTTTGCCACCCATGCATGAACAGCCTGTGTCTTTCCTTTGCCACCCATGCATCTTCGCCTGTCTTTCCTTTGCCACCCATGCATGAACAGCCTGTGTCTTTCCTTTGCCACCCATGCATGAACAGCCTGTGTCTTTCCTTTGCCACCCATTCATCCTTCGCCTGTCTTTCCTTTGCCACCCATGCATGAACAGTGTCTTTCCTTTGCCACCCATGCATGAACAGCCTGTGTCTTTCCTTTGCCACCCATGCATCCTTCGCCTGTCTTTCCTTTGCCACCCATGCATGAACAGCCAGTGTCTTTCCTTTGCCACCCATGCATGAACAGCCTGTGTCTTTCCTTTGCCACCCATGCATGATCAGCCTGTGTCTTTCCTTTGCCACCCATGCATCCTTCGCCGGTCTTTCCTTTGCCACCCATGCATGAACAGCCTGTGTCTTTCCTTTGTCACCCATGCATGAACAGTCTGCGTCTTTCCTTTGCCATGCATGCATGAACAGCCAGTGTCTTTCCTTTGCCACCCATACATCCTTCGCCTGTGTCTTTCCTTTGCCACCCCATGCATCCTTCGCCTGTCTTTTCTTTGGCACCCATGCATGAACAGCCTGTGTCTTTCCTTTGCCACCCATGCAATGATGCATGAACAGCCAGTGTCTTTCCTTTGCCACCCATACATGAACAGCCTGTGTCTTTCCTTTGCCACCCATGCATCCTTCGCCTGTGTCTTTCCTTTGCCACCCATGCATCCTTCGCCTGTGTCTTTTTTTCTTTGCCACCCATGCATGAACAGCCTGTGTCTTTCCTTAACCACCCATGCATGAACAGCCAGTGTCTTTTCTTTGCCACCCATGCATGAACAGCCTGTGTCTTTCCTTTGCCACCCATGCATGAACCGTCTGTGTCTTTCCTTTGCCACCCATGCATGAACGCCTGTGTCTTTCCTTTGCCACCCATGAGACTACAAAGGATGCCAGCAGTTGTGACACTCCCTCACGTATTTCTTGAGCCCACAAGTGCCACATGCGTGGAGGACCAAATCACTTTACGCTTCAACACTAAAAGCTGGACAGCGCCAAGATCTGAACGATCATCTTGTTTGGTCAAAACAGCGTTATGTCACACTGCATGTGTTGAGAAGTCTCTGCCTCCTTTCAGATAACTAACCCTTCCCCCCCCACTTCGACAATAACATTCACTTGATGTCATATTCTTCTGACTACATGTCAGTCACACAGATGTCCGAAACATATCAGCCGAACTCGCTAAAAGATCAGATCAAGCCTGAACCATACACCAACTCACTGTCGGCCATGGAACTGAAAAGAGTTATTCTTAGCATTTAAGACTCAGCACCTGTGTATGCCAGAGAAGTGAATGCCTATCTCTCTCTACTCTGAGATCCTGTGTCAAGAGTCACTGATTGTCCCTGAAGAAATGCAAGTTGAAACAAGTTTCCAAATCTTGAGACAATGCACCGTTTTTCTTCATGCTTAAACGTCTCAACAGGATAACGTTAGGGCCAATACCTCTTAAACTCTGTTGAGATGATTTTTGAATACTGTGGAGTGTCTAAACATTTTGCAGTAGGTAACTCTAATCAACATGTGTGCTTGGACTAAAAGTCTACCAGTATCCCAATAAACCATCCAAGCATTTGACTCCTTTGAGAGCTACGTCCATTCAATTGTTTCAATACAAATTCTTACTATCTCATACAACTTAATCACGAGTCAGAAACTAAAGGGGAGACAGAAGATAATACAGGTGATAACATTTACATTTGTCTCACTTGCGCCAGCTGAGACCTCACACTTTTGTGAACATTCAGGTAGTCAGTGTGAGGGCTCGTAACGATGGAAGCCTAACCACTCCTCTACAGACCTGTCCAGACCCTGGGACCCCAATAGGTCCATGACAGCAGGTCCAGCACAGGAGCAAGAATCCACACTACCACGTGGCCAAATAGAAAACTGATTCTCCAGCAGACCCACCACTAGCGGTGACACCAACACACAGTAGAGTGATCTGGGCACCTCTCCCAGGAGCCAATCCAAAATCACCTAAGTCCACATATACCCATCAGACTACAACTCCAGTCAACAAGACCTTTCCCTCTGCGTATGAGAGAAATGGGGAAAAAGGCCAGCCCAAGCAAAGACAGACTTAATTTCATTCAAGTATAACAATTTCATATATTTTAATCTTGTATAAAAAAAAATAACGCTTTGTGTGTGACATTGCACTTAAACTTGTGTCAGTCTCTTTGTTGTTCATACACTGTTTCATGTTTGAACCTTTTTCTATTTGTGTCTGTCATTCGAAGCACTACCACTAGCAAGTGCATAAGCCAAATATATATTACACCTGGACTGTGGCTGAGAATGTTTAACTGTCCCAAGACAAATCAAAGTTTCTTTTGATGACAAGAACCGGAAAGTTGTTGCTTCTTTAACCACTTGTAGGAGACAGGGTGGAGGTGAATTTTGAGATAAAAACTACTGACAAGTACCAGAAAGTTGCTTCTTTAACCACTTTTAAGAGACATGGTGGAGGTGAATTTTGATATAAAAACTACTCCACAATCCCAATAGAGAAAAAACAACTCTGAGAGGATCACATCTTCCAACCCTATTCATCACAATCATCACCCCTATGCACACACACACAGTCATCATCACAACACATATGCACACACACCCACACACATCAACACTCTTCCTTGGGTAACATCTCTCTTTCTTTCTTTCTCACTACAAGTCATTATTTTAGCTCATAATGAGGTCAGGTATGCTCATTAGGACCTACTAAATCACCATTCCCATGATGATGATGGATTGGAACCTTCATACAAAGCAAATGCCCGTATCCGACATACACTGACTTAGTATGCCAGATTTTCAGAGGGTATCACCAGTCGGTGTTGTCCATCTTCAAAACAAAAAACTGTTTGACTTGGGGGGAAAAACTTCTCTGCCTTGAACAGAACCTGTCAAAAACATTTTCAGATGCTCTCCATATATGTATTCTTTACTTTCCACTATAGTAAAGGTGTCCTGAAATGTACCTGAGAGTGTTCCTTTTTCCCCATGTTGAGGTAATATCAAGAGGGTCTAAGTCCTGTCCTCTAGTACTGAAGAGGCAAGGGCATCTTCCCACTGATGAAGTGTGTGTGTGTGTGTGTGTGTGTGTGTGTGTGTGTGTGTGTAAGTGTGTGTGTGTGTGCGCGTGCGTGTGTGTGTGTGTGTGTGTGTGTGTGTGTATGTAGGTGTGTGTGTATGTAAGTGAGTGTGTGTGTGTGTGTGTGTGTGTAGTGTGTGTGTGTGTGTGTGTGTGTAGGTGTGTGTATGTAGGTGCGTATGTATGTATGTGTGTGTGTGTGTGCTCTTCTTTCTTTTTCTAGGGTCTTGTCACAACCAGCCATTGACTTAACGCTACGTAACAATTGCTTTCACAAAACACTGCAAAACATAACTGTATTGAGAGAGAGAGACAGAGACAGACAGACAGATGCAGAAAAAAAGAGAGAGAGAGAGAGAGAGAGAGAGAGAGAGAGAGAGAGAGAGAGAGAGAATCAATGTGTATGTCACTATGTGTATACATGTCCTTGTACTTGCACAAACTTGTTTATGTATGTTTGTGTGTATACATGTTCTTGCACAAACTTATGTACGTGTGTGTGTGTGCATGTTGATATGTAAATGTACATGTATGCAGGTGAGCATGTCTCTAAAACTATACAGTACACACTGCCTTTACCTCCATCATCTTTCCACAGCTAAGCGGGGAAAGCTCATCGCCTGGACGGACGAGGTGGCAATGACAGCACAAACTGCTTCCCATGCAGCACTGCTGCACACAGCGGCCAAACAACCTTCTTCCATTCCATGACAGCACAAACTGCTTCCCAATCCCATGCTGCATTGCTGCACCAGCGGCCAAACCAACCTTTCTTCCACTCCATGACAGCACAAACCGCTTCCCAATCCATGCTGCATTGCTGCACACAGCGGCCAAACCTTCTTCCACTCCATGACAGCACAAACTGCTTCCCATGCTGCATTGCTGTGCACAGCGGCCAAACCAACCTTCTTCCACTCCATGACAGCACAAACTGCTTCCCATGCTGCACTGCTGCACACAGCGGCCAAACCAAACCTTCTTCCACTCCATGACAGCACAAACTGCTTCCCATGCTGCATTGCTGCGCACAGCGGCCAAACCAACTTCTTCTTCCACCATGACAGCACAAACTGCTTCCCAATCCCATGCTGCATTGCTGCACACAGCGGCCAAACCAACCTTCTTCCACTCCATGACAGCACAAACCGCTTCCCAATCCCATGCTGCACTGCTGCACACAGCGGCCAAACCAACCTTCTTCCACTCCATGACAGCACAAACGCTTCCCAATCCCATGCTGCACTGCTGCACACAGCGGCCAAACCAACCGTCTTCCATTCCATCTTATTTGCAATAACTGCAAGTATATCAAGACAGAAAAGTCAGCAAGCCACACTTCTTCCACCTCATACATGTCATCGGTAAGTCGCAGCCCTTTGGAGGCCCTACAGCCCGCATTACCAGAGCAAGCTTGACTTGTCTTCAACTTCCAGCAGCTCAAATGACAGTGAATTCTGGAAGCATCCTAACTGTTTGTCGAGAGTCTCATATACATGAAGATATTTGTTAATAATTTTGCATTCCAGGGTTGCCTGAAAAAAAAAAAAAAAACAACCTTTGAAATAACACCACCAAGCTGTTCTTCTCCTGTGAAATTCAGACCCATTCTCCCTTGAATCCACTCAACCACCTGCCATGGTGTAAGCCGCCCTATTGTCACAGAAAGATCCCAGCATGCTAATACTTACTCTGAACATTCACCAGGACTGGAGAACTTTTCCATTGTTTTTTCATTAGCCAGCCCAGCTAGTGGATCCAAAATCCAACCAGGCTGCCAACGTTTTCACTAGCCTGATGTTTGAAAGGTACTTCCATATCTCTGATCTTACTCTTTTTTTATTTTTCACTCTAATTTTCTTCGCAACAAGTAATTAGCATCAAAATTTAAACAAATTCACATCTGTTTACCCTCAAAATGATATTGATGTATTTTCCCCCAATTTTTTCCCCCTTAAAAAGATATGCATATTCTCACAGGGAAAAGAATTGTGAACAATGGCGGGTCAAATTAAATTTGTAAGAACAGACAACGCTGAAGTTGATCTAGAATTATCTATAATCAGCGTAGGTTTTTAACGACAGATCATTCTTCAGCGCCTGTTTTATTAACATACTTGGGGGAAATTCCTGCTCTTTCGCTAGTCTTTCTTTGTCTTTTTTCCCCCATTCTTCAGGGCCTGTAGCTCCACTGTTGTTTTCATGTTCTTGGCACATTGTCAAAGAGGCAGACTGACCTGTGAAAAAGATGAGATTTTACACATGCAAGTTGTTGCTCACTGCTTAAAGTACTTGTACTGATGCCCAAAACAATACCTTGGCTACACACGATGGGTGCGATAATAACTCAAAAAGTTTGTGCCTGGAGTATTTCTTTCAGTAGGTTTTTCAACACTGTGCTGTATACACTAAAATCATACGGGTAAACAGGTCTACAAGTTCAACAGGTCAAAGGGAAATCCTGAGCAAGCACTGCACAGTGCTCTCATTAGAATGACAGTTAACTGGGTCCGTTTCTTGCCATTCAACGCTCCCCAAGTCTCCCCGTATTTGGTCACTGCTTTGAAACCTTATTTTCATAATGGTGTAGAGACGTTTTCACGTTACTATACAAGAATGAACACTGGGGACTGGAATGACTACTTCAGAGGAAAAAAGACAACTATGGCAATGGCAAAGCAACAGAGCTCACAGGAGAATGAGCTGACTTAATCACATCACCTACAGGCTACTGCACATCTAAAAATACTGGAGATCAAGCAACATTATTTGATCACACTATGTATGCAGTAAACTAAAGCTGATAACCATTTCAGAATGAAATTCTCAGAGGAAAGATCAGCGCAGACAGCCAATTTTCCAGTCACCTGATGGGCTCCTCAGCTCTGAAATCCACAGGCCCACCTGCATAAAAATTGCATTCGCTTGTGGCGACTGAATTTGTCCAGCTCCGCAGATGTGGAAACACCTGCAAGGAGTTATCTGAGAGACAGCTTGCATCGGCAGCAGTAATGGTCATTTCATGCTTATGTTTCCTTACACGTGACAGTTACAACTGCATAGTAGTGATCAAACTACACTCTCTACCCCAATGTTCACTTTTCCAATGTTTCCTCTCCCTCCTTCCCTGTCATCTAATGCAACCATACATCCTCTCTCTATCTCTTGTAGTAACTGAATCATCTGTTTGTGGATTGTAGTCTGTTTATTATGGGCAATGATGATGCAAATACACTGTGGTCATTAACCCCATTCCTTTGTCTTGTCATCCGAACAGGCGAATGTGCCAAACTAGTACAACCATATAAATCCACACACACACAGACACACACAATATGACCACCAAATCTACACACTAACACATCCCTACTAATATTGGTTTTTATGCACAGGAGAACGATCCCTGTATCGATGAGGTTCATGATATCGCTGTCCATGAGGTTCACGGTCACGATAATGGTCCCCCTCCTGTCGTCACGCTGGTGGTGACCTTGGTATCGGTGCTCTTGCGACCTTGGATGGGAATGCTCCCAGCGGTTGCGGTAATGTTGCTGGTTGTCATGGTAACCTCTGCCCTGCCACGCCCTCTACCCCAATTTTGTCCTCCACCACCGCCTCTAGACCTGCAAATCAACAGACAATGCTGACAATGACTGTCGTCAGGTACATTCTAACAGCATCATGACAATGGTCAGTAAGAAAACATCCACCCATGCAGAACAGATTTACAACAAACAATTAACAAACCTACCACGCAAAGTAAAACTGCAACATACAATAAGTATGGCTGACCACAACAATATCTAAATAAAATGCTGTATGATGGCTGACCACAACAATATCTACATAAAATGCAGTTTGTCTGCTGTCCTCCGAAACAATGTTAAACCCTAAAAAGTCAGGGCAATTGGGATGGGGGGGGGGGGAACTTTCATCTTCAAAAACAATTTGTAACAGAGGGGTAAGGAAAAGGGTGGGAGGGGAGGTGGTAACTTCAGCCATCCAACAACGCATTCCTATCATTCCGATGAGACTATTCAGAGAACCATTTTTTGCTCTTTGTGGTCCTTCCTGGAATATAAATAATGTTGCCATTTTGGGCAGAAGAGTATCATACAGGAAATGATGGAAATTCTGCATGCTTGTTTTGAGTCGTGGGTGCTGCTAACTTCATGGCTCCTAATGACATGAGCTCATTCATTTATTCATTATATCATCAAGGTCAAGCCACATTACCTCATTCATTTATTCATTATATCGTCAAGGTCAAGCCACATTACCTCATTCATTTATTCATTATATCATCAAGGTCAAGCCACATTAGCTCATTTATTTATTCATTATATCACCAAGGTCAAGCCACATTTCTTCATTCCTTTATTCATCATATAGATTCATATCATCAAGGTCAAGCCACATTAGCTCATTCCTTTATTCATCATATCATCATCAAGGTCAAGCCACATTAGCTCATTCCTTTATTCATCATGTCATCAAGGTCAAGCCACATTAGCCCATTCTTTATTCATCATGTCAAGGTCAAGCCACATATTAGCCCATTCCTTTATTCATTATGTCATCAAGGTCAAGCCACATTAGCCCATTCCTTTATTCATTATGTCATCAAGGTCAAGCCACCTTAGCTCATATTCATTATGTCATCAAGGTCAAGCCACCTTAGCTCATTCCTTTATTCATTATGTCATCAAGGTCAAGCCACATTAGCTCATTCATTTATTCATTATGTCATCAAGGTCAAGCCACATTAGCTCCTTCCTTTATTCATCATATCATCAAGATCAAGCCACATTAGCTCATTCATTTATTCATTATGTCATCAAGGTCAAGCCACCTTGTCTCATAACTACAATTCCTTCCTATCAACAGTTTTTTAACCATCTCTAACTCAAAAGCAGAGCTACCAACTATCTGGAGTTTAAGCTCAGGAGACTGGGAACGCATGGGGGTCTGGGAAGGCAGGGGTGGGGGCAGTGTGTCTTCTAACAAAAGCTTTTTTGTTTCCCTTCTGCTTCAGCCAGAGAATGTGTTTTTTTCAAACAGAACATCACGTATCTTTCCCTTTATGAAGTCACCAACACATGGAGCTCGGCATCCATTCTGCTGAGTATACACATAATGCTCAACCCCTTGCACTCAGAAAGAAAAACGCTCCGATCACAGCTATGTCATCAATGACAGAGAGATTGAGGCTTTCACTGTTGTAGAAACTTCTTTTATCAATGACAGAGAGACTGAGGCTTTCATTATCGTAGAAACCTAGTTCTGTCCTGCCGAGGAAGAGGGCAAGCATCAAATCTGTTCACCCTGGTCAGTTCATCCTCTCCTTTCCCCACCACTTCTGAGGTGGCAGCACTGTTTTCATTGCTCCTGGTGTACTGTTGACGCTTGTTTCAACTTAACTACAGCGCCAAATGAGAGAAAGGAAAAACTGCTGAAATTCTGAAAGACAGTTGGGGAGGAGCGAGTGTGTCATGCAGGCATGATTTCCAGCCCCCCCCCCCCCCCCCCCCCCCCTGAAAAATCTGAAATTGCTTTCAAAAGGATGCAGTCCAACGCAAACAGTGAGCATTAAGTAGTGCATTGTCTAGTTTTAGGTCCAACCACAATCTGAGCCATTTGCTCCTACTACATAAATTTGTCAGTCTATTTCATTTCTGCATTGTCTTGCCAATGCATGTCAGTTCAGTTCAGTTCAGTGGTTTATCAATGTCTTTTCATCGCCAGATGACATTAGACACTTATAAAAAAACAAACAACAACAACAACAAAATTCACACACAACTTACCATCCATGTTAGTACTTTCAAACCCACATCTGATATATTTACATAAGTGAAATACCCTAGTGGTACACAACATTATTGATTTTTACAAAAATTTTGCAGCCTGTGACTGCGAAATGACCATGGCAATTTCAGCAACATATGAACCATATAAAACAGTACTGACATTATCAAAGTTATTCACCTCAATACCTATAATTATGGTCAGATTGTGAAGCATTTTAGTTACCTTTAATTAGGTAGACAAAATGTCGACTGCCTGCTCTTGCTAAAGGGTCAACACAAGATTCTGTGACATCAGTATCATCTGCTAGCATACCAAGGAATCCATACAGGTTGACATGATTTTTCCAAGGCATTTTGAGAAATGTCAGTGTCTGCAAATGAGTCATTTTCCCATATACAAAATGTACTGACATTGTGATTTGTTTCAGCGATGCCTGTAACCGCTTTAATGTTCACTTGTTTTCCACTATGAAATGCACATGTCCCTATCATTGTATCAAGTATAAATTTGTATTTCTTGATCTGCTGAAGACAATTTTTAACTCCAAAATTTCTAATGACTCAAATCACAGCTCCTTGACTTTTCAGTCCTGGATTTTTTTTTTCCTTCATATTCATATTCACTTTCCATGACTGCCATGAACTGAATGCACACAGTTTTTAAAAAGCGTGACCACTGCAGCGCCTAAATTCCACTGCTTCTTTGTATCTTCTCCCCAGATTCTCTTTCTGTTGAATTTTCTTTTTTTTTTTTTTTTTTTTTGGTCTTCTTCCCAGATTCTTTTCGTCAATTTTCTTTTTCTTTTTTTCTTTTTTTGAATTTTTGATCTTCTTTCCAGATTCTCTTTTTCTTTTTCTTTTTTTTTTTGGTCTTCTTTTCTCTTTTTTTAATTTTTGGTTTTTCCCAGATTCTCTTTTTGTTGAATTTTCTTTTTTTCTTTTTTTTCTTTTGGTCTTCTTCCCAGATTCTCTTTTTGTTGAATTTTCTTTTTCTTTTTTTTTTCTTTTTGGTCTTCTCCCCAGATTCTCTTTTTGTTGATTTTTTATTTTTTTTTTTTTTTCTTTTTAGTCTTCCCAGATTCTGTTTTCGTTGAATTTTTTTTTTTTGTCCTCACACACTCACATTTCACTGAAATCCATGAATTTCAGGAGACCAAAAGGCCCCTTGGAACCAAATCTGTTTCTCATTCTAACACAGTTCCTTTGAACCGGCATTTCCCAGAAGACAGAGTATGGCTGCCTTTGGCGCGATAAAAAACGGTCATGAATGCACACACAAACTCCGGAGTATCAGCCGTGTACGCAGACAGAAAGAAAGAAAGAACTGGCATGACTCACCCTCACTTTCTTCACCAGACATTTCACAAAAAAAATGCAGCTCTAGACATGAAACACAAAGTACAAAAAAACCATACACACTGACTGGCCTGACAGAACACTGAGACACAGACAACAACAGACCCAGCTGATGGACCACTGAGACACAGACAACAACAGACACCCAGCTGACAGACCACTGAGACACAGACAAAGACAGGACCACTGAGACACAAAGACAGAGACCCAGCTGATAGACCACTGAGACACAGACAAAGACAGACACCTAGATGACGGACCACTGAGACGCAGACAAAGACAGACACCCAGCTGACGGACCACTGACTGACTGAGACACAGACAAAGACAGGACCACTGAGACACAAAGACAGACACCCAGCTGATAGACCACTGAGACACAGACAAAGACAGACACCTAGATGACGGACCACTGAGACGCAGACAAAGACAGACACCCAGCTGACGGACCACTGAGACACAGACAAAGACAGACACCCAGCTGACGGACCACTGAGACACAGACAACAACAGACACCCAGCTGACGGATCACTGAGACATAGACAATGACATAGACACATGACAGACACATCCAGCTGACGGACCACTGAGACAAAGACAAAGACAGGACCACTGAGACAGACAAAGACAGACACCTAGCTGACGGACCACTGAGGACCACTGAGGCACAGACAAGACACCCAGCTGATGGACCAATGATGGACAAAGACAAAGACAGACAGGACCACTGAGACACAAAGACAAGACAGACAGACACAGACAGCTGAGACACCCACTGAGACACAGACAAAGACAGACACCCAGTCTGAGTCGGACAACCAAATGCACTGACCTGTTACCCCGATTGTACATCCACCAAGGCGCCACACAAGGAGGGGGGAGGGTGGGAGTGTTTAGATTGTCCACGAACTGGGCATCACGTGAGGTGTATCGGTGGGCAAATTCCTTCTCCAGCGCAGATAACTGCTCTTCAAGCTGATCTTCATCACCACTTAGAACAGCTCCAGGGTCAGCCACTGTACCTACAGCATTATCATCTTTTTGTTCTGTAAACTATTCATTTCATGGTGATAGTAAAGTATGTTCTGATAAAAGATGATTGCATTCATAATTAGACATCACAGTACTTCTGGATCTTCACTCTTCAGGTGTCTAACCTAAATATCTGGGGAGAACTCTCTCTGCTAGTGCAGGACTTCGGATGCTGTTGATTAATTATAGCTTGACACCCAACCTGTAGAACCAGAGCACTGGCAGACACTGACTCAGTGACTGATACCTTGACATCAAGCCTGGAGAACCAGAGTGCTGGTAGACACCTGACTGGCACCTGGACCCCTTACCTGAACGAGAGTGCTGGCTACTAACACTTCGACATCCAATCTGAAGGACCAAAGTGCAGGCAGATACCTGACTAGTAGTGGAAACTCTACCTGAAGAATCAGGGTGCCGTAAACACCTGACTGACACCTGGATCTCCTACCTAAAGGACCAAAGAGTTGGCAGACATCTAACTCATACCTGTTTATTCCTATCTTTTGAAATTTAACCAATAAACCCACTATAAAATCACACTTACTGGGAAAATGTCTGAATTTTCAACCACATGTTCTGCACCTGTTCAGTTTCATTGGAAGGCTGATTTTGAAGGAGCAGTCCAACTGCTGTGTGAACATCCAAAATGGGAAGCGTTCATCTTCGAAGTGTTCAACTTCAAGTTTGTTTTATTCCCAAAACAATCCTTTGACTTCACACATGCAGAACTACACAATGACACATAAGCGCGCGCGCGCGCACACACACACACACACACACACACACACACACACACACACGTATCACAAACTGTCTTATTAAGTTATTTTGTTTTATCTAGCATTCTTTCATCCTGTTCTTAATCCTAAATTTTATCTTCATTGCTGTGATTTTGGAGAAACTGAGCTGTATTTATAGCTGGATTTTGGAACACTAACAAAATACAATCCCATGCACACTGCACACATGCTGTTTGGAAGGCAGATCCTCTAAGACACTCTCACACAACAACCCTTCTGTTGTGTTACTATCATTGTGTCAGCCTCTGTTGAAATTCATCCAAAGCTGACATGCAAAATATAAAAATTTCACTGGACAAATGGATTAAAAGCATCATTTCATTACCTCTGTTGACAGCATAATTAAATACCAGCCATTAAAAAACAAATGCCCAAGTAGGACATTTCCTTTCAACTTAGTTTACTGTCCTAAAAATTACTTAAAGACCCACATAAACCACTAAAGGGTTATGGCTTGAGGTTTTCTCTTCAGGTTCTGTTGAATGAATGGCAGCTCCAAACTGATTTTCTATGATCAAATTAAAAAATACTCAGTCACACTGTCACAGACCACATATATAACATACTTTTGTATCTGCACGCTTCACCATGGCAGGACAGTAATGGGTACCCGACTGCCCAGGGTAAGCGATCACTATTGACAGGCACACTGTCAATGTTGCAAACTGCCCACTGTGTAATGGCAATATCTTTCACACATCTGTGGTGGAGAAATAAAAGAGTTTAGCATTATTTTGCCCACATCAGATAATCATGGCAAGAGCAAGAGATTTCACGTCATGAAACTCCCATAGTTACTGCTGATGGCATCATCACATTGATCATGCCAAGTGACTGGCTGAGTCAGCAGGCATGGCCCAGTTAGAACGGAATTCACAGGCTGTCTAATTTGGACTATTTGCCAGCAACCATAAGTTGTTTTTCTGCTTCTCCATCATTACTGATTTTGTATTTAATGTAACTTCAAATAATTGCCAACTGACAGGCAGAGGTTTTGCATGAGGGCATTCTACAGCCCAGTACTGGCCACCACATCCTCTTAAACTATGGTTGGCAAAGGCAATCAGGATATCTTGCCCCTTCCGCTTTGCAATGTAAAACTCTGATGATTCCCAGTCACTAAAATCGCTAAATCATATTAGTTTTCTTCCACAGAACTCAGTTTTTAAAAACAAAACGAGTCAAAAACACATCCATTTCCTAACCTGAAAGGCAACTTTCATGCTATACTCCACATCTTCAGCCCAGGTTCCTTTGTGAATGGGTCAACAAGCAGAACTTTATACCAACCCATGCTTTTTTTCACTTCAGCTCCTACATCACATTTGTGCTGACTTTTCTCCTAGGAAACCCAACGTATCTTGATCTGAAACTTACTAAGTGTGAGTCATGAAGATGGATGAAAATTATCATCATCAGATGCCTATGGTATTGTAACATGCAACACCTTCTTTTCCTTTTCCCCCATAGGAGACGACTGACAAAATTGTACTGCCATATAAAATTTTAGCAAAAAAAAACTGTTGGCAAGGGGGTTTGATCAATACATAATCTAGCATAGTAGCAACAGCAGCGTACAACTAAAAAGGAAACAACAACAACAAAAAAATTTACCTTGAGAGGGGGGGCAGGGTGGAGGGAAGGGGGAGAGAAAGAGTGAATGATGAGGGCAAACGCTGGTGGGAGGGGGGTGGAGGGGGGGGGGGCATAACTGCCAACCTTCTGAGGTGATAATAATGAGAAGTGGTTGGTTGGGTTGGAAGAGAGAGAGAGAGAGAGAGAGAGAGAGAGAGAGAGAGAGAGGAGAGAGAGAGAGAGAGAGCTCAGAGAGAGCTCAGAGAGAGAGCTGAGAGAGAGAGAGAGAGAGAGAGAGAGAGATCTATACCTTTGTGAGATTGAAATAATGTGCCAGCGGTTTTAATGTCTGCATGCTGATGCAGTTTACTATGACTTGCAGAAAGCTTTTGATACTGCACCACATAAAAGACTAATAATCAAAATTGAAGGCTATGGAATAGGTGGAGACATACTCTCATGAATTACTGATTTTCTTAGTAACAGACAAGGTAATATGTTAAAGTTAGGAATAAGGTTTCTGATTCTTGGGAAAGTGACTAGTGGGGTCCCCCAAGGCATTGTCCTGGGACCCACCCCGTTTATTTACTACATAAATTTATGATATATATGCCTGATGTTGTTAGTAGTCTGGTCAAAATCTTTACTGATGATACAAATGTTTACACCCCCATAGAGACAGTTTGAATTCCACTGAATTAAAGAAGAGTACTGATGAACTTGTTGTATGGACAAATGCCTGGCAGATTAGATTTAACAACAGGAAGTTTAAAGTTCTTCATGCAGGTAAAAATAATCCTATGTATGATTATTATATTATGGAAAGTGTTTTGCTTCAAAAGACTGCTGAAAAAAGACCTAGGAG
Source organism: Conus betulinus (assembly GCA_016801955.1). Classification (NCBI taxonomy): domain Eukaryota; kingdom Metazoa; phylum Mollusca; class Gastropoda; order Neogastropoda; family Conidae; genus Conus; species Conus betulinus. The sequence goes on from JADBJO010001187.1 coordinate 331,880, forward strand.
TGACAAGTCACAATAGACCCAGATTTATCATTTGATAAACATGTTAATGAAACCATTGAAACAGCAAACAGACTAGCAGGGATGATTCCAGGCAACATTCAGTGCAAAGATGGTGAAGTAATGGTTCCATTATTCAAAACACTAGTCAGACCGTTTATTGAATATATTATGCCAATGTTTTAAACAAATTGAAAAAAAACACAGTAATCTCATTAAAGATATTCAGAGAAGATAAAATACAAAAAAATATCAGTGGTTTGCAGAAGTATTCATATTCAACAAAGGCTTCAGTTTTTAAGATTACCAAGTTTGGAATACAGGCACCTATATGGCGACATGACTGAAACTTACAAACTAGTGTATGGATTTTATTACATTAAAACCACTGGCACACTATTTCAGTTGAATACAGAATCTACAACTAGAGGGCACCTGTTCAAATACCCCCCCCCCCCCCCCCCAAAAAAAAAAAAAAAAAAAAAAATTACTAAAACTTCAAAAGCAGCAAAACTTTTTCACTTACTGAATAGTTAATACTTGGATAACTTGCCAGTCAATGTTGCTGGAGCAGAAACTGTTAACACATTCAGAAATTGTCTTGATAAACACTGGATACACCTTATCCACATTGAGCAGGCTAAAGGCTGAAAATGCCTAAAATGCCACCGGCATGATATGGTTAATGGTATGAGTAGCATTTTTAGCTCTCTTACATTTCTTCTTCTCTTCTTGTGTTTAGGCAGCCAACATCTAGAGTAAGACGAATCAGCATTCAGTTCCCTCCTCCTGCTCCTGACATCAGTTATAATCACTAAAACACCAGCGTTTTTTCTGATAGCAGATTTTAATACACTTTTCCTACACAACACATCCTTTATTTGGCAACGGTCTCTCTGGCTAGTATGCGCTCTGTCGCTGAATGAATTAAACACCTAAACTTGAAGAAAAGTAGAGAGAGTGGAATGGGAATGCAGAGGGGGGAGCTAAATCTGGAACTGCTTGAAACATCATCAACAAAAGAACAATTAGGAGAAAATGATAACCTGACGGTCTTTGTGAAGACGGCTGAGCGCAGGGCACGATAATATCCCCAAAACTGGAAGACCTGGACGACCCTTTGCAATTCAACTGAACAGTCTCCAACTCGGGCTGATCATCTTGGTGTCTTCTCTCTTTTGAACCATGCGTCACATTCTGTTCTTCGCAGGAACTGCCTGGTACAATTTCTATGCCAATAAGAGCGGCTAAATCTTCGACTTCAGTTGCTGCCATTTATAATAATAAATAGCACACCTCGCAGGCGAGTGCGCCGTTTTTCTCCTTTCACGTTTTCAGACAAACCGGATACCGATTAAAAGTATCTTTCTACTGCAAAATCTCTTATTATCGGAACTGCAATCAGCAGCCGCTTGACGACCACAACCTGTTAATCATTCCCCCCTTCCTGTACGTTGTGTATATGGAAGAGTCTTTAGCAAAACAAAAGAGACATACACCAGTCAGAATATATCTACTATATGTGGATTTCAACAGCAAGCTACTATTAATCGCTTTTTCCCCCGACGGACTATCTGATCCCCGATACGTCCTGTCTGAGCACATAACCGGACCCAAAAATAACCACACACACACACACACACACACACACACACAAAAGTAAACTTTCAAAGGACAGTCGGAAAGGCGTAGTGATATGGATGAATATACCTCTATACGTGCATGCTCCACATGTCTGTGATGTTGGAACTTTAGACATATGCCACCTTTGACTGGAAGGAGGCAAGGGTGTCAGTTGCCACAGCTCTGAGCCATCAGTCTTGCGGGCTCTGTTCCGGGTGGCGAGTTTGGGGTGGGGGTGGGGATGGAAATTAATGTTGACAATAGTTGTTGGTTCGGCACCGGATTTGACAAAGCTGATGAGGATGACTTCTTTGGCGAGGAAGGAGCAGAACTGATAACGATTTTGTCTACCACAGCCTTGCCGTCAATGTCTTCCACGGCATGGCCTGTCTTGTTACCTTCTGACTTCAAGTGCGAAGGAGGATCAGATAGCAGCAAACAGTCTTCTTCTTCAGACTAAGAACTGGCCACTGCCGACTGCTGAGCCACCTCAGTCAAATTCAGATTGACCACACAGACGAATGTCCATGTGGCACTGGGTATGATCAGAGCCCAGTGCGCATCCACCAGCACTGTCCAGACCATGATGTTCTACGGGGTCAAACCTGGCCACAGGGTGCAGAACTGCAGATGCAACAACTTTGAGGCAGCTGTCAAGACCTCGAGAAGACTGTGGTTTCATCTTGGCGACAGGATTAGATCGATCTAACGCAATTAAAAAAAAAAAAAAAAATAAATAAATAAATAAATAAAAATCGACCGCAGAGGAACAAGAAGAAAGGAAAGGATCACTGACGTGATGGGGGCCGGAATAGCTCAGTTGGTAGAGCGCCGGACTCGTGATCCTGGGGATACGGGTTCGAATTTCGGTACAGGGGGATTTTTTCCCTTGAGTTAACATTGGTTTCTAACTCCATTCTCCATACAGTTCTTCGAATGAGACTAGAAACCGAGGTTCCGTGTGTGAACGCATGCACAGCATCTTGCACACACGTAAATCCCATCACCAATTTTCGGAAGAGAAGGCCAGTTTGGCCTTTGGTGTGGATGACTCGTTACATATAATATGGACCTCTCCCGAAGATGGAGTATGGCTGCCTTAATGGCAGGATGAAAAACGGTCATACAGACAAAATTCCACTGCCTGTTTATACAGGCAGTGTCCGCAGGAGTATCACTGCGTACACAGAAAGAAAGAAAGAAAGAAAACTGACGTGATCACTAGTCGTATTTCATTTCTTGGTTCTGGCGTTCTTTCCATCTTTAGGGTGACCACAGTCATAGCTGACTGGGTGTGGGTTTGCTTTTTCAGTGACATCCGGTAGAGCGACTTCCAGGTAAGCGACTGGGTTCAGTTTAACCGATTCCCACTGCAGCGACTTCCCACTGGAGCGACAACTACTACAGCTAGTGCCACGAAAGAGACACACCACAAAAGCAACGTTACACCACAGCGACACACACACACACACACACACACACACACACACTCACACTCACACACACACACACACACACTTACACATTTCTCACTTCCTAGGTCTTCTCTGTCCACGTCAGGCTATCCTCCATCCCCTCAGATATCTCTTCACGGAACATGTCAGCCTCTACAGAGGATAGTATAGACTCAGCTCCATTCCTGAGCCGGCACCACTGGACACAGGCATTACAATGACATCATCCCCCAAACATGATGGACAAAATTCAACACAGAAACCAAGGCAACATAAGCATCTTCGTATCCTCAAAATCAGCTTCAATTGTGCAAGGAAGAAAGGGAAAGAGCTAGAAGCAATTATAGACTGTTGTGATCCAGACGTGATAATTGGAACAGAGACATGGCTAAACCCAGACACCACCACTGCTGAAATTCTGCCTCCAGCCCTTGGCTTTGATTGCTATCGTCACGACAGACAGGATGAATACGGAGGCATTCTCATTGCTGCACGACAGCATCTCAAACTGAGCGAGCGATATTGAGTCTTCGGACCGCGTCGAGCTCCTGAGTGGTACCATCAAAGTCAGCCAGGGAAAGAAAATGATAATCGCAGCATACTACCGCCCTCCTAGAAGAACTGATCAGACATACATGGAGGACACTAAAGCAGAAATGGACAAACTAAAATGCAAGCAGGCGGCAACGTGCTCACCATAGCTGGTGATTTCAACTCCCCAGACATTGACTGGCAGACACTCACAACTGCTAACAAATGGTACCCATCAAGAGTAAATCAGACATACCTTGACACTGTCGCTGATTACGACTGGAGCAGATGGTGGATTTTCCCACTAGAAAAGACAAGACCACACCAGACATTATACTGACCTCCCACCCCCCTCTTTCAAAGTCTGATGCAAACCCCTACCCTCCTTGGCAATAGTGACCACGACATCGTCCTTTATGACACGACCCTTGCCCCACATCGACCCAGACCACCTTGGCGGAAGATCTTCCTGTGGAAAAAAAAGCCGACATTGAAGGGATGCGTCAAGATGTGCAGGAGTTTGCCAACACCTACCAATACCCTGATCCCTCAGCACCAAACATGTTAGAGCAAATGTGGGTGGACATCAAGGAGATGCTTTTCAAGACGGTGGAGAACGTGTTCCAACCAAGACCTCTGCTGCAAGGCACACCAACCCCTGGATCAACACCTCAATCCATCGAGCCATCCGATGCAAGCAGCGAGCCCATAAAAAGGCACGCAGGACTGGCAAGAAGAGGGACATGGACAGGTACAGGCGACTCCAGGCCCAGACCCGTTATGAGAGCAGGCAGACAAGCCGCAAGTATTTGGAAAACATGATGAGCGAAGACTTCCGCACCAACTCCAAACGCTTCTGGTCCCATGTGAAGAGCAAGAAACAAGAAGCCGAGGGAGTTGCACCTCTAAAGGACAAGCAGGGCTTTCTGAGGAGCAATAGTCAGAATAAGGCAGATCCTGGGTGATCAGTTCCGGTCTGTTTTCACACAAGAGAATACCACCAGTATCCCAGACAAAGGACCAAGTCCTTATCTTGATATGCCCCCAGTACAAGTCAGCGAAGCCGGCGTTAAGAAACTTCTAAATCTCCAGCCTTGCAAAGCCACGGGACAAGACAACATTCCAGCTTTCGTTCTAAAAACCACAGCTTCAGAACTGTCTCCTCTCCTCACTAAACTCTTCCAACTCTCTCTCGACACTGAACAAGTTCGTCCGATTGGAAACAGGCCAACATTGTCCGATATTCTAAAAGGGTGATCGAAGCCTGCCAGCTAATTACAGACCAGTGTCTCTGACTGACTTCTATCATGTGTAAAGTGCTAGAACACATTGTACACAGTAGCGTAATGGATTTTTTCGACCTCCCAAGTTCTCACTGACTGTCAACATGGCTTCCGCCACGACGCTCCTGCGAGACACAGTTGATTGTCACCAACCATGACATTGCTAAGAGACTCTCCTCCCAGGGTGCGCAAGTAGCTGCAGTGCTGCTAGACTTCTTCAAGGCCTTCGACAAGGTCCCTCACCAACGCTTGCTGCAGAAACTGCACTACTATGGAGTACGGAACAACACCCTAGGCTGGATCCAGTCGTTCCTCTTCGGCAGAACGCAGCAAGTGGTACTCGAAGGCGTACACTCATATCCTGCCCCTGTCCTCTCAGTGTCCCTCAAGGCACTGTCTTGGGTCCACTTCTCTTCCTTACTTACATAAATGACCTCCTGATGTGGCCAAGGACTCCAACACCCGGCTGTTCGCAGATGATGCTCTCCTCTACAAGGAATGTCTGCAGTGCCAAGGATCAGTCCTTGCTGCAAGCTGATCTTGACCGCCTGGGCAGACTGGGAAGACACTTGGCAGATGAGTTTCAACGCAGGAAAGTGTAACACACTCTATACCTCGCCAGGCAGACACCTTTCCTTCCACTCTGCATATACTCTTCATGAACAAACCCTGAAAGCAGTATCCTCAGCCAAGTACTTAGGAGTAACCATGACAAAGGATCTATCCTGGACCAAGCACGTTGAAACGGTAGCAAAGGGAACAGAACAGTGGGTTTTCTCCGCAGAAACTTAAAAGACTGCACCACTGAGATCCGCAAAGCCACCTATATGACCATGGTTCGTCCTACACTGGAATACACTTCCACTGTCTGGGACCCCCTCACAAGAGACAAGACATCGACCTCCTGGAAAAGGTCCAGAGAAGAGCAGCGCACAATGTCTACAACTACTGTTTTGAACGTGCACCAGGCACCGTCACCGATCTTCTCTGGAAACTCCAGTGTGGGACAGCCTCGAGACAGAAGGCGCCACAACAGACTGGGAATGCTGTTTCGCATCAAGAATGGGCTGGTAGATATTCCATCCTCCATGCTCTACCATCCTTCTCACTCCAGGGCCCGCGGCAGGAATAGTGCTCGCATCTTCCAGGAGCACTCAAAACACCCAGCTCTACACAACTCCTTCGTCCCCCGAACAGTGAGGGGAAAACTTTCCAGCTCCAACAGTAGTGGCATTCTTCAGCCGCCTGCGCTGTAGCTCCAGTGACCCTGCAGCCCCCCCAAGGCTGGCCACTAGTGGAAATCCACACTAGATTTGTACATGTATATAGTTTTAATCCTGTTTTACCCAGTAAGCCATCCAACCAGCTGGCACTCAGCTAAACAGCAGAGCCTTCAACTCCAATTTGGCCCGGCTCTACATAAGCAAGAAGAAGAGGGATGGATGGTACAGTGAAAGAGAACTCCGTCAAGAACGACCACTCAGACCCATGCTTTTAGAAATTGTTGTGGAGCTCCGACTGGCAGTTGAAGGGAGGTAAAACCAACACAAGTGAAGAACTGAAAATAAAACAAAACGTCATTTTATTGTAGGTATTTTCTCTCTTCTGAGCAAAAAAAAACAAAACAACAAAACAAACAAAAAAAAACACCGTCAGGAATTTATTCGTAGAGAACGTCATTCATTTCCAAATCTCTGCGACAACAAACTGGTGAAGAGTGACTAAAGGTGCGTAAATGATGTAGTGACTGTGGAAGACTGGAGTTCATGTCTTTGCTTGTAACCCCAACGGCACGATGATCAGCAGCAGCGAATTCTAGTTAACCGTGAAAGCTGTTCTCTTTCATCTTACAAACATTGAAATATGACTCATCAGCAACCAGCCGCCGTGGCGAAGTGGTTAGCGTCGCGGACTCCCGGCTGGGAGGTCGTGGGTTCAAATCCCATCAGAGTCATGTGGGTTTTCTGCCCCAACCGGTTGCTACCCAGAGTTGAGATTTCTGCGGACTCATTTGGGAAGACTGGGACCACACAGTCGAGTTTCATCCACTTAATGGATGCGTTTCTGAGAGTGTTGCTCAAATTTCCTGACCAACACTGCAGGTGCCTGTATCTCTCAGGCCTGGTCGACGCCGGGATGTATTATGAAAGGAAGCGTAGAGTACAGCCCTGTCATGTAGTCTCAGACCGATATAGAAATCCGTAGCATCATCTTAATCATTCTCATCGATCAGCATAAAAAAAATGTCTCAAATTCTGTGGCCCTTCATGCCCTGCTGTCATGGTGACCTCAATTTCGATGTCCTCTCCACGTCTGTGGCTTTGGTTTAGTTCCGGTATTGGCGAATCTATGGGGGCTGTCGTTGGACGGACGTGGTGGCGCCTTCCGGCTCCGCGACTAAGCAATTATTGTCTTCAGTAGGGGCTTAGTAGGTGGTGTCCTGCATATGTTAAATCAGAACAGGCGCCACTGAACACCACCGAAGTGACTCGGCAGCAGTGCAATGCCTCCTCCAGTGGGTTGCCTCTTGACGACTCGACATTGACTGCTCCCTGTGGATTGCTGGTGCCGGGCTGCACGGTGACGGGGTGTCGGAATGAGCGGCGTGGGTGCACTGCCTCTGAGATGGCGCAGAGTTGGGAGAGAGAAAAAAGAGAGAGAGAGAGAGAGAGAGAGAGAGAGAGAGAGAGAGAGAGAGAGAGAGAGAAATACGACTCATACTCGTGCAGAGAAACGATGAACGTATGCAGAACTTCTACTTGTACCATAAATATGAAATAGAACGATTTGGGTACACCCGGTCAAATATTTTCTTAATGTCGATGAAGTTGTGGAAGAGGTCCCTTGGTGTTGTAGATGCTTTTCAATCGGCAGTTGAAAATTCGTTCCACAGTGCTCCGCACCTCGTCTAAAACCTGCTTGTTCTTCTGATAGCAGTTCCTCAGTCGTTGTTGATGATGATGATGCGAAGCATGACTTTGCTAGGGTGGCTGATCAGACTTACAGTCCTGTAGTTGTGGCTGCTCTTTTTGGGTAAAAGAATCACCAGCGTGTATCATTCTTGCTTCTGATTGTTCTATATACTAAGCTGTCATCTGCGAAAAGGCCTCATAGTAGTTCCAAAGAGATTTCTACCTACGTCATTTATTTAAATTAAAAAAAAAAAAAGGACACCAGAACAGTTCCCTGTGATACACCTGACAAGACTGGTTTACAATGGGATGACGACCCTTCCACAATAACTTTCCGCGTCCTCCCAACGAGGAATGATCTAGACCATTTTACCAAAGAACCGCCAATGCCAGTGTGTTCTAATTTAAGTAGCAGGCCCTCATGGTCAACCTTTGATAAGTAAGTTGAGTCTCACAACTCCTTCTCTGTCTAAAACCATGCTGGGCGTTATTTAAGAAGTCATACTTGTCAAGATGGCCCATTATGCTACTATATATTATATGTTCAAGTAATTTTGCTGATATGGATGTAAGAGATGTAGGTCTCTGCTTTTGTTTTGTCGCCCTTTTTGAATAAAAGGGACAATGCTAGCATCTCGCCACTCATCAGGTATTATTCCCTGGTCCACTGAAGCTTGGAAAAGTAGTTGGTATACCTCAGTCAGTTCGCTGGCACATAATTTTAAGAGCTTGCCAGGAATGCCGTCAGGACCAGTAGCTTTGTTTTCATTGATGTTGGTCAGTAACTTAAAATACTCCTGTTTTGCTAACTTTGATATTTTGCATTTCGGGGAGCTTATCATCATCCTTATTCATTAGAGACTTGGGATTTGAGAAAACTGAACAAAACTGATTGTTTAGTAAATTTGCTTTTCCTACAGGGTCCTGTATTAGGTTATTCTGATTATTTCTCAGGTCTGGAATCCCAATATTGTCCTGTCTCTTACTTCTTATGTAGATCATAATTTCTTGTTTTTTCATGATCACCTTCTGAAATCATCGAATTAACATAACTGGAGTTGGCAAGCCTACATTCCCTCTGACACCTTCTCTTAATGTTTTATACCTGATCAGTAATCTTTCTGAATTAGGGTGTATTTTCAATTTCTTAAAGAACCGATGTTTTCCTTCTCAACTAAAGTTTGGTTTTTGTATTAATCAATGCTGCTGGTGGTCTTGTTTGAAGTTATTTTAGTTGGTGTGTTGTCATCCATAATAAATTCCAAGTTAGTTTTCATGCACTTCCAAAGGTCGTTGACATTATCTTTTACAGTATGAGACCTAAGAGAAAAAAAAAAGACGACTGAAATCATGATCGAGTATCCCTGCGTAATTTTGGGAAGTCTGCTTGGTTCCAGAGTCTTATGGTACGTTTTTAGGGGGTTTTCTTCGAAAAGGTTGAAAGTTGCTCCCTAAGAGAATTATGTATGATCACCCAGGCCTGCAATAAATTCCTGATTGCCCTAAGCGCTGGACAATTTGTAAAAAGTAAATCCAAGAATGCATTGCCACGTGTTGGTATTTCAACTGACTGCACTAATCCAAGGTCTTTGGTGGTGGTATAAAAAAAAACTGAGAATTAATGTTTTTTATTATATTGATTACCAGGTATGGCATCTTCACACCAGTCAATATCAGGTAAGTTGAAGTCTCACCAATCCATAATATTGCTTTCCTATTGGCCAAAACAATGTCAGAAATGTCTGCAAATAGACGAACATACATTTTCATCTGAGTCTGGAGGTCTGTATACTGATCCAACGATGACAGGTCTCTTATTCTTAAAATTAATCCTACAAAATAAACTTTCACTATTTTTGCCTTGATGTAAAAACTCACTGGCTAAGTTCTTCCGAATGGCAATCAAGACTCCCCCACCTCTTCCTTTTTTTTTTTTTCCAGGTCTGTCCTTTCTATAAATATCAAAATCCTCCATTAGAAGCTCACTGCTGGATGTTTCAGTTTCTAGCCAAGTTTCTGTTCCAATTACAACATCAGTGTTTTTTTTTCGTGACTAAATTACTGAGTTGTTCCTTTTACTTGATAAGTGATTGAAAGTTTACAACTATGCACTTAAGTTTGTCTTTTTCTTTTGGTTATTTGGAGTTCGGTTGCACTTTATGATTTGGGATTTTATCAGCTTTAGAATCAGGGGTGGATGCAAACTTAGGGCACAATTTCAAGGAGTTTTCTTTTGGGAATCGGTCTCTGGTGAAATAAAGGCCAAAACGGTTGCTTTCTGAACTGCAATCCTCAATAGAGTCTTCAAAAAGTCTCGAACTAAAGTTTGGAAGCCCGCAGGTAAAACACGTCCAAGATATATCACTATTTTATAATGCTTCATAAACAGCTGAATTTAATAACATACATTTGGTGTGATACCATGTATTGCAAACGTCACAGGCAACTGCTTTATGTTTCCATGTGACTCGCAAATTGCAGACTCCGCATGGATATTTATTTTGTGGGCGGATCAGGATTGAGCTCAATATCTCCCGATAGTAGGATAAGGCTTAAGAGCCATAATTTAACTCCTCTATGTGTAACCCTTTTATTAAAACATATATATATGTGTGTGTGTTTGTGTGTGTGTGTGTGTGTGTGTGTGTGTGTGTGTGTGTGTGTGTGTGAGAGAGAGAGAGAGAGAGAGAGAGAGAGAGAGAGAGAGAGAGAACATGGTCACAATTGCTATCATTATCATTATTATCACTATTTATTATCATTACTATTCACAGTTCTTATATGCGCTTATCCTGAATCACAGACCACGCGCAATTAACTGCTCTGCAATGCACACTCCCGTTTACACAATGGGCTAGCCATGCTGGCTAAAGCCGATTGAAAACCTGCATCTGGCCACCAATGTTCAGTCGCTTCCCGTGTCATTCAATCGATGATCAGTCACACAGTTTTTCATTTTATTCTTTCGTGTTTTTTTTTTCTTTTTCTTCACGGGCGCGGCATGCTGTACGAGTCAACCATACCAATGACCACACTGCTTCTGTTCCAAAAAATTGGTGGCAGGGTTTTTACGTGTGTGCAAAATCATATGTACGTAGCCTTGGGGGGAGGGGGGGGGGGGGGGGGGTGCAGAATAGCTCAGTTAGTAGAATGCCGGACTGATCCTGGGGTTGCGGGTTCGAATTTCGGTACAGGGGGATTTTCACTCGGAGTTGACATTGGTTCTGACTCCATTCCCCATACAGTCCTTCGAATGAGACTATAAACCGAGGTTCCGTGTGTTAATGCATGCACAGCATCTTGCACACACGTAAAATCCCATCACCAACTTTCGGAAGGGAAGGCCAGTTTGGCCGTTGGTATGGATGACATGTTACACATAGTATGCATCTTCCCCGAAGATGGAGTATGGCTGCCTTAATGGCGGGATTAAAAAAAAAACGGTTATACACACAACACTCCACTGCCTGTCTATACAGGCAGTGTCCGCAGAAGTATCAGCCTGCGTACGCATAAAGAAAGAAAGTATATACGTAGCCTATGCAAGATCTTCACACACAGAACCTTTGTTTATCAGTGGTCTCATTGACAGGATTTGTGGTTTAGAGAAATGGAGTCAGGACCAGTGTAAATCCGCGGGAAAACAAAAACCCTGGTAGGTCCCCCCCCCCCCCCCCCCCCCCGCCCCCCCCCGGCGGAGATTCTAACCCGCGGCCCCGGTGGGATCTCCATGACCTCGAGTCCAGCGCTCGACAAGCTGAGCTACTCCGGTTTGAAAAGGAAATCTGAAATGAGGCAGGAAACAGAGAACAGCAGATACCAAACAAGTAAGGTCACTATGTTTGTTATTCCGGATTGGTTGATGGAGTGCCTGACACACTGGGGTGTACAGGTTCATGTCAAAGTTTGTACTGTACAAAGTGGGCACAGCGTTTGCTGTGCTTCACACGCTAGTATCAGTTTACAGTCTGGACCGGACAAAGTATACATTAGCTGTGTACAGCTCAGTCACTTGCGGTTTGAACTGTACAGAATCTACAGAGGTCTTGAAAAAAAAAAAAGAAAAGATTTAATGTTGTACGGGTCTATGTTGGTGACAGACTGTCATATGCTTCACACACACACACACACACACACACACACACACACACACACACACACACACTCTCTCTCTCTCTCTCTCTCTCTCTCTCACACACACACACACACACACACACACACACACACACACACACACACACACACACACGCTACGCACACACACGCGCGCGCGCGCACACGCACACATTGATGATCGTTTGGTACTGGAAGCAGAATTCTTCCATCTGGTCATCATCATTGCCTGATGTGGGAGCACACATGAAGGTAAAGAGTTATACTCCTACTGAAATGAGGGTAGCATCCCAGAACTGCGGTCTTTTTATTTCTTGTTAACTAAAACAACAACAAACAACAACAACAAACCGCTACACCTACACCATGTACATGTGTGTCTTCTCCACAGTAGTGCGAGACACGCCCCTTTTATGTCTGTACTTCTCAGTTCTTCCATCTGGCTTCCCATTGACTGAAAACGTGCCAGGGATAATACCTGTCCATTCCATGGATCAGTTCCGTCAGTATTTCAGCCTGCCTGAGTACTCGTACATTCCACTGGCGAAAGTGATGATGTTCCTTCGAACCATCCTCCCTCCCCGCTCCCCCCCAACCCCCCACCCCCACATTGCATACTTTTTCGCGTCCACATCGGGGGTGCAGAGAGCAACGGATGACGCGGTCATTGTTAACCCGGGTTACAGCCGATCCATTATAGATCTCTGACAGTCACAAATGGAAATCCTGTGACTCTCGTTGATTTGGTAGGTGGGGTGTGTGGCCTCATCTAGAGAGTGTGCCTATTATGTCATTTCCTGTTTCTAATGTACCCGGAGCGGAAAAAAAAAAAAAATGAAGCTTTCACTCTCTGTACTTGTCTAACTATAATCAAGATCAAAAAGACTATGCCAGTCTTGAAGAAAACTTAATTTGTGTTTGTTGATTACTCCAGTTCTTGTTGCTGTGTGGATGTGTCCAGTGCGGGGTGTATGGGCAAGCTTGGAGCACCCTTTTTTTTTTTTGGGGGGGGGGGGGGGGGGGATGTTTCCTTGCTCGGTCTGTGTGCTCTGTGCTGTCATACCAGCCAGGCGATTCGTGTGTCGCGGGAAGCACCCGTTTAGAGTTGTGGGCATGTGTTTATTTCTTCATGGGAGCAAGAGTGACCCTCCTTGTTTGTCAGTCATTCAAGTCGGATGTTATTTTTGCTCTCCTCTAACTGTAGAGAC
>JADBJO010001187.1:350000-390000 GCA_016801955.1 Conus betulinus
GCGTGTTCAGGTAAAATTGTCTGGTAATGGTGACAGGTTCTGTGCCAAGGCGAACACCGTCTGATAATAGCGACAATTTCAAAGTCAAGGTGAAAACTGATAATGGTGACGTGTTCTGTGCCGAGGTGAAAACTGTCTGATGATGGTGACATGTGTTCTGTGTCAAGGTGAAAACTGTCTGATGATGGTGACATGTTCTGTGCCAAGGTGAAAACTGTCCGATGATCATGACGTTCTGTTTAAAGGGAAAAACAATTGTCTGATGGTGACATGCTGTGTGTGAAGGTGAAAATTGTTGATGATGGTGACATGTTCAGTGTCAAAATGACAACAAATAATGATGTTATGATTTGCATCATTGTCTGATATGGTATGTGTCAAAGTGAAAACTGTTTGATGATGATGAAATGTTCTGTGTGAAGGTGAAAACCTGTCTGATGATGGTGACATGTGTGGTGTCAGGGTGAACTCTGAAGTAGGGGGAATGTTCTGTACCGGGGTGAAAACTGTATAATGATGGCGACATGTTCCTTGTCAGGGTCAAGACTAATGATTGGGACATGTTCTATGCCAAGGTGAAATCCACATGAAGATGGTGACATGTTGTACAGTGTCAACGTGGGTGATGTGGGAAGAATGACATTATCAAGGTGGATAGTGTGTAATATGACATATACAGCACTGTGTCAAGGTGGATACTGTATCAAGATGTTGACATGTACCATGTCAAAGTGGATAATGTATCAAGATGATGACATGTGCTGTGTCGAAGTGGATAGTGTATCAAGATGATGAAATGTACTATGTCAAAGTGGATATGTATCAAGATGATGACACGTACTATGTCAAAGTGGATACTGTACCGAGATGATGACATGTACTATGTCAAAGTGGATACTGTATCAAGACAATGACATGTACTGTGTGAAAGTGAATACTGTGTTAAGATGACGACATGTTGAACCGCGTCCAAGTGGACACTATTTTAAGATCATGAAATGTTGTACTGTGTCAAGATGATACTGTCTGACAATCATGCCGTGCTGTACTGTGTCAAGATGACACTGTCTGACAATCATGCCATGCTGTACTGTATCCAAGTGGATTCTGAGGGATAATGGATAACGGTGACATGCTGATCTATGTCAAGATGGATACCGTGTGATGATGATAAAATGATGTACACGGCACTGAGAGAGAGAGAGACAGAGAGACAGAGACAGAGACAGAGGGTCAGTAAGCATAGACAAAGGACACCAAATGGAAGAACGTAAATAACAGTTTTATGCCATTTCTTCTAAACGATTTTAAAAAAACAACCGCAAACTTTTTTTTAAACAGGCCACTGATTGTATTTCTCTCAAATTAGTGGAAAACAATGGTAGACATTACAAGCAATTCAGTAGTATACTTTAACAAAACGGGTACTGTTATATATATATGAGAATGTTATTTTTTTGTTGTATGTTTTGATGTAATTAGAAGGCACATTAAAAAAAAAACTGATGTTATCTCACATTGCATAATCTCTCTCTTTATCTCTCTCTCTCTCTCTCACACACACACACACACACACACACACACACACACAAACACACAAAGACAGAGAGATTCATGCTCACATTTAGGCATTACACATTTTTTTTTTCTTGATGGCCTCATTTGGATACATAAACAGCAGCAGAAGACATATTTCATCCAGTCTGCTCCACACATTCACAGTGCGTGGTGTCAGTCATGTAAGTTTGACATCTCCTCACACACATAACGTGACATGTTTTGCCTGGTGAACAACGACGAAATGAAATAAACAGATAAATGAATAAACACCTAAAACATATCCGACCAAAATAAAAAGATAAACTGAAGATGAGAAAACAAGACAATAGGAAACAGATTTATAGTAATGAAAGTTTTAAAAAAAAAAAAAAAAGAAAAAAAGAAAAAGAAGAAAAAAAAAAAAAAAGAGAGAGAGAGAGAGAGAAAAAAAAAAGAAAAATCTACTGAAACAGAAGAGTGGCAAAAAGAGAAAATCAACATGGAAAAAAAAAAAGACACCAAAAGAAGACAGACCATTGGCCAAGGTGAGTGAACAGAACAGAAGACAGAGACCATCGGCCAAGGTGAGTGAACAGAACAGAAGACAGAGACCACTGGCCAAGGTGAGTGAACAGAACAGAAGACAGACCATTGGCCACTTGAGGTGAGTGAACAGAACAGAACACAGTCCATTGGCTGAGGTGAGTGAACAGAACAGAAGACACAGACCATTGGCCAGGGGTGTGAACAGAACAGAAGACAGTCCATTGGCTGAGGTGAGTGAACAGAACAGAAGACAGACCATTGGCCAAGGTGAGTGAACAGAACAGCAAAGCCACTGAAAGGAAGTAAAAAGAAAAAAAAAACTGACGCAAAGTAAATTAAGATGGGCAGAAAGAATAAAACATGAAAAACAAAAAGAAAGATAACAGAGAGGACAGAAAAGATTGGGGCAAAAAACTGTCAAAAAGAACAGAAAAAGGCTGACGGAGAAAAAGTGTGACAGAAAGAAATGGATAAACAGTGGGGGGAGGGAAGATGGGGACGACAGTACAACAAAAACCAATATTTCTGTTTTAAAGCAGAATTTTCTTTCTTGTGCACCATTTGCAGATGGTGGGAAAAGTATGCACCAGTTGAAAAGAGAATATTTCAAGCACAATTTCCAGGAAGCTGGCAGCAGTATTTAGCATTTTGAAAGCAGAATTTTCAGCACACAATTTTCATATACTAGGGAAAATCTCTACCAATTAGAAGAGACGTTTTCACACATAGTTCCTGAAGACAATAGCCAGCATCCACCTGTTGCAAGGAAACATTTTTGAAACATAATTTTCTGAAGATGGAAAGCCATATTTACCAGCTGAAAAGAGAAAAAAATTAGCACACATGATTTACAGAGGATGAAGGGCAATATTCACCATTTGAAAAAAGATTTTCAGCACACACAGTATCTGCCATTTTGAGAAAAAAAATGTTCCGTACACAATCCCAGGAGATGGGGGATGGCATTCAGCAGCCGAGAAAAAAAAAAATCAGTACACAATTTCCTGGTGGTGGGAGGGGCACATTATGCATCAGTTGAAATAAGAAATTTTCAGCACAATTTTAAAGGCAAAAGACAATATTCATCAACTGAAAGAAAATTTTCAGTACAAAATTTCCATGAGGTGGGGAACAGTATTACCAAAGTCTGGCAGGAGACATTTTCAGCACACAAGTTCCTAAAGGGTGGGGATAGTATTTTCCAATTTCTATATATGAGAAGAAGCAGCATTTACCGTCAAACAAAAAAAAAAAAAAGGGCAACCTGGGGTTTGGAGAGGGTAAGAGGGATGGGATGATGGGGGAGGGAGCGAATAAGATGGAGAAAAGGACATGTAGAGGAAATGATGAGGGAGGGAGAAATCTAGGGAACACAGACCTATGCACATGACAATCTGCTTTTTTGAATGATTTCTCATCTAAAGCTACAAAATTTCTGCGACAATCTGCATTTTAGAATCTCCTCTGCTCTTCCCAGTTTCTCTACAGAATAGTTTCTTCACCACAAGCTGACCAGACTTGCATCTGAGCATGAGTATGGTAGTATTTAACACGTCAGGTTTAAAACTTACCTGGGCCATAAAACCAACAGAAATAAATAACAAGAGAGAAAGACAGAGAAACTGGTGTCCACATGAACCGTAAAATTTATACACACCCAGAATGATTTGGTGTATTTTCTTTGTAATGTCACATAATTATTATCAAAATTGTGTTTAAAAAAAAAAAAGGTGAATGAACGCACGGGTCTCGGAATGTATCCTAAAACATCCTTTATTTCTGTGGCACATAGCAGTTAATGGAATGTTTGGTCTGGGGTTCAATTATTCGTTCCTTGGAATGCTTATAATCAGCCCAGCCCTGACGTGGCCTCTTGTGGTTGGCTGGGTTATAACAACACACAATAAACACGGCTGGAAAGGAATATATATGCTAAGCTGTGACAGGTTTGATTAAAAGAAAAAAAAAAGTTTCCTGCCCATCACCCAACAAGCGAATGCACATTTTTTTTTTTTTTTGTGGTAAAAATAACGCATACTGCATCTGAGATAACAAAAAGTAAGAAACTGACCCATTTATGTTGATCTGTAAGGTACCGGTATATTTCCACTCTTTTGTTCTGCATTATCCCTCTGGGTATGAGGTGAGATGTATTATTTAACACACACACACACACACACACACACACACACAAAAAAAAAAAAAAAAAAAAAAAAAAAAAAAAAAAAAAAAAAAAAAAACGAAGCAAACATTTACACACTCACATACATGCACTCCCATGCGCACTACAGGTTTACCACAAAGGTGGTCCATGTTCATGAATTTGCATGCACTTTAAAAACACACACAGATCTATATAAAGGCACTTCTGATATCCCCCCACCCACCCCCACCCCTCCTCATGACTCAGATAACTGCCTGCACATGCAAACAGTGTAAAGAATGTTACACAGGCATGTATACAAATACTCCACTCCTTAACGTCAATCTCCTAGCAATACATACAGCAGCCTCAAAATTCCTTCCGCAATCAACCATCTGTCTGGTCCAGTAGCACTGCCTCTAAATCTCCTACACTGCCTGGTCCATGTTTGACAGGGGAAAGGTCGGTGATTTGCATTTCTCCTGAAGATGCGATACACATATAGGCGGGCCGGACAAAAAACATTTCAAGTTGCCCTTTCGAAATATTCATATGAATGTTGTGCAAACTGAAGGTTTCCATCAGGCAGGCATGTCCACCCACATACGTGGAGCAGACACCAAACGATGCAATTACAAACATACACAAAAAGGGGCGAGTTAGGAAAAGGGAAGGATAGTGTTCAACACAAATGACTTTTTTAAAAAGATCAACAAACAAACAAGAAAACACTGGATCAAAGCACAAAAGCCCAACTCTACACATACATAAAGTTGGCATGCCCCTCAAAAAGGTACACTGTGGAGTGAGATTAAAACCAGAGAAAAAAATCTCTTGAATTTCATGACTGATGTTTTACAAAAAGCTGCCTGTACAGTTGCATAGAAAAAGGAAAATCCCTCTGTTAAAAGACAGCTGAATATGGCAATCAACAATCCCCTGAACAGGGCAATCAGCAATCACCTTCTGTTAAAAAGACAGCTGAACAGGGCGATCAGTAATCCCCTTCTGTTCAAAGACAGCTGAACAGGGCGATCAGCAATCCCCTTCTGTTCAAAGACAGCTGAACAGGGCGATCAGCAATCCCCTTCTGTTCAAAGACAGCTGAACAGGGCGATCAGCAATCCCCTTCTGTTCAAAGACAGCTGAACAGGGCAATCAGCAATTCCCTTCTGTTCAAAGACAGCTGAACAGGGCAATCAGCAATCCCTTTCTGTTCAAAGACAGCTGAACAGGGCAATCAGCAATTCCCTTCTGTTCATAGACAGCTGAACAGGGCAATCAGCAATCCCCAGGTGCACAGCATGTCATGTAGTGTAAAATGTGCTCACTATGTAGGCATTTCATTTCCGTACTGGCAATGTCTTTAACTATATTTTGTGTTATTTTACAGGACACCAGATTCCAGCGGGCTCTGGATGTGTGCGTGATATCTGCATTTCCTTAATTATTTCTAAAACAACACTCTACCGAGACTTCCTTATTGTTGTTTTGATTACCATTATTAGAACCACATTACATCAACATTATTTAATTATCATCATAATTAGAACCATGCTGTATTAACAGCTTTCCTCCTGCTCCTCATTATTATCATTATTGTAATCAAAACCATACTATCAACACTTATTTACTGTTATCATTATCAAACCCACACCATACCAGGACTTCCTTCTTAAAAGCTTCATTATAATTAACACTACAATATAATGTAAACACTTATTTTCATTCTATCATCATTTATCATTATCACACTCTTACAACACTTCATTATTATAATTACTATTAAAACCATGCTACACTGATTATTTTCATTACTATATAATTACCTTTAAAATCATTTAAACCATGCTTTATAAACACTTCCTTTTCAGTACTATTAAATCATTTTCTTATTCTCATGAAGTCACCAAATCTAGAACATCACCTTATCACAACAGGTGGTTTGAGTGTTAGAAATGTTAGAGTGCCTTTTGAATAAGTGTCAAATTTTGGCACTATTTCTTGATTTTGTGATAATTGAGGGGGAAGATGATAATGCGATATATCATCACAAATCAGCAAAGCTGGGAATATTACTGTTTATGTCATGACTTATGGTATATAAGATTAATAATTTTGAAGCCTATCATGAACAAGAGCAAAACAGGAAATTAACTACCGCTTTGTTTCTTCTTAATTAACAAGAAAGAGAAGAAGAATACAAACAGAGAAAAGGGCATTAAATGTTTCCTGTATAAAACCCTATCATAAAGAACAGCAAAATTGAGGACTTTGCTCTTATGATTAACATGCACAAGAATGCTGTGCCCTCTCATAAAGAACAGCAATATGTTTTTAAAAGAAAATGTGGTCAGTAGAGAGAAAGAGAAAGATCATTTGAACACTATCATAAAGAACATCAAAACTGAGAACATTAGCAGTTTCTTTCTCCTCTGATGTTTAGTGAGGAGGCAGATACTGCAGTACTCTACGGCAACAAACAGCAGGACTGAGAACATTATTTCACAGTCACTACAAGGAATACAACTATAATGCTGTAGTCTGCCACACCGAAGAGCAGAACTGAGGACTTGAAACATTGCTTTAGATGATGAAGAAGCAGAATCAAAGGGACTACTCTGCATAGCCACATGACTGAACTTCCGCTGGATGGCGGCTCCACTCCATTCTTCCTTTCAAACATACCTAAAGCCATCCATGAAAACTTTACGTGCCTGTGCCCCCAAGTTCGTACATCCTCCTCCTTCCATTATCATTCACTCCCCCCCCCCCCCCCCCCTTCCCTTCAGTGTGTATAACAGTCAGTAGAAAGAGGGGAGTGCACCTCTAAGCCAAGTAATCTTTCCTGACCCAATCTTCAATGATAAAGTGGGAAAAAAAAAATTGCACCAGATTATAAAGCCCTCTCTCTGTCTGTCATGCTCTCTGTCTCTCTATCACTGCTCAGAAAAAGAAGCAGAAAACTCTCAGTAACTTTGTGGTTCTTTCTCTATATGTGGAAATCTGACCAACATGCAGTACTTAGCAAGAGTACATTATATGCACACATGCGCACACACACATACATACACCCACAGAGGGAAAAGAGAGAGAGAGAGAGAGAGAGAGAGAGAGAGAGAGAGAGAGAGAGAGAGAGAGAGAGAGAGAAGAGACAGGCAGACAGAGAGAGAGAGCAGGAGAGAGAATTTGATTATTAACCCATTGATTGTTGAATGATCCTCCTAGCTAAACAATACCATTTCATTTCAGAACTGATAAAAAGATTACAATCCAAATAACCCAGTGCTCTCATTAAAGAAATCATCCACAGTGGGGAATGAAAAGAACAAAAGTAACAACCTTCCACACAACCGTTTTGCTGCATAATGTATGAACAGAACCACAGTCCTCAGCCCATGCAAGTCAGGACTTTTCTTCAGCCAAACTCAAAATACAGATAGCAGATATAATTCCATGGTTCCCAACAACATGACACACACTATACAGACGATACATTGCACTCCTCTGGGTTCCCAACAACATGGCTGACACCATACAGATGGTATGGTCTGTTCCACCGTCCCAGCAACCATACCGGATGCCATATTGATGGCAGATGTAACCCATGGTTCCCAACATGGCAGACACCATAGACATGGTAAATATCACTCCACGGTTTCCCATAACATGATGGGACACCATAAGGATGCACGATATCACACTGTGATTGTCTGTAACATGACAGACACCATAGAGATGGTACATTTCACTCCTCTGGTTCCCATCAACATGGCAGACACTATACAGATGGTACACTTCACTCCACTGGTGCCCAGTAACACGGGGAAGCCATGATGAAGGTAGACATCACCCCCTTGTTCCCAACAACATGGCAGACACTATACAGATGGTATGTGTTTACCTCCACTGATTCCCAGCAACATGGCAGACACTATACAGATGGAATGTTTACCTCCACTGGTTCCCAGTCACATGGGGGAAGCCATACTGATGATAGATATCATCCACTGTCCTTGACAACAAGGCAGACACCATATATACATGGTAAATATCACTCCTTGGTTCTCTCAACAACATGGCAGACACTATACAGATGGTATGTTTCAATCCACTGGTGTGAAGTTGCATGGGAATGCCATACTGACGGTAGATTCCGCACCATGGTACCCAACAACATGCAGACACCATACAGATGGTATGTATCACTCCTTGGTTCTCAACAACATTACAAACACCATAAGGATGGACGTTATCACATGGTGATTCCC
This sequence comes from Conus betulinus, assembly GCA_016801955.1. NCBI lineage: Eukaryota > Metazoa > Mollusca > Gastropoda > Neogastropoda > Conidae > Conus > Conus betulinus. The sequence goes on from JADBJO010001187.1 coordinate 358,500, forward strand.
AGTCACATGACAGACATCATGTGAATAATACATATCACTCCACTGGCTCTCAGCAACATAACATCATACAGATGGTAGATCCGCCACTCCACTGATTCACAATCACATTAGAGACACCTTACAGAAGCTAGGTATCATCCACTGGCTCTCAGTAACATGACAGACACTAGACAGATGGTAGATCAAGCCACTGGATTTCAACATGGCAAACATACAGATGGTAGATGTCACTGGTTCACATTGACAAACACTACACAGTTAGCAGACACCACTCAACTAGTTGAAAATAATATAACAGTCGCCATACAGGTGGTGGATACCATTCCACTGGTTCTCAACAACATGGCAAACATTATACAGGTACCTTTGGTAGATATCATTCCACTGGCTCACGATAACATGACAGACACCACACTAATGGTATGTATCACTCCACTCACTCCCATTGACATGACCAACACCCTACAGATGGAATACCACTCCAAGGTTCCCCATAACATGACCGACACCCTACAGATGGGAGATATCACTCCACAGTTCCCCATAACATGACTGACACCCTACAGATGGGAGATATCACTCCAAGGTTCCCATAACATGACAGACACCCTACAGATGGGAGACATCACTCCAAGGTTCCCCATAACATGACTGACACCCTACAGATGGGAGACATCACTCCAAGGTTCCCCATAACATGACAGACACCCTACAGATGGGAGACATCACTCCAAGGTTCCCCATAACATGACAGACACCCTACAGATGGGAGACATCACTCCAAGGTTCCCCATAACATGACAGACACCCTACAGATGGGAGATATCATTCCAACTCCAAGGTTCCCCATAACATGACAAACACCCTACAGATGGGAGACATCACTCCAAGGTTCCCCATAACATGACAGACACCCTATAGATGGGAGACATCACTCTCAAGGTTCCCCATAATATGACAGACACCCTACAGATGGGAGACATCACTCCAAAGGTTCTCCATAACATGACTGACACCCTACAGATGGGAGATATCACTCCACAGTTCCCCATAACATGACAGACACCCTACAGATGGGAGATATCACTCCAAGGTTCCCCATAACATGACAGACACCCTACAGATGGGAGATATCACTCCAAGGTTCCCCATAACATGACAGACACCATACAGATGGGAGATATCTCTTCATGTTTCCCAATTACAGTGCCCTCATTCAGAAATAGCAAAGTCCCTGAAATTCTAGGAGAGGAGAGAGTGGGGGGGGGGGGGGGGGGGGGGGGGGGGGGGGGGGGGGGAGTTGAGGGGTGTGTGTGTGTTTCCATTGGAATACTTTCCCTAATTCATAACACACACACACACACACACACACACACACACACACACACACACACTAACAGAACTCAGATACAATGTTTTCAAAATGGTGCAGTGCGAGTCCAACCTAAGCACCAAGTGGTGAATCATTCACTTTTCGATCCTGTTGCAACCAGGACTATTTTGTTGATACAGATTTTGTCTACATCTTTCACTTTCACAGCGCCTTGCTGGTGTAAGACTAACAGTTTGACATTAGTTTTCTTCAAGAACCACAAGTACAACCAGTTAGTAACATGGCCACAGATGGTTCTCGCGAAGAACACCAGATCTTGTGACATCAGCGTTGTTGAACATGTGATCATGCTTCTAAGAATCTGACTGCCACTTTTTATTTCTTGTCCCCGACTTTTTTTCCCCTTGAAAATTCAAACAAAACACCAATCACCTAGCACATACACAAATAAAGCACACAAAAACCAAACACAGGAACTTCTACTATGCTTGCACACACAGATGTGCATCCATGATACTACCCATCATCTCATAAAGAAAAGAATCCACATCTTGAAAGTTCCACTGTGTTACCCATCAATTAGAACACACAGAGTTAAACGACATCCACAACCAGGAAATTCCCAACACTGTCACCAACAACAAACATTGATGTAAAAAATACCCAGAACAGGGAATGTTCAAGTAGTCAATTTTCCCCCATTCTTCATCCTTTTTACACACACACACACACACACACACACACACACACACACACACACACACAGTGAAAAAGAGAGACAGAGACAGACAGACAAAGAGAGTGATAGAGAGGACATACATAGACTCATCAATTAGCAGTTATGAAATTTGAAATAAAAAAAAAAAAAGAAATACTCTACCACTAACATGAGCATTACACTGAGATTTTGCCCACACACTGCTGTCAAGAACATCACACACTTCTGTAAATAAAAGATTTTCTGGCTTCTCTCTGGCTTCTTTTCTCTCACAATACAAGAAGCAGCCACATCTGGTTTTCTGCAACAATGTCATGGCCTGTTTGGACAAGGCTGGAAGAACAGAATATCCCCCAAGTTGCTGACAGACGAGGCCTCCATGGTGTCTCCAGTTCACTGTGATATCTAAACTAGGAGAGTACTGAGCCATTTGACAAGAGCACAGACCTCTGTCCAGGCTGAATGGCTTTCACCAGGGGAAGTGATAAAAGGTACTGGCAAAAGAGTAACTTCCCTTGCAGTTTGTCTTTTTTTGCAGTGTAGAAATGCAAAATCTCAATTTTCATATCATTTCGAAGTTGTACTATTCCATGAAATGTATTACATCCATGATTATCCATTCATCAACAGCAAAGTCACTGTGTTCATGTCCAGTGGAAAAAAAAAAAATAATAATCTTGCTGAACGAATTGAGAATCTGTGGAATGTTTTTTCTTTTCGAATTAATAAAGTTATAAAGTGCAGCTGACTACACGAGCCTTTCCAGGACTGTCAAACTCGCGGGGGGGGGGGGGGGGGGGTGGAAACAGATTATCACATCCTGTTGATCTAGATCAGCACCAGACATTCACATCAACTTCAATGTCTCCTTTCTTCAACAGTTATTGCTTTTGCAAAGTTTTACTGGCTTTGCATAGTCTTGTTAGACAGGCTATCCCACCAACCAACACTTGTAGAACACAGGTATATACACTATTGTCAGGTCCATGAATCAATTTCACATTCACCCCCCCCCCCCCCCCCCCCCCCCCCCCTCTTTCTACTTCTCACTCATCTCTTCTTCTGTTCTTTCTCTATCCCTTCTTTTCATCAGTTCAAGTAAAACAAAAGCAAACAACAACAAAAAAAAAAAACACCCCAATATCACCTTAACTTTTTGTTTCAGAAGTAAATCTATGTTACTGGCTTAATGGCTTAATCAGCCTGGAAGCAAACTGATGAGCAACTTGGGGGGGGTGGGGTGGTGGTGGTGGTGGCTATACTAAATGGCAAAATCATAGCATACATGTATGCGTTCACGCATTTGGAAAAAAAAAAAAAAAGGCAATATGACAACTTCAGATAATTCATGTGATAAGACTTTTTAAAAAGTCGACATAACAAATTCAAAGCACACATCTGATAAACCATATAAAAGACAAACATGACAAATTCTGAGAATGAAAAAGATCTTTTATGACAGCCTCAGAATATACCAGAGTTCAGATGTGGGAAAATAGACAATATGATAAACTGAGGGTGTTTAAAATGGATGGTGGAGGGTCGGTGGGAAAAGGCAGCATGCCACCGTTTCTCACAATCATCAGGATGGAATGTTGGAGGACTGGAAGAACCGTCGTAACATGACAGCTGTAACATACACACCAGAACATCCTGTCTCTCTAAAACACTGTCGGCGCACATCAACATTGGGAATAAATGAGTACATGCATACGTGCATGCACATCAGGGAATAAAAAAAAAAAACCTTGGCACGAAGATTTCATGCAATCATAATTGAATAAAATCCTTCATATGCCAATTGTGGTAATCAAACTCCTTGCCTGTACTCATGTGTGTCTTTCTAGAGGATAAAAAAAAGAAACACAAGAGACAGAAAGAAGGAACACCGAAAGCCAGCTGTGTTCTTCTAAACATCCAGTCCAGACAAATGTTGAAGGTATAACAACATACATGAGAAACACCTCTATGGCAGTTCAGTCTGTCAATAGCCACCTATTCAAATAATTACCCAAAAGGAAAAATGTCATACAGAAGCAATCTTCATTGGGAGGTACATCTAGAACACTGAGAGAACGATGTTCTATTAATGCAGAAATAACCGTTTCCTATGGTCTCATCCTCTGTACAGCCTAAGTCAGACATGCGACAGTGGAAAGCAGGAAAAAAGTGAAAATTCTCCATAGGTTTATCTGACAAAAGCATTCACAAACTAAATCTGGAAAAAAAAAAAAAAAAAAAAAAAAAAAAAGATTGACTGGATGGCTACTTGACTGGAAGCCGCAGCCTGGTGGTCTCTTAGTTTTAGTGTATTACTTTCAGGTTAACATCCACAATAAGCTACAGTGAAATGGCAACGACCCATGATGGTCTTCATTTTAATGAATTATCAGATACACCCCTAACTTTTCTTGGCAGATTCACGCCAATCGCCAGAGCAGTCCTGGATACCTTTAGAGAACCTGAATACAGGTAAACACAGGAAGAGTCTCACGTCTGCTGTGCGGCGTTATTCCCATGCTGCTTATTTTGGCATTCCCATGCACACCCATGTCCAGTTTCCAATGGCTGCAAGCCCTACACCGTGGTGCACAGGGTGCAGTCTGTTTCAGGCTGTCCTCAGGCAACTTTCTGTAGGAGACACTGCACTGCTGCCTTGTCACTCTCATGGCTGTCAGTGGTGCCTCTTCTGATCAACATGTGCAGGACACCACTGAGCCCCTATTGATGACAGTAACTCCTTTGTCTCATAGCCGATGTGAGAAAGCATAAATCTTCAGAGGGCACTATCACATCCAGTTTCCATGAACCTGCAAACTCCACCAATTTGGGCACAACCTTAATACAGGCATGACAAGCATGGGAAAGCCAGTCCAGTGTAAGATCATCACAGCTGTTGGATTTGAAAGGCCATAGAATTTGAGGCCTTTTTTTTCTTTAATGATGATCAGCAAAGATGAGGATAATAAAGATGACACTATGAAGTTCCATTCTAGTCAAAACTATGCAGCTTGGCTGTATTCTACGTTTTCATTTCTATATCCCAGCATCAACAAGACCCTTGGAATGAGGGCACCTACAATGTTGGTCAGGAAATTTGAGCAACACTCTCAGAGACACCTTCATCCTGTGGATGAAACCCAACCGTTTCGTTTCAATATTCCCATTTGAGGCCACAGCTCAATACCACGTATTATCGCAAAAAATCCAACAGATGAATGCCTCCAAATGAATCTGAACTGACAACCTCCAAGCCTGAAAGCTGTGATGCCAACCACTGCACCACAGTGTGTGGTAATATTGCACATCCCAACACTGTGGAGGTTGGGAAGGGAGTGGGGTGGGTCAACTGTTGTAACAGGAGGGGTAGAGGACTGCGAACGGTTGGGGCAAAACCCAAGTGCAGTCCCTTTGAGGGTGATGATTAAGACGCAGTTGGTTTCCATACCAGCTCAATGACCCCAGGTGATAACCAAACGTGGGCCTCATGGTTGGGTGAACGGTAAAACACCATAATATCACTTGAGCACCCTGATGTGCACTTCACACCTAGATCCCTAGGGAAAGGGAGGAAACTTGTGTCTATCAGTCAAAATACAATACCAAGGGAAGAACATGCAGTGGCTGATATATGTATCTGGAAACTCATGTCTACCTGTCAGGAAAAAAAAAGACCAACAGAGACATATGCAGTGGCTGATGGTATCTGTCAGTCTATCTTTACCTGAAGTCTATCTGTCAGTCCATCTTCTACCTGAAGTCTATCTGTCAGTCTATCTTTTACCTGAAGTCTATCTGTCATTCTATCTTTTACCTGAAGTCTATCTGTCAGAAAAGAAGATCAAGGGAGGAACATGCAGTGGCTGATGTATCCCTTTATTTATCTGTTAACCCTTTGACTCCTAGAACTATTTGTAATTTTTGGGAAAAAAAAAAACCCACCAACCTTACAAAAACGATCACAAAAATTCAAGTATACTGCTCTAAAGTATTCTATTTAATGAAGGAAAATGAAGGAATATAATTATTATACGTTATTATACGTTTCATGTTGACAGGATGAGATAATTCACAATCATGAACTGCAGCTATATCCGCGGTCAGGAGCGAAAGGCTTAACTGACGTCTATGTGTCAGAAACAAGGCATGAAGAGGCAAGAGGGTGGGAAAAGATGTTGGGGGGGGGGGGGGGGGGGGGGGAGGCAGGGGGAAGAGGGAGAGAGTAGGGGATAGGGGGGAGAAGATGAAAGGAGGGAACCAAAGGAGGAATGTATGTATTCACATTTTCAATCACTCGTGTCGTCCCTGTCAAAAACAAAAGAGAAAGCGGCATGGGGTTGATTTATTTGTTTCATATATATATGTTAGAGGTAGAGAAGGAGACAGGGAGCTAATTCATTCCTCTGTTTATTCTGGCTAGTCATGTCAGTCAAACATGAGGAAAAAAAATGGGGGTTGGGGTTGGGCAGGGAGTCATTTCATTCACTTATTTATTTCATAAGAAACATCTTCCTCTCGGACACACGACCAACAGAGAAGTAGTGGCAGACAGGGGTGACAAGTAGGGCTGAAGATGGGAACAGGGAATTTCATGCTCTACTTTGTTATTGACTCATGTATATGAAAAAAAGACTGAAAGATGAAGGCAGGGAAAGGGGAAGGGGAGGGAGAGGGGGTTACTAATCATCTATCTTTTAACAGATCCATCTCACTTCAGCCCTTGTTGCCCCGAGTGCCAGAGTGGAGAAAGTGGTGATACAAATGGTACCAGCACACTGTGGCATCAAGGCAACGAAAAAGCGGACATTCTGGCAAAAAAACGGTGTACAGAAGGAGCAGACTAACAACCTGGCGCCATACGATGAAATTAGGACAATCATAAAAGCACAGCAAGGAACAAAATGGCGCCTCCTGCATCCCAAATACAACGCAGAAGACAGATACCATTTGCTGGGCACAACGGGAACAGGTCAAGATCTTCCGCCTGAGGACTGGACACAATTGCCTGCTCCACCACATGCACACAAAAATTTGGCACTGGACAGAGTGGAGAGTGCCGTTGTGGTGAGGGACCAATGACAACCGACCACATCCTTCAAGTCTGTACGATGTATGCAACATCCAGTAGAAAGTACTGGCCAACACCGACAGCAGTGGAAGCCAAGTTGTACAGCACCCTGGAGGAACTGCGACGGATGGCAGTCTTCATCAAGGACACCGGGCTGCTCATCTAACGGGATGGCGAACAAGGAAGAAGAAGAATCTATCTTTTTATTGCTGTGACTCCATCTACCTTGCAGACACTACAATGAAAAAGGGATAGAGAGGCAGGGAGTGATTTTTGTCATCTATTTCTTTCATACCTCATGTCCATCTGCCAGATGCAGGGAGGTAGAGGCAGAAGGTGATTCAGATATTGTTTTCAAGGGAGAAGAGTAGACAAAGAATGTGTCTGTCTTTTCATGTCCTCCACAAGGGCTTACACATGAAATGCAGACATAAATATATTTGTTTATAGCCTTGCTGATCACTGGTGTGTGTGTGTGTGTGTGTGTGTGTGTGTGTGTGTGTGTGTGTGTGTGTGTGTGTATGGAGGAGGAGAGTGGGGGGAATCAAGGGAGGGAGACAATCATCAAGTCTGCAAAATGTAAAACTAAGTTAAACATGTTTAAAACAAAGTTAACATTTTAAACATTTTCCCTTTTAAACCACACAATGATTCCTGAAAATGAAAAGACTAATTTAAAAACCAACATCTCTCAATGAATACATGTCAAATCATTTTCTTAAAAATTCATTTCTGTCTAAAACTTGGCAATTTTTCTTCAGGTGGAACATCTCAGAAAACGTTTAATCAGCAGTAAAAAGTTTCTTTCATGTAAAAAAACAAACAAGGCTTTACATCAAGTCAAAGCCAACATTCCATGATAAATAACATGTTGAACACACAAGTGGCCCATCCTACACTACACACAGCACAACGTCTTCCCCTGTCAGATGGCAGGAGAGGCAAAAATCCCAGGGATCCCAAGACATGCAACAGATATGTGACAGCAGCAATGGACAGCTTTTTCGGATGTGCCGTTCCTGAAGACTAACTGCATAGAATAGCATCACTTCCCCAACATTGCTAAGGGCGGATATTCCTTAAAATGGAGACATTGTCTCAAACAACGCACATCTAACACAGATACAGCAAACCTTATGACAGTCACTGACATCACCGTCTGAACATGCAGCAAGGACAGAAGAGAAGTAAACACCACTGACAGTACCTAAAATATGTATTATGACTCACAGGGGGACACGAACGTCATCAGAAAACTGAAAGGAAATTTTCTAGTAACAGTTTCTATTTCAGCCTAACCAATCATAGAGTCCCTCTCCAATCTGTGACCATAAATGGGAAAAAAAAAAAAAAAGAAAAAAAGAAAGAAAAAAAAGGCACCCAACCCTAAAAAGAACCTTGCAATATGTGGAAGGTGGGGATACAACAGTGAAAGAGTTCTAGCTCCAAAGAACCTCAATATGGTCTGCAGTGAAGTTGGGGCTCTTGTTGGCTTCTTTGGTGTTGCCGCCGCTGTGTCTTTTATGAGGTGGGATATCGCAAATCAACTGAAATATAGTAAAAAAAAAAAAGAAAAAAAAAAGGAACATTTTTGACATTCATTCATTTTCAATACTTCAAGGGAACTCAATATGGTCAGCAGCAGAGCTGGGGGGGGTTTGTTGGCCCTTTTGGTGGTGTTGCTGCTGTGTCTTTTACGAGATGGGATATTCTATGTCAACTGAAATACAGAAACAAGTTCAAACAACAACAACAAAACTTTCACACTGGTTCACTATTAAAACTTCATATGTATGAAATATTAATAGTGAAAGTCCAAAAGTTTTTTTTTTCTTCCTGTTTTGTATATATGACATTTAAATAAGATTGGTTGCTATGGCGGAGTATTCATCTGTTCTTCTTGAGGGAGGGTTTGTGTGTACACGGTTTCGAGGAGAGGATGATGGATGGAGTATTTTTTTCAGAAGTGTGTGTGTGTGTGTGTGTGTGTGTGTGTTTGTGTCTGTGTGAAGAGAGGGGGGATGGGAATGCGGATGGTGGTAATAGAGTACAAAGCACCCCAGAGGAATATGGGTGCACACATCTGTTCTGACAATCCCCCCAGACAGAGATGAACCTTCATCCTGTCCAGCATTTTCATCCCAATGTGGGCTTTCCTTCTGGCTTTTACTGAAACAGACCCCCAACTCCAGCCATCCACTATGTCTCCAAGTCTTCATCACTTTCCTTTTCCCACCAATGTTCATGCCCCCTAGTCACCCCACACACACCTGTACACAAAACGTGGCAAAAGAGACTGAGAACTGGAAATTCATGCCTCCCTGCCTACAACCATCACCAAAGCTCTCACGACAATAGCATTGGGGTCGGGGTGGGGGGTTCCTGTCGCCAGACTAATCCTAACTTAGAATCACCTTCATCTCTAAACTTTTGTTTAACTGTCAGAGACACAACACACACACACACACACTTAGTGCACACAAAAAAGCTGACATTGAGGATCACCACTGCTGACAACAGAAGCACTCAAACATCGTAATTTTCACACTTCTATAATTTCCTTCCGGGGACAGCACATGTTAAAATAAAAATGGCTACAAATGTTAAAAAACAAAATGTTATTGCATACCAATCTCAATTCAATTAGTCACGTTACCTGAAACATTTTGTTCTTTGCCCTAGAACTAGAAGCAAAGAATTAAACTGGCCCTGCTTCCCTTTATCTTCAAACCCACCTGCTGTTAAAAAGAGAAGAACAGAATCTCCACATTTTTCTAAAATCTGTCAGTTGAGTCTGCTATTCATATTTAGCACCTGTAGTATGCAAGCCCAATGTTTTTCCCGCAGGCATTTTAGTCAGCATCATCGACTGGCCCTGCTCCCTTTTTCACCCACCTGCGCTCGCCATGCAGAATTCACATTTTGTAAAATCTGTCCCTGTTAGCCCAGGGCCCAATGTTTTTCCCGGGCACTGGTCAGCATCATCGACTGGCTCCAGTTTCACCACAACGCTCGCCATGCTTCACATGTATCTGTCCCTGTTGCCCAGGGCTATCTGGACACTGGAGTCTGAGGGTGGGCTACCCATGTCGCCTTCATCCACATCGGTGCCAGTGGGGCTGTCCAGTGAACAGGTGTCACTGTCTGGGGAGGGGTTTTGACTGACGTCACAGCCAGTGGGGCCTGTACGGCTGCTCTTCAAGGAGATCTTGGGCATGCTTTGATTCAGCTTGGTTGTGACCTCTTGCTCGCCAGAGCTGGCATCATCTTAGGAATGTTTTTGATTTACATCAGCTGCAATGTTCTTCTGGCAAGGTTTTCCTGATTGTGGAAGTACTTGGTTGTTGATGCTGCATGTTGGCTTACTGTCCTTTTGCTCTTTTCCAAAACAAACTTGGAAATGCGGTTGATCTTGTCGACTGCCGATTGATCTTGAACACACAAATGAGCAATGGCCTGCAGACTGGCAGAAGCCTCTCCAAATAGCGGTGCCCCTATTACTTGAACCCCAGATATTTGGGATCCCACTGGTTTGATCTTGTAGCTGATCTTCAAGCGACTGCACTGCTTTTAATTGAATCCCAGGTGCTGGTACTTGGCTTTGGGACAAGGGTTTGGTTTTGTGCTCTGCTGTCAAGGTGAGCAGGGATTTCAAGAGAGTAGTGTTAACATGGTCAGTTTTCCCTGCTGCTGTTCTTGGTTGAGGATTGTTGCACTTTCAGCTGCTGTGTCCATAGTTCCCGTCCCACCTTCCAGTCTAACCTCTGGACGACTTTCAGCCAGTGTATCGATACTGCCCAACTCCTCTTCCTGTACAAATTCTGGATGGGAGGCCAACTTGTGACGCTTCACTGATCGTCGATGGCAAAAACCCCGGCCACAAATATCACAGGAGAAAATTTTTAACTCTGGGGTTTCCAGGCGTGTCCGTTTCTTTTTTGGGCCATCCTGGGGCTGCTTTGTGGCCCTGCTGCGTTTGGTGGGGATCTTTCGGCGGACTTCACTGTGGGAGTGGGGGTGACTGATGCTGATGCTGTGTTAGTGTTCATGGCTGGGGGGCTGGAGGGGGAGAGACTGAAGGAGGAAGCCAACAACAATGTAACCGTTTTGCTAGGAGTCTTCCCATGAGAGCTGGTCATCACTGACGGAGCTGAACACACCACCTCCATCTTCTCTGGGACCTCTAGAGCCGCTGTCTTTGTAACAGAGGAGACCACTTCATGCTGTTGGGTAATGGCTGTGCTGGTTGTCGACAGAGAGACTCTGAAGACACTCCGTCCTCATGGAAAATGTCAGGAGAGCTACCATCTAGTACAGAGTCCCAGATGTCCCAGTGAACCCTGAAGGGACTGAATTCACGTCTGCTTTTCCTCCATCCAACACCTGTGGTTTTCCTGCTGTAGGTTTCTTTCTTCTGGAGCCACTTCTGGATGAGGTTTCCTTGGTGGTCTGGATGTGCCCTTAAATGTTGTGGAATGGGCAGATGGTGAGCTAGAGGACGAGTCTGCTGCCTGACTGGATGGATTTCCCCTCTGGGCCATGAGCCTTACTAACATAGATGGTAATGATTCATCTCTTTTGATGTGGTCTTCTGTCTCTGTGACCGACTTGATCACCAAGTGGGATTTATCAGTGTTCTGTAGCTGGTCCAATTCACTGGTTTTCACATCTGGGCTTGGCTGGGTAGCCTCAGATAGTATGTCTCCACTTCTCTGGCTGTCCATGTGAGACCTATATGGGCACAGTGTTGTGATTGATGTCCTTCACCACTTCTTCACCCCTCGTCCCCACCTCCACCACCCCTGTGCTTTTGGATCTACCCTGGCTAAAATGGTTTCTCTGGTGCCTGTGCATGGTACCGCTATGTGCAAATGCCCTTTGGCACACCCCGCACTTGAATGGCCGCTCGTTGGTGTGGGTGCGAATGTGTTCGAACAGCTGGGAGGCATGTGTGAATCGACGCTTGCAGATGCCGCAGGTGTATGGTCGCTCCCCTGTGTGCAGGCGTTTGTGCTTGTACAGAGAGCCGCGGTACATGAAGTCCTTGCCGCAGTCGTTGCAGCGGAAGGGGCGCTGCTGGGTGTGGGTGTTCATGTGCTGGTGGATGTTGGATTTCTGGGAGAAACGTTTGTGGCAAACAGGACACTGGAACGGCTTCTCCCCTGCACACAAACACACATAAACATCCCTGCTTCAACACTCAAGTCACATGAGCAGCATGCCCAGGCAGAGAATCATGCAACAAATGTGTACAAATTATGTTGTCTGTAGCTTTGCCAACCACCAAAGCCACATCAGAGCAGCCAGCAAGTCAAAAATGAAGGAGTCTGCCAGTTAAAATGGCAGGATAAAAAAAAATCAAGATGAAGTCAAGTTCTTAAAAGTTACACTGAAAGGTACCATGTAACACTTATTTAATATTCAGTCCTACACAGACAAATGAATTCTCAACAAATATGTCTTGTTCAGTTACTGAAACATCATAGTGCACATGAAGAAGTACAAATCAGGACTCACAAAATGGTTGTCAGCAGCAGAAAACATCACTGCCAAAATGGCTGAACCAGCAGCAAGCTGCAGAAAGCCATCTGGAGAGTTCTGATTGGTGCATTTTCATGTGAAGTATTTTTGACATAAGAAAAGAAGATGGTAATTGTTGACAAACATTTGCCTGTCTTGCGTATTCAATATGTATTACTTTGCACTTTATTTTCTGTTTTTCTTTGTATTTTGGCTTATTTTGGTTATATTGCTGTCTGTTTCATACTTTTAGAATTAAAAAAAAAAAAATTAATACCAATTTAACATCAACATTTTACGATCTGATCACAAGAATTTCCATTTTCCTTCACCGATTGGGAAGAACGTCTCAGAATAAGGTCTTAATGAAATCTGCAGTACACTGTTTGCGTCCCTCCCTGACTGTACACATTGTAATACTCATTCTTGACTGCCGAGTGGTTGGCAGCATGCTAGGCACCGTGGGACCTCCTCCTGTAACAATACTACTGTACATGACCTGTTACACAACCTTTTTAATCCCTTATACACACCATTTGTGACTCCTCTTAATACCATACAACCACAGACCATACGTGGTCCCCTTCAAACCATACAAGCATGTATGACCCTCTTATAACAACAATATAACCACATAAGACCCTCCCCCTACTATAACCCCCCTCACAAAACCATGCGTACCACTAACATAACACTTATATATTTGACCCCCTAACATAACAATGCATAATCTTTAATATTACAATATGTGTGACCCCTAATACAAAAATCTATGACCCCCTGTTATAATAGTAATGTATGACCCATCTAATATTACACAATCCCTTAATACAGTCATGCAGGACCCATCTAATATTACACAATCCCCTGTTTTAATAGTCTTCTATGACCCATTTGATATTGCACAATCCCTTAAATAATACAGTCATGTAGGACCCATCTAATATTACACAATCCCCTGATATAATAGTCATGTATGACCCATCTAATATTACACAATCCCTTAAATAATGCAGTCATGTATGACCCATCTATTATTACACAATCCCCTGATATAATACAGTCATGTATGACCCATCTAATATTGCACAATCATGTATGATACCTCTTTACAATACAGCACAGCACAACCTGCCCCAACAGGCACTCACCTGTATGGGTCCGCATGTGCTCCACCACGTGACTTTTACAGCTAAACCATCGCTGACACACCCCGCACTGGTACGACTTCTCCCGCTGTCGCTTCCCCTTTGCCACCTCTCCTTCTGCGTTCTCACTGTCTCCCATTCCTTTCCCTCTCCTCCTTCATGCTCAGGTGTGCTCCCCCGGACCTCCTCAGTGCTGTCACGGGGTGAACAGGGTTTTGGTCGGCTGTTCCGCTGGACTTTGCGCTTGAGGACAGGGCCCCCCACCATCTTTCCTGTGGCAGAATCCACAATTTCCACAGTTTGGGGGGTAGAAGCTGACCACTGCCCAAGCATGTTGAGAGAGGGATGCGGCAGCTTTTCCGGCTCTCTCAAGCTGACCGGCTCTCGTTCTAACACTGCTCTCAGAACACTGGTGTCAGAGACGGGGAAGCCTCTTTCCTGTTGGCTCACTTCTCCCGCCGATGTCTCTGGTAAGCATTCAACTTTAACCTCTCTGGGGCTGGCTGATGCTGTAGAAATCTGTGTGTGCCCTAACTCAGTCTGATCTTTGACACTGAGGTCAGGGGTCAGGGGGTGTCATTTTGGTCATTTCTTGAATCCTCTGTGTCGCTGTCTGGTGCCAGAGGCTCCTGCTTGATGCTGGTTTGTCCCTCAGCATCTTCAATAGCCTGGAAGATACCATGAGAAACTGAAGACCATGAGTCAATATCGCAAAACCTCAATTGTCCAAATTCCATTTCATGGCAATGGCGTGTGTGTGTGTGTGTGTGTGTGTGTGTGTGTGTGTGTGTGTGTGTGTGTGTGTGTGTGTGTGTGTGTGTGCGCGTGCGCATGTCTGTGTGAGTCTGTGTGTGTGTGTGGGTGAGCGTGTGCATGCATGTGCATATGTTTTTATGCGTTGGATGTATGTCAGCCTATGCGTTTTACAGTTCTCTAAATTTATAATTTTCAATTCTTAAAAAAATTTCTGCTTTGTCTTCCCTAAAATAAAGAGACCAGTAATGGAAGTTAACTACCCCTAGTGCAATAACAATTCAGCAAAGAATTCATTTATATAGAAGATATAGTATGCATTAAAAACAGGATGTCAGCATGTAAGGCCTTTTATGGCCAAGGTGTCCAATGTTTCAGGAGATGTTTGAAACTAAACCGAATCAGTTTCAAAATGAGGTGACTGCAGCCGTGCAGGTGGAAACTGAAACACATTTCATAAAGAATTTACAGTAAATTCACCAGTTAACATGAACAAACAAATTACAAGACAAAACGTGAAGCGTTTCAACCTCTCAGGTCTTCTTCAGGCAAGAAAAACAACGTTCAGGACAATGAAAACAAAAAAAAACAAGCAATCTTCAATGCCCATCTTATGCCGAATCTGACAAGGTAGGTGATTGCTTGTTCTTCATTTTCAGTGTCCAGAATGTTGTTTATCTTGCCTGGAGAAGACCTCAGAGGTCAAAACGCATTGTGTTTTGTTTTGCACTTAGTTTGTCCATGTCAACAGGGCAGAGTTATTTTGAATTCCTTGTCAAACTTAAACCCAATGAATTGCTTGACCTTGACTCAGCACCTGGCCTATTCCCACACAGCCACTTGTCATCAGTTTGAGACTAACGTGATGCTCTCCATTGAAAAAAAAAAAAAAAAAAATCATTGTGGTGGTTTAAAATGCAGCCTTGGATGATGACTGAGACAGCATGACACAATTGTGGCTAAACTCTTCCCAGCAGATACAATTTTAACACTTTCTGACTGACTGGACCGTCTCATCCCTCTACTGGGTATGAGATGTCTTAGTTTGTTCTATAATGCACAGTTTTAATCTCTACAGAAAAATACATCATACTGAAAAGCTTGCAGGATGAACTGAAAAGGGAAGCAACTCTTACAGAGTGGCTCAGCTGTGGATGACTTGCATTAAATCCCCTTGCTCACTGTGCCTACTCTTGGAACCAAGTCTGGATGTCATTAAAATCTGAACTAGCAGCAAAGGAGCCAAGAGAAATATCAATCACAGATTTGCACTGTAATGACTGAAAATAAATCTCCAGCAATCAAAACGAGAACTCAGAGCACCATAAATATTTAGATACTCTTCAATGATGTGTTTCGCTATGTTCTGCTGAACTTAGTGAAGAGATGCCTGCTTTTTAGGGTTGATCTGAACAGTATCAAAACAGAGAGATAAGGAGATAGGTTAAAATCATGCAAATTGAGGGGCACACAGGCAACATGTGCTGGAATTCATTTGCATCTATTCTAAGTCATGTTCACACAACATGCGCACACATGAGCAAACGTGTGCATTTGCTCATTCACACACACACACACACACACACACACACACACACACACACACACACACACACACACACACACAGCTGCTTGCCCTGGCTGATATTTTTTTTTTCTTCTTTTTCTTCCCCATTGCACTAAAGGTTCTATTTTTTTTGTAAATGGCTGATTATTTGCTACACCAAATTCTAACCAAACTAGTAGCTTATCAGCAGTTTCTTCAATTCACAGTCCTAATACTAGTAATAGCTATTTCTGGTAAATAGATTGTGATACTGAATTGTTACCACAATACATACATATTTTTTTTAGGGGGGGGGGGGGGGGGGGGGGGGGGATTGGAAACATTTCAGTGTCAGTGATGAAAAAAAAAAAGAACACTGACAGCCAAGCTGCTTGCTGACATGAATGCTTTTAGGAACACATGGAACTGAATTCGTAGCAGGATTAGTATCATAAGGCAGGGGGGAGTTGGGAGATAGGGGACATCATTTCCATTCATCTTAGCATCAGCAGTGGACTGGTGAAGCATAACAATCTAAATGATGGATCAACATGACAAAGGACTTCACATGTACTGTCCTGACTCTGGGTCATCCAGACTTTTTCATTCCAGCCTACTGCTCATTTATTGCCATAATGTCTTAACTCTGGGTCATCCAGACTTCTCATTCCAGCCTACTGCTCATTTATTGCCATAATGTCTTAACTCTGGGTCATCCAGACTTCTCATTCCAGCCTACTGCTCATTTATTGCCATAATGTCTTAACTCTGGGTCATCCAGACTTCTCATTCCAACCTATTGCTCATTCACTGCCGTAACTCTGGGTGCTTCATCTTTCTCCATTCTGTCTTTCTTCATTCCTAGGCTACAACTCTTGAAGTCACAACTAGTCAAAATTTTGCATGTGCGACTGTTTCCAATCTCATCATTTAGGAAGCCACCACATTCTGTCTTCAGAAATGTCTGAGCACAGTACCAGTCTGTATTACAGTTTTATTTTTGTTTCATCCATCCCACCAGTGCATGATGGCCTACTCTTCTCCAAAAGGTGGAGTGGGATTTAACATCCGTGCAAATTTTGTTATGACTGCATTCATGCCTGGGACCTTGGTGTAAAGTCTCACATGAAGGACTAAGAGAAGAATGGAGTCTGCACTCTTAGAAATCAACTCTGAAGACAACATTTCTTAGTTTAAACCATGCAGTCTAGAGTGAGACTCGAATCCTAAACCTGAAGCAAGAGTCAGGAAACCTTCTTCACTACTTTGGGTCACCCACTCTTCCCAAGTAAGCCTACAGCACACGTGTTGCCTGAACTCTGGGTAGCCCAGTCCTCTCAATGAAGCCACTGTGGGCAGATATAAGGAGGAGGCAATCCAACAGAACTAACAAACAATGACCCTGCATCAGTGCATGCCTGCCCCTATGAGGAGCCATGGAGTGGGAGAAGAAAGGGGGTAGGGTGTGGGGGGGGGGGGGGGAATTCTACATTGCTAGCAATGGATGACGCCTCTATCAAAGCATGCCTGCTCCCAAGGCAAATGGCCAGCCCCGGGTCTGTTTGAAGTATAAGCCTTTTAATGTGATAACTCATTGCTGTGTTTATGTGTAAGAACACCTGTGACAACATCACACCCACACGGCTGTGTGAATCAACCTGCAATTCAGCACACATGATCCTTGGTACCCCCAGTTTACATCAGAAACTAACTTTCTGAGCTTGATCATTCTCCAAATTAGATCAATAGCGTTAATGAGAATCAAACAACTGGCTACCGTGAATGACCTTGGCAGGAAGAACTGGATCTGGAAATACTGTGTGAACACACTGCCTCTGTTCCCCATGCTGCACACTATTTTCACTTCATGCACACTTTACAACTCCAACACCCACACTGCATAATGTCATGTTTGCAGTCGGTGCTTGAAATATTCTGAAGCCAGTGAAATCGGTGTGTTGTGCTTTTCCAACCACTAACACATACATGAGAAGAATTTGAGCAGCCACTATTAAAGGGGGGAAGTGATTAGAAAGTGTGTGTGTGTGTGTGTGTGTGTGTGTGTGTGTGGGGGGGGGGGGGGGGGGATGCAATTATGAGGTGGTCAGGGATTGGGCAAAGCCAGGTTAAAAATGTTTGTAGAGAATGCATTCCAACCTTAAAGAAATGCTATGACCGCAGAACTTTTCCACCTTTCCATTCATCTCTTTCAGTTTCACTAAGTTTTTTTGTCATCTTCTATGCTTTACTGTTGTCTGCTGTCTTTCTGACTATGTGGCCCATGTCATTTGCCTGTCTTTTGGTTTACAAACACCTGAAACATTCTATGTCTTTTCTTCTTACAATATAGTATGTGACTTATGCCATTGTTACCTGGTGAGCAGGTTTCCAGACTGCACACATTACAATGGGCACTACATGATACATCACAGCAGTGACATTAACTTACCTGGAAGCCTGCATATTTTTCTGGCGCTTGGATATTCTTCACTGTTGATTGTTTTGACTTTTAAAAAAATTTTTTTATCTAGACACAAAAAAATGCCTTCAGCAAAAGACATCAATACCTACACTACCACAGTGAATTCTTGAAGAGAGTTTGTATGCATGCATACACTGCTTTGGGTTAAAGTGTGTATGCAGGAATTTTTTCTTGCTTTCTTTTCAAAACAGGATTCTGTGTCTCTTGTTCTGTTTGTGAGTTGTTTCATATGCAATATCCCTGATACAGCCCAACTTAAGCTGTGATGTAGCCCAGCTTAGAAATCACCTGGGCTTGACTTTTAAGCAATCACGAAAACAAATTAAAATATGGAACTATCCACCCTCAAGACAAACACCTGAATGCAGTTCCAATGAATGCACTGCCCATTTCAGATACAGTGTCATTTTTGTACTAAAGATTGTAAGATCTGCACCAAATGGGTTCCTGTCATCAGCACCTAATCACACTTGAACTAAGACAGCACAACATTATGGAATACAAAAATAGCTTGTTAAAAGTCCGCCCCAAACACAACTATCCCTACCCTTCCTCCCAAACTCAAACAACCTCCTGTTCTAACTAAGAACCTTCATGCCCCACTTCTTTTGAGAACCCATGGACAGACATACACAGTCATCCTCTCACTGTCCTTTTTCAAGTTCAGCACACAAGAAGAGTAGAAGGAAAGATATGAGAACTGAAGGCAAAGCTGAGACAGAAAGCTTGAAGGTGAGACAGCAATGAAGTTTAAAAAAAAAAAGTAGAGGATAAGGAACCCCTTACTTGATGTAGAAAGTGGTCGTTGAGGGTGGAGGTGGTGGTGTCCACTTCGTCAACCACACAATATGTGGCATCCCCCCCCCCATCAAAACCAACCGTCCCTCCTCATCCGCTACTGACACATGGTTCATCTGGAAATCAAGTCATTACAATGATTCATCACTCTGGCAATCCATTTCACAGACACCATGGCTGGTGAGCAAACGTTAACATTTTACCATCACTGGAAATCATGTTCGCACTACATGTATACACCATGGGCTGAATTGAAAACATATTTCATTATGATGATCAAGTTAACAAGCAAGACCTCATGAAACATCTGTAAACATTGTACTTAATGATCACGGCAATCCATGTAAAACTACACAGGCCATGGTTTACCTGACATCTGTTTTAATACAATATTATGGTATTCGCTGTAACACTTATGACATGACTGATCTGAAAGAATCATAATTATGATCCACCATCGTGGCTATCCATAAAACAGACGCATACCTGATTCAAAATCAATATAATGATTATGGCAGCAGTTCATGTCACTCTAAGACGCCATGGTTGATCTGAAAACATCACTACAGTCCATCACCATGGCAATTCCTGTTACAGATGCAATGACTGATCTGGTAACATCGTTATCATCTATCATCATAGCGATCCACATCACAGACTTCATGAATTATCAGAAAACAGCATTACAATCCATCAGCCTGGCTATCTGTGTCACAGACATGGATGAGCTGAAAACAATGTAATCCATCATCATCGATAGCCACACTGCATTGCAGACACATAGCTGATCTGAAAACATCATTATAATCTGTAATTATGGACTCTGTCTGTCATATTCTGGCAAGAAAAAAAACTGGATTCCTTTATGGCTTGAAAATGTTTTAATCCAACCACTTACATGGTACCTGAGGATTACCATGTGTGGAAAAACTCATACACCTTCTGCATCAAAAGTGTAACGGAAAATTTACACTGTGAACTTCCTCAAAGAAAGGTTGTGTACAACAGTTCAGAGTACCATGCATAAGCCATTTTGACTGAAAGGTGCTCAACTGGGGAGTCCCAGTTTTACTAATGTATTTTCATGACAGACCAGAGTGACCACTGCTCAAACAGCAACAGTATGTCTTTTTTCTTCAAGTAACCATAGATTTTACTTTACAAATATATATCATATAGCTTTGACATTAGATTTCTTTTTTCTTTTAAGAATCTGCAGTCTTGATACATTATGTTTTCAGACCAACCATGCTAAACAGTATTCCATACCTGCATCCAAACATTTGTTTCAAGCGCTTGTTTCATCAAACTGGTTTAAAACTCAAGCATTCGCATAAACTTACAAGTAAAAATAACTTCAACAAGCATTCATACTGGTTTGATGATTTTGCTATGAAATACAGTCAGATAGGTATCTTTTACCCCCCCCCCCCCCCCCCCCCCCCCCCCTTCAAATTATTATGGTAACTTAAACAGCAGAAGCTGACTGCCAAACAAGTTCTCAAAATCTGAATGCATACTGACACTGATTTCAATTCAGCATTTATACTCAATGAGTTATTCATCTGAAAATTCTGATGACATAGATGTTCAAGAAATGCTGCACTGTAAAACTCAAAGCATGTGTTTGCTAGTCTCAAGGTCAGGAACGACTACCCAAACTGTACACATGAAAGATTGTCTACAAAAAAAAAAAAAAAAAAAAAAAAAAAAAAAACTGTCATAGCAGTTCTTAGTATATATGCACAAAAGAACTAACAAATTTGGCACAGCTGAAGAAAAAAATATTGATCTATTACATGCCAAAGCTTTAAGGGTGTGGAACAGAAAATATGTTGACCACTAACATGAAAAAAATGACATTAAAAAAAATCAAGTAATGTTCGACTTTCTCAAACTCAAAGCCTTAAAAGTAACACTAAAACAAACAAAACCTGCCTGATGATGGATGGCATTACCTGAAATCAGAATGCAAATATATTGTAACACCTATATTTCTTTAATCCTGATTGAAAGCTTGTTAACATTTTTTTTTTTTTTTAGTGAAGCACCCCTTTCATTGCAGCAGATCAGCTCAAACTTGCAAAGCTGAGAAAGTCACCCTGGTCACACACTCTAAGACAGAGTGGTTTAAATCTTGCTGAACTTCATAAAACAAGGTGAAACGACTGCAGGAGAAATCTAAACAAATCTTAAAATAAATGTCAGCGAACCGCCCAGAGAAAGTGGACAAACGAGTTACAAGACAAAACACAACACGTTTTGACCTCTTAGGTCTTCTTCAGGTGAAACAAAAATGCAAAAAATAACAAAATGCACTTAGCTTTGATCACTTCAGATTGCTTCTGTGTTCAGCGCAAGGAAGAAGGCGTTGAACACCTTGAGCGATCAAAGCTAAGTGCATTTTCGTTATTTTTTTCATTTTTGTTTCACCTGAAGAAGACCTAAGAGGTCGAAATGCGTTGTGTTTTGTCTTGTGACTCGTTTGTCCACATTTCTCTTGGCAGTTCGCTGACATTTATTTACGATTCATGAAACACTTCACTGTAAAATGAGATGTTAATTCAGTTGAGCCAGTATTTAAAACGGATCTTAAAACATTAAATTGTTCATGTTTAAGTTCAAAAGAGAACAACAGATTTTTTAAAGTACCACATGTTTTAAAAAATATTTCATACAACTCTGTTGAAGCCTATGCCCTTTGCGGTCGGCTGGGCTTAACCAACATTACCATGCCTAAATAACTAAATCAATATTTCTGACCAATAACAGAAAGATTATGAACCAATCAGAAATATACCTCTTGAACATTTGTACACTAACATCTGTACACGTATCTTTTCTCTCTTAATAATGAATCTGTAATGTTGTACAGTTCACAAACTGAGAGTGAAATCTAACTGGTAGTGTATGATGTATCTAGAATAAACAAAGCAATACTTACATTACCTAAAATTGCTTATCTTATGTTTTTTTTTTTTTTTTAAAAATAACATAATAGCACATGTACTGCATCTCTTATGAATGTGACATTTCATTAAGTGTAAAATTTCCAAAGCACATTAAATTATCAGTCTTGGTCGTGACGCCAAATAAATAAAAAAAAAAAAAAAATCACAACAGAACTAGTACTGGTCTGCGCCTTATACTGCTTAAACTTTAGTTTAACAAACAATCGAACAAAAACGCTGACCTACCCTCTTTCAACAGAACCAAACATTGAAACAAAAGAATGAAAGAGAGAATAAAAAAAAAAAAGGCCAAACAACGAGCAAACGGCCTGTCATGACGTGGCTTGGCACGCAACAGTCACGCGCATCGTGCACACACGTGCGACATGCTTTGCCCTAAATTCAACAAGTCAGCGGCACTAGAATAAAACATTCAGCGTTCGCCACGATCGTGATTGAACATGCTTTTTCTCTCGCCGACGAGGAAAAAAGTTGCATACCTGGCCTCCCTGGACCCCCCTGCGCTATATCACGTGCTTGGGGAACCACATTCCACAGAGGACGGGCGACTTCGTAGCCTGTGTCAAGTACGCCCATTCACATGTCAAACCAGTTTTTTACCGCCTGACTGATTTTACCGTTCAAAGTTGCAAAAACTTCACCTACACAGCAGCAACATTTCGAAAGAAGTTACATTTGACTTGTATCTTACCTGATCGTTGTCTCCACTCCAAATTCACGGCACTGTTGATTAGATCAGCAGGAACGTCTCAGTGTCACCGCTCCAAACTTGTGGTGTGTGTCTTCGGCACGACGACTCGTTGCAGTGACGGAAATGCATGATGGCCCTGACTTGGTGCGTGCGACTCGGGAGGGGCTCGAACAGGGTGCTAAATCTCCTTTTAAAAATAACACCAAGAATATCATTGAATACCGTGCACAAAAACTGTATTATTTTGAAACGATTTAGTCAAAACATTTTATTGCACTAATACAAACACCACTAAAGAGAAAATTCACCTCCTGAGTTTGAGAGTATGGCAACGGAAACTATGTCCGAGTCACGTGCTTTTGCATTATTGCAAAGAGAAAGTATATTCTGTATTCAGTTGAAACTTCTCGTGAAATACTTTAATTAATGCACTGCTTGGAGCGTTATTAAAACCGTAAGTTAGCTTTATATATTATCATTTTCAATAGATTCGTGTACAACATCCCAGTACAACCCTTACAGAACCTCAACACTTCTGGACACGGGACAGTCTGACAGTGCAGTGACAAAACGGATGACACGTTCACGTTCTTCGTAATTGCTTTTCGTGTTAAGGAAGGGGGTGGGATGGGGAGCCGAAAGACATTGTTTTCCTTTCAAATTTGATCCACTCTTGGTATATGCAAAGGGGTTCTTGCAGAATTATTCTTATATAAAGATTAAAACCGTTTGTCGCCGACAATATTTCAAGGGAGGCTACCTTGCAAATGAACTTTGACTCCGGGATACTATCCCTTGTTTAAATTTTCTAGTTATTAATAGCACATTTCTTTCCTACTCTGAACTTGATTCTAAATCATTTGGCAATCAATTCAAAATAACAAACAATAATGTTAGCAAGCACTTTCTGACAGACATTAAATAACAGTCTAGCAGAAAAAAAAAAAAACGAACATCAGGTCTTGTCCATGTTCTTTCCTATGGCATACAGATCTCTGTGTTGAGGTAATCTTGTGCAGGTGTGAGACAGATTGACCTGTGATTTTTTTTTTACTTATGTACTTTCTATATTTTTGCAATCTTTTACTGTTACTTACCTTTAATGTTTGTAGTTTATTTTATGAAAATGGTTAGAGTTAACCCTTTTCTACTTTGAAGTATTCTTTTCACTATTTATTATTAAAAGTAAACCTGCTATCCGCCGTGTGTGAGGTGCATTCTCGCAATGCACTCGTATGTTTTAAGCGTGTGCGTGTGCATGCCTGCATATGCGCTCACACACACACATACACACACACACATACACACACACACTCTCTCACTCTCACACACACACACACACACACACACACACACACACACACACACACACACACACACACACACACTCATTGACTGACTGAAACTAGTTCATCACGCACACTGCCTGACTGAAACCAGTTCATTCTCAGATTCTCAGACTGGACCGAACTAACGTTTAATGAACACAATGGGAAAGATTCACGAGCATGGAACAAATCTCTTCCACAACAATGAGAATCTGGTAATTTGTATTTAATGAAAGACTTTTTTTTTTTTTTTTTTTTTAAATTAGACTCAGTTTCAAAAATGAAACATCTAAAATCACGTACTCCGATGACAATATTGGAAGGGCCCTCGGAAAAGCGCAGACCTCAGTGTAGGTTAAACAGATCCTGCATCCACTGTCGTGTTCCAAGAGCCAATGAAGCCAACAGGAAGTGGTGAATGTCTCCGACATGTATAAGCGGAGATACTTTAGTTGCAAAGTGAGGCGACTGCAGGCGGAAATCTAAACAATTGAAAAAAATTATTGATAATAAACTCTGCCCCCAAAAACGAATATTATAATTCGTTTGTCAACTTTTTTTTTTTATTAATTGTTTATTTGTTTGTTTATCTATTTATTTATTATTATTTTTTAAATTTATTATATTTTTTTTTTTTGGGGGGGGGGGGGGGGGGGGGGTGGGTGGGGGGGGGGGGGGGGGGGGCGAGCTTTAACAAGCATTTTTTTTCAATTTTTTCTACATCTTTGTTGGGCCACATTCCATTTCAGTAGATCATTTTCTTTATCAGTTCCGACTATAGGTCCAGGATCTCCTCTTTGATCCAGGATCCGTTCCATGGATCTGTACCGAAATGTACTTCTTGAAACCACATTTCCTCTTTTCACATAGTTTCGTCACAAGAGATGCACAAGTTTTGCATGATCTTCCTAACAGGCAAACAAACCAACATTTAAGACGCTATTAAAATAATTATCGTCTAACCTTCCTGAAGGATTGAGGAAGGTGAAATTGATTAGACTCTAAAAGACGTGAACTGGTTCCTTCTGTCTTCCGCTGTCTCAGTTCCTCTCCATTTTTTCTCCTTCATGGGCCGACTGAGGCATTACTGAATAAATCACCAACTCTGTAGTAACAACGTCTTTGTCTCTCCCCAGGCTTGACTCTCGATGCTGTCCCTTTGCGTGACCCCCTCCAGGCAGCTGAACGACATTGCCTCCACCTCTCTGCTGTAGATTGTGAGATTTATGTGCGTGTGTGTGTGTGTGTGTGTGTGTGTGTGTGTGGGGGGGGGGGGGGGGGGGGGGGGTCCTAGATCGAAGACGTATGAGGCCCCTCATCTCATCTTCTCTCTCTCTCTCTCTCTCTCTCTCTCTCTCTCCCTCTCACTCTCTCCTACCCACATCTGCTCTATCTCTGAACAGGGCTCTGTGCTTCCCTCTACCTCTATCCAGCCCTCCACCCTTTGTCTCCATCCTGCCCAGCCCTCTGCCTCTATCCAGCCCTCAGCTCCTATCCAGCCTCCTACCTCTGTCTAGCTCTCTACCTCTATCCAACCTATTAACTCTATCCATCCCTGTACCTTTATCCGGCTCTCTACCTCTATCTAACTCTCTACCTCTATCCAGCATGTTACCCCTATTCTGCCCTTACTTGTATCCGGCCCTCTGCCTCTATCTAAGTCTCTTCCTCTATCCAGCATGTTACCCCTATTCTGCCTTTACTTATATCCGGCCCTCTACCTCCATCCATCCCTCTACCTTTATCTGGTTCCCCGCCTGTATCCAGCTCTCTTCCTCTATCCAGCCTCCTACCCCTGTCTCCAACCTATCCAGCCCTCTGCCTCTATTCAGCCCTCTACTTCTATCCAGCCTCCTTACCTTTGTCCAACTCTCTACCTCTATCCAACCTTTTTCCAGCCCTCTACCTGTATCCAGCTGTCTACCTCTATCCAGTCCTTTGTCCAGCCCTCTACCTTTATCCGGTCCTCTACCTGCATCCAGCTCTCTACCTCTATCCAGCCCTATACGAGTTGACTTCGGTGCGGTGACAGCCCTGATATGGCCCTTTGCAGTCGGCTGGGCTATAAGTAACGTACTACCTTACCTTACCTACCTCTAACCTCATTCAGCCTCCACCCCTATCAAGCCTCTACCTCTTTCCATACCTCCACCTCTATCCAGCCTCTAACTCTGTCCATACCTCCCCCTCTATCCAGCCTCTAACTCTGTCCGTACCTCCACCTCTATTCAGCCTCTAACTGTCCATACCTCCACCTCTATCCAGCCTCTAACTCTGTCCATACCTCCCCCTCTATCCAGCCTCTACCTGTCCATACCTCCACCTCTATCCAGCCCTACCTGTCCATACCCTCCCCCTCTATCCATCCAGCCTCTACCTCTGTCCATACCTCCCCCTCTATTCAGCCTCTCTACTGTCCCATACCTCTCCCCTCTATTCAGCCTCTAACTGTCCATACCTCCACCTATCCAGCCTCTATCCATACCTCTACCTCTGTCCATACATCCACCTCTATCCAGCCTCTAACTGTCCATACCTCCACCTCTATCCAGCCCTCTACCTCTGTCCATACCTCCACCTCTATCCAGCCTCTAACTGTCCATACCTCCATCTCTATCCAGCCTCTACCTGTCCATACCTCCACCTCTATCCAGCCTCTACCTCTGTCCATACCTCCACCTCTATCCAGCCTCTAACTCTGTCCATACCTCCACCTCTACCAGCCCTCTACCTCTGTCCATACCTCCACCTCTATCCAGCCTTTAACTGTCCATACCTCCACCACCTCTATCCAGCCTAACTGTCCATAGCTCCATCTCTATCCAGCCTCTACCTGTCCATAGCTCCACCTCTATCCAGCCTCTACCTCTGTCCATACCTCCACCTCTATCCAGCCTCTACCTCTGTCCATACCTCCTCCCTCTATCCAGCCTCTACCTCTGTCCATACCTACCCACCCTACCTCCACCCAGCCTCTAACTCTGTCCATACCTCCACCTCTATCCAGCCTCTACCTGTCCATAGCTCCACCTCTATCCAGCCTCTACCTCTGTCCATACCTCCACCTCTATCCAGCCTCTAACTCTGTCCATACCTCCACCCCTATCCAGCCTCTAACTCTGTCTATACCTCCACCTCTATCCAATCATGTCCCCTCTACCTTACCTTACACCTTTGGTCAAACTGAAACCTGACCAAGCAGCCTCTGTCAGGTGATTTCGGAACCTGGAATAGGTGTGTCAGGGGAATTATGGACAGCAGTATTCATTTTTCCTTCTTTTCTGTCTGAGAGCCTTAAAGTCACGGGTCATCATCGTGACAATACAGGACAGCTTCTGCCTCAGATCGGGCTTTGAGTATCCCACTTAAAACGAGTGATGCATGCTCAATACCTCATAGCAATCTTGTCTGGACGGGATGTTTCATTACTAAACCGATTTTTCTGGTGATCAATGTATTTTGACAGATCACCTTATGGCCTCCTCCATATGTGGTGAGTTTGTCAACTTTTTGTAAAAGACATATGTATTATACACAGTGGAAGCAACGGTGTGTACCAGGGACACACGAACATTCCAGCGCAACAGAGCAGCCGCCGTCTAGGAAAAGAGGAATCATAGAAAACGGGGCCCTCCCTGGCAGGACTCCATTCCATGCAGCGTCTGTGGACGACTTTGTGCCTCAGGAATTGATGAAATTGCCCCAGCTTTAACGCTTCTCTTTCAGTCCTCCATAAACACAGGCATTGTACCAAAGGACTGGAAAAGGGCAAACGTCTCCCCAGTGTACAAGAAGGAGTGAAAGATATAGGCCTGAAAACTATCGTCCCATCTCCCTCACGAGTGTTCCATG
This sequence comes from Conus betulinus, assembly GCA_016801955.1. Taxonomy (NCBI): domain Eukaryota; kingdom Metazoa; phylum Mollusca; class Gastropoda; order Neogastropoda; family Conidae; genus Conus; species Conus betulinus. Next base: position 386,709 of record JADBJO010001187.1, read on the forward strand.
CAAAATCCTAGAGCACACTGTGGTGAGCACAATCATGGGTTTTGCAGAGGCAAACAGCATCCTGCGAGAAGAACAGCACGGTTTCCGGCGAGGCAGATCTGTGAAAAGTCAACTGCTGGGGCTTGTGGATGAGCTGTCCTACAATATGGGGAAGGGTAAACAGTCAGACGTCCTAGTGATGGACTTCTCCAAAGCCTTTGACAAGGTCTGCCATTCCCTTCTAATCCAAAAACTCCGCCACTGCGGGATCACCGGCCAGTCCACACGAATGGATCAAGAACTTCCTGGCAAACCAACAGCAGGCGGTGGTTGTTGATGGAGCATCTTCAAAGGCCGTCCCAGTAGAGTCAGGGGTCCCCCAGGGATCAGTCCTGGGCCCAGCCCTCTTTCTCCTCTACATCAAGGACCTCTCTGAACAACTCTCCTCAACAACACGGCTTTTTGCAGACGACACTCTCTGCCACAGAAACTAACTTCCTCCCAAGACCAAAGGAAGCTACAAGAGGACCTGGACCACATGGCAGACTGGGAAACAAAATGGAAAATGTCCTTCCACCCAGACAAGTGTCAGGCCCGCCATGTCTCCAGGAAGAGAAACACACTAACTGGCACGTACCATCTTCATGGCCAAAACCTCAAAAGACTCGAAGAAACAAAATACCTGGGGGTCACCATCTCCCAAGAACTCAGTTGGGACACCCATATTTCCAACATAACCAACAGGGCAAACAAGACCCTAGGCTTTCTCAGGCGAAACCTGAGAGTGGGTTCCATAAACATCAAGGAAACTGTCTACAAAGCCCTAGTTCGCCCCACCTATGAAAACGCCTCACCTGTCTGGGACCCCTATATTGCCAAAAACATAAACAATCTAGAAAAACGTCCCACATCGTCGAGCAGCTCGATGGGTTGTGAATCGCCGCCGTCACACCTCAAGTGTCGACTCCATGCTGACACACCTACAGTGGTCCACTTTAGCAGACAGAAGAAGAACAGCAAGGCTGACCACCTTCTACAAATACCGCCCGAGAACAGGTCATCATCAACACCCCTTTCAGGCCCACGCCAAACACCCCAGCAAGGTCCACAAGACAGTCACATGGGGAGACGTACCTCCTTCCTGTCTGTATGACAAACTACAGGAAGTTTTCCTTCTTCCCGAGGACTGTCAGGGACTGGAACAGCCTGCCTCCCGAGGTTATCTCCGTAGCCTGGTAGAGTGCTTCAAGTCCCGAATCTGACCAGCCCCCCCCCCCCCCCCCCCCCCCCCCCCCCCCCCCCCCCCCTTCCTGCCCTCCGCCCCTCCCCCCCTCAACTACCTCCCCCACTACCACCCCACAGGCCCCCCCCCCCCCCCCCCCCCCCCCCCGCTGCCAGTTTCTGCATAACCAACATTCCAGATTGTGGACCCCCCAGTTTTATACACATCAGAACCATCAAAAGGATGATGGCGGATGTTCATAGTAAGAAGAAGAAAGAAGAATTGGTCTTTATTCCCACATGAGGACCCACATCAGCAGATGACCTGCCTGCCTACTCCTCCGTCGGACACGACAGGAGAACCCATTACAGATTATACTGAAAAGAATTTAGCTTATATGCAGATGTGACCGAGTGTGTGCAAAGCGGAGTCTGGACAGAGATTTTTTTTTTTCATCGCGTGTGTGCTTACGTCATGTAAATGATATGTGTATGCTGTCAGCCGCAGCTGTGCTGTGGCTGTGTTCTGTTCTGCTCGCGCACATAGTATGAAGAACAGGAAGCGTGGAGTCTGATATGTCGGTGCGTTTGTATGTTGGGTTGATTCCACCTGTACCTGCTTACCTCAGTTTGGTTATATGACACTATTGCGTATTTTTTTTGCTGTTTGAACTTTGACCTTCCACAGTGATGGTGTGTCCACGTACGTGTTCGATATTATTTTGACCTCGGTTTGTGTATGCGTTCCAGTATGGCGCTTATGTGTTGCATCAAAACACCGATAAAGCACTCTATGGGACCCTAGTGTGGTACAGCGAGAGACAGAAGGAGGCTGTCTCCCTTCCTGACCATCGTCACTCTAACTCACCACAGTCTGTTTACATTGGAAGTGTTACCCTGACACTGCTGTGATAGGGTGCCAGTCTTGGCCACTACCGGACCGGTACAATAAGACTAGAGAGCTCACCCACGTAGAAACTTGAAATACTGGATATACAGTCCAGTCTGTCAGACCTCCTATATTATCATCATCTTCTTATCATCTTCTTGTTGTTGTTGTTGTTGTTGTTTCTTCTTCTTCTTCTTTAACTCCGTGAAGAACCATCAGGGGCATCACAGTGAAGAACAGTTCACCAGGTTCCTCCAACTCTGTCGGTTGTGTGCAAAGGTCACAGTGTCTGCAAAAGGTTTCCATGTGTTTATTCCGCAATGTTGTCAGCTCATTGGTATTTGTTTTTTGTTTACCTGCCTTGTTTTGTTTACTTATCTCCCTTGCTCTTATTTCCCCCCTCCCCCTCCCTTTCTCCCTCAACAGCTCCATGTTGTTTAGGACGGCCGGGGGACCTCGCTGCGCCGCCATACCAACCTAGTTTTCTGTTCTTTAACTGATGTCAGCAGATCGGCATAGAGTGTCACGTGCTGCACGATGGCTTGACGCGCTTGCTGATCGGTGATACGATCAATACTTGATGCTCAGCGTCTCGCAATAACAGCTCATTTCCATGGATTGGAAAGAAAGCTCATCACCAGCGTTCGCTATGAGAACAGCGTACTAAAACAGTAGACTCGAGACTAAAGAGTTCTAAAGCAGTAGAATGAAGACTATTTGGGTTGTCTTTTCACAGAATGTGCTCAAGACAGCTGACGCTCAAACGATAGCCACAGTCAACGAGGCATGAACGCTGCAAATGGACACCGACGTGCACTGCACACGCTCACGGCCGACCATGCAAACACAAATTGTACTCCTAAGACAACATTGAAGGAATGCAGAAAAGTGGATTTCCTTCAGCATGTGCCGCATGCGTGACTGACCTGGGGAGGATGGGTATGAGTGCAGGGGAGGGGGGGGGGGGGGGGGGGGGGGGGGGGGGGGGGGGAAAGGGAGTGGTGGAAGTAGAAGTGAGGGGTTGGTGGTGCTGAGTGTCCGTGTGGTGTGAATGACAGCGCTAGCAGTCCAGTCATAATGCACGCTGAATTCCCCCGAGAGAGCTCACGACTGAAGTGTAACGAAGGAGCTTGTGCGGGCAGCGTGTTTATGCATGAGCGACGGGAACCGGAAGACTCTCCTACTCCGGAATTCGTGCCACTA
>JADBJO010001187.1:397500-407500 GCA_016801955.1 Conus betulinus
AAGGAAGCGTTGAGTACAGCCCTGTCATGTAGACTCAGACCGAAATGGAAATCCGTATCATCATCTTAATCATCCTCTGTGGCCCTTCATGCCCTGCTCTCATGGTGACCTCAATTTCGATGTCCTCTCCACGTCTGTGGCCTTGGTTTGGTTCCGTCGGTAACGGCGAGTCCATGGGGGCTGTCGCTGGACGGACGTGGTGGCGCCCCTCCAGCGGGAGAGCTCACTCACGCCGGCTCCGCGACTAAGGAATTATTGTCGTCAGTAGGGGGCTTAGTAGGTGGTGTTCTGCGTATGTTAGATCAGAACAGGCGCCACTGAACACCACCGAAGTGACTCGGCAGCAGTGCAGTGTCTCCTCCAGTGGGTTGCCTCTTGACGACTTGACATTGACTGCTCCCTGTGGATTGCCGGTGCCGGGGCTGCGGCGGGGCCGACCGGGCTGTGGCTGTGGACTGGGTGTCGGAATGAGTGGCGTGGGTGCACTGCCTCTGAGGCGGCGCAGAGGTTGGGACAGAAAAAAAAAGTAAACAGTTCATGTATACAATACAAAACAATTTATACAACTGAAAGGAATGGTATACACAACAAAAGAAAACAACTGTATACACACACGCTCAACAACAACAACAAGAAGCTGGAACAACTCATTATGTAACATATACAAAAGTTCATTATACAACAAAACACAACGAACAATTCATTAATACAATTATAGAAAAGAAAAACTGACACGAAAAAAATATTAAGTCCTCCAAGAATAGGAAAAAATCATTTGGATATTATCCAGAGAGCTTAAAATGGCAATATCCACCATTGTCATACCTTTACACACACACACACACACACACATGCGCGCGCACGCGCGCGCGCGCGCACGCACGCACACACACGCGCGCGCGCGCGCGCGCACACACACACACACACACCCAGATTTTGTGTGGAAGAATACTGGTCAGTCATATGTCAGAAACCTCTGGATTTCAGGATTCTGCGTTGACCACTCAGTGTTGAAAAAGGCGGCATGTTTGCATCCGTAGATATGATTTATGTTGTGAAAGAGTTGACCACTCAGTGTTGAAAAAGGCGGTATATTTGTATCCGCGGACATGATTTATGTTGTGAAAGAGTTGACCTCTCAGTGTTGAAAAAGGCGGTATATTTTTATCCGCGCGGACATGATTTATGTTGTGAAAGAGTTGACCACTCAGTGTTGAAAAAGGCGGTATATTTTTATCCGCAGACATGATTTATGTTGTGAAAGAGTTGACCACTCAGTGTTGAAAAAGGCGGTATGTTTGTATCCGCGGACATGATTTATGTTGTGAAAGAGTTGACCACTCAGTGTTGAAAAAAAGGCGGTATGTTTGTATCCGCGGACATGATTTATGTTGTGAAAGAGTTGACCACTCAGTGTTGAAAAAGGCGGTATGTTTGTATCCGCGGACATGATTTATGTTGTGAAAGAGTTGACCACTCAGTGTTGAAAAAGGCGGTATGTTGTATCCGCGGACATGATTTATGTTGTGAAAGAGTTGACCACTCAGTGTTGAAAAAGGCGGTATGTTTGTATCCGCGGACATGAATTATGTTGTGAAAGAGTTGACCACTCAGTGTTGAAAAAGGCGGTATGTTTGTATCCGCGGACATGATTTATGTTGTGAAAGAGTTGACCACTCAGTGTTGAAAAAGGCGGTATGTTTGTATCCGCGGACATGATTTATGTTGTGAAAGAGTTGACCACTCAGTGTTGAAAAAGGCGGTATGTTTGTATCCGCGGACATGATTTATGTTGTGAAAGAGTTGACCACTCAGTGTTGAAAAAGGCGGTATGTTTGTATCTGCGGACATAATTTATGTTGTGAAAGAGTGAACTGAAAACCGCTTCCCCCCCCTCCCCCACTTTTTCTCGCAGTCCACTCTCCCTCGATTTTCTTTATTTTGTTTTGTTTAGTTTTGTTTTCGTGCTTTACTCGGTTGTTGTTGCTCGAGATGTAATCAATTTGTAATGTATAACGTGTATTGTATAAATAATTTGAAAAAAAGGCTCTTTCGGAAAAAAAACAAACAAACAAACATAAAACAACAACAACAACAACAACAAAAACTAGCATGTCAAAAATTGTGATCAAGAACCGAAATATATTTGGGTTTTCAGAAAAGGAAGACACAAAGGAAACAATCGACGGAAAAAAAGACCCCCCCCCCCCCCCCCCCCCACACACACACACACACAAAAAACAAAAAGAGTCAAGAGAGTGCCAGAAAAGAGAAATTTCCTTGCTTAGACCTTCCGGAAGGCGGAGATGTATTTTTGTGTGTGTGTGTGTGTTGGAAGAGCCCTCGGCATCCCCCCACGGAAATACCAAGTAACGGTAGTAAAAATGTGATCAATGGTGCATACTGTATGTTCAAGCCATACTGCGTGCACCAGGTCTTTATGCGTCAGGAGACATTTACACAAGATGTTTTTAAACAAATCTATTGCAATTTTAACGTAATCATGAATCTGTGGAATAAACTGTCACGTGAATAATAGGCCTAGTGTTCGAATTATTTTTTCGATGGCTTGAAAAGCGAAACAAACATTATCCTGGTCATGTGCACACATACACAACATTGTTAAGAGGGACTCTGTAGATACAGGATGGATTTGCAATACTGAGTCTGAGTCGCGAATCAGTTCGAAGACATTGTGAAGTTCTTTTTTTTTCCTTGCCTTTCACTTTGCTTTATGCACGTGCACTTTATCTCGATGGAATTGTGAATCAACCAAATATCAAATACCAAATATTGTGAATCAACCAAATATATTGTATTGACTGCGACTTTTATAACTGAATGAAACTTTCGAATTGGTCAGCCGTAAACAGAAAGACAACAATGCATTTGATACTGACATAGATACCTGTTCTGTGAAAGTTGGTATTCAGTCCCACAGACACATGCATGTGTTCTGTTATCACTATCACTGAGCTTCTGGATCGACCTCTTGTCTCACATGCACACACTCCACAGACCCGGTTTTTCCACTTCAATCAGGTGATTAAATTTTTGTGTGGTCGGATGTCTTTCAGCTTTGCAGGTGCCGTTCATTATTTTCATCGTTCCACACGTTTGAACAAATTCTATTTGATGCCTGAGCCAGTATGGTTCATCCGTTAAGCCCCAAAACTTGTTACGTGTGCGAGGACTATAAGGAAGCGCACAGATCGTTTCCAGACGAAAATACACTCACTCTTGCAAGTTTATAGCTGAGCAGATATTGTCTTCAGAGCAGGCCTAGTAGGTGGTGTCCTGCGCATGTTGGATCAAAACGGATTCCTCTCTGACTATCAGTGAAGTGAAAAGAACTGTGCAGTCTCCTGTGGTGATTTGTCCTATCTGATAATGATTGCTCCCCGATTGCTATCCCGACACCGAGGCTGTGACGACACGAATTTGGGAGTGGCGGTGCATTCGGGAGCTTAAATGAGCACCATGCAAGTAATGCCACTGAGATGGCATGGAAAGCGAATTAGAAAAAAAAAAAATGGGCAGAATACAAACACCTCCAAAATTCTGACTGAAAAAAGACGTAAAATACAGAATGCATAGCTCTCTGTATCAGAAACGAACGTTTATGCAAAGTCATCGACTTGATTTGTGATTTAAGTCAATGTGTACATGGTTTTGACAAAATTGGTAGCACGCTCCAAGCCTAAAGTTTATCTGAGTTATACGCAATATGATGGCTAGTCATAACAAGAGAGGCAATTTGCCTATATGAATGATGTGCTATTTGTACAATACCCTGATAAGTAGGTAGTTTGTTATTCACCGTTTACGGTTCCCTACCTCATTTAATAGCTCCTTTCATACCAATCAAACCGAGGTTATCAGTATTTGTTACTGTTCGTCAATATACTTGTTTGACTATATTCAAGGTAGAAGAGGCTGTGCCATTTGACTATATTCAAGGTAGAAGAGGCTGTGCCAGTCTTGAATATATACATTAACCTGTGTTTGTTCGTTTCTCCAGTTGTTGTTTATGTATAGATGCGTCAGCTACAGGGTATATGGGCAAATGGGCAATATGGGGAACTGGAAAACCTCTTTGGGGGGATGTCTCCTTGTTTATTCTGTGTGCGCTCTGTGTTGCCATTTTTGCTTGGTGATTCGGTGTCGTAATCAACATTTGTTCAGAGTTACGGGCGTGTATTTATTTCATCATGGGGGACAAGAGTTACCTTACTTGTTTGTGAATTACTGATTGGGACAGCTGATCCCAAATGGGGGAGGCAGTGAGGAGGAAAAGTAGGTAGGGAGGGAGGCAGGTGGTTTGGGGCAAGGAAGGTAAAAGGAAGGGGGAGGGGGGAGGCGAAAGAAGGGGTTGAAAGAAAAAGAAACACCCGAAGGTGCTGGGGAGGACCCAGAGAAGCACTGTCTCCATCTGCCTTTAGAGCAGTCCTGTACCACCTTGGAGGCCTGCGCCGTGTTGACGATGGGTACAGGCATGCGCAGGACACTCCAATAAGATATCAAGGGACATAACTGCTCCTGAACAGAGGTAAATCAGACTACAGGATGCAACTCATAACAGCCTTAAAGTAGCATTCCCATGGGTGTACCAGCCCTGTATTTCATGATGACTGCACAGCCCACCGGCGAAAAACACCACCCCCAGCTGTCGAGCACACCCCACAGACCCAACCACCCCTGCCCACGGACAGATGAAGACAGTGCAACTCCAGACACAGCCAAGCTTTCGCCATACGGTCTTATGTGCCCTCCAGAGAGAATCCAAAGTTGTAGTCTTTTTCCCACTGATACATAGTGGACGGAAGGGTGCCTGTGGCCTGCTTTCAGGCACGTAACTCATTGTTCAAAGGAAGGCACCCTCTTTAGCATCTCTTTTTTTTTTTGTACGGTAAGCATTTCAGTCCCGACATTTGTTCATTTCTAACATAGGTATCTGCTGGAATTTAGTTTTAAAGCGCTTCCGTTTTGGATTTCTAAAACCTTTTTCAGCACTCGCAAATTTTTTTTTTTTGGATTCAGTCACTTGAATCACGAAGAAGATGGAAAGTACTGAATTAGGAAGTCTAAAGGAGGAGGGGTGGGGGTGGGGGGGGGGGGGGAGGGGGGAGAGGGTAGGGAGAGGGACCGTCAGTGACATGGTATGATGGGATACCACAACTCCATAGTCAAACAGATTTCTCAACGTAAAAATCAGGCTACACTTTGTCTGGAGAATGTATCATCGTTGTACGGTGCTACCTAGAGTTTTGTTTTTGAATGAAAAAGAAACATACGAAGGTGCGAGTGGGACCCAGCGAAGTGCTGTCCTCAACTGCCGGCCGAACCAACCAGCTGGGAGCAATCCTGCTGCACCTTCGGGCGTTTCTTTTTTTTCTTCTTCTTTCTTGTGCCACTTAAAAAAAAAAAAAAAAAGAAATCCGAGTTGGATCTTCTCAGTCTACACAAGAAAGATTGGATGTTAGAAACAATATGAGGAGAAAAAAAAAAAAGGAGAAGAAAAAAAGAAAAAAAGAAAGAAAGAAAATCGACCTCCCCTCGACTTCCGTGTTCTCGAACTCAGTAGTTTACAGTAGTAAATCCGAGGTAACAACATTTCTCAGAGGGCAGATCTTTTCAAGAAGGTCAGGTCATGAGACCTGTTCTTATAATAGTTCACGGACAGCTGTGCCCATTTTCTGTTTGATTTTGGCGCACTTGCAAAAATAATGCAACAACCTAAAAATGCAATATACATTTTTAGACAGCAGCAAAATATTCACAAGGAAGAATCGACAAACATAACGAAGAAAAATTTGAAGCCAACTGTCTGCGTTCTTGACATCGCTTCTGCCTAATTAGCATATTGACGAAAACACGATGGCAGACGCGCCGGTACGCTCGCTGTAGAGCGGACACCGCTTCAAAGGCTGGAAGAGTGAGGCTCTTGTCATTCGTGTGTGCAAAAGTGCGGCAACTCCGTTTGGTGCACAATGGTGTTCGAGTCGCTAGTGGTTGAGCTCATCAACCGCTACTTGGGCGACTTTGTGGAGAACTTGGATACTTCCCAACTGAAAATCGGCATTTGGGGCGGTGAGTTGATAATCATTCTACTAGCGTCGTTGTCTGCTGCCAAATATACACAACGCACGTTTGCAGCAAGCGTTAACATAACCTCGTACATTCAACACTGCAGTGGTTGCAGTGCAACAGATGTATCATGTGCATTGCCCCGCCTTCTGCCATCCAGATAGCCTACTTGGTTCTTTCCTACCCCCGCTTCCCCTTCTTTTTTTTTTTTGTGTGAGAAGGTGGGGTGGCATGTAGATGTAGAAACCGAAGGATTTGAAGCACGCTTGACATCGCAAGCCTAGTTCAGTCTGGCAACGGGGTTGGTAGAAGAAGTTTGTGTAAAATTTGGTTTCGGATTGCGTTCCTTGAATTTCAGTCCCTCTCTGGTTTTGGATGATATGCTTTGATGTGCGGGGCTACAATCTACATTGCCCCACCCTCCTGCCCTCCCCTCTCACCCCCATTCTTCTCAGAGTCGGGTTTTCAACCACCTCGATCAGATCACGGGACGAGAAGAAAAGACACGGACTGAGTGGGGAGCGGGGGTTAAAAAAAGACCCAAAGCGTGAAGCCGACGGATCGATACTACTTTTCGCTTACAGATCACAGGTTCTGCGAAGCTGCCCGAAGAAGTTTCTTGTAGTCATTCGTAGCAAACTAGCATCACATGGCATGCTCAGTTGTCTTGCACCTACTGAGAACACTGAAACCAATGAATGTGTTCCATTGAATGGGTAAAAAATTAATGTAAGTGAACGCACTAGGCCTGAGTGGAGTCTCGACAGATCGATTTTAGCCTTGGGGAATTTGATCTAGTGCACACTCCTGACCTGCTCAGTTGCATGATCAGAGACTTTGGGCACAATAACTAACCACCTAGGACGTATACACTTGGTCAGTTTTTGATAGTGGACAGGGGCTACAGTATGCTCAGCATCTCTAGTCTAGCCGTATATGCTGGAACTGGTCAAGTCTGAATCATTAACCTGTTGAAGACTCCTCTCAAAAGTTAGGTACAGAAGTGAAAGGTAAGCACTCAAGAATAATAAAAAAAAAAAATATCTCAATCATACTTGTAAATAAAATAATTTGGTAAGATTTGCATTTTGAATTAGTGTCAAAGAATTACAGAATAAAGGCAAAGGCCCTAACCGTCTATCCTTCACACCCACGGTAATCCACCAGCTCCAGCATTGGAAACATGACAGTCATATAATTGCAAACATTGTCATTAAATAATGTTGGAAAGGCTTCCATTCTCTTGTTCACACATTAACAAGAAAGGCACCTCCCTCTCAAGCTTTACATATGGCTTCAGCCCCTTGACTCCCCTCAGTCCTGCTTTAGTTCAAGCAGTGACAAATTCTGCTGAGAGCTGGTGCCGTTTCCTATCAGGAAGACACCTGATTTTTGACATTTGACTGTGTGCACCCTGTGTGGTGTGAAATATTGGGCTGGCTTTATGCACCCACTCTCTGTGGTGTGCACTGTAAGGCAGCTTAAACAATACATGAATACAGTACAGACTTATGTGCATACACATTCACACTAAATACACAAACATGAACTCTCTCTCTCTCTCTCTCTCTCTCTCTCGCACACACACACACTCACACAATGCTCACACAGTCACACACAGTGATGACAGATACATGCAGACTCACAAGCACAGAACAGTCTCGCTCATACTCACACACACACACACACACACACACACACACACACACACACACACACACACACACACACACTCACAAATAGAGGCTGCACACACACACACACACACTTGCAGTTGTGTGTGCACACATTCTCGCACAGGCACAAAGACACATACAGACAGAGACACAGACAGACAGACAGACTGCATACACATGTAATTGTGCATACACACACACACACACACACACACACACACACACACACACAGAGAAGGTTCTTGGTGATCATGAGGCATACCAAACAATTACACCCACACATAAAAAAAAACAATGAGCAACACACACACACACACACACCACACACACACACACACACACACACACACACACACACACACACAATCTCTCTCTCTCACACACACTCTCACACACACACACACACACACACACACACACACACACACACACTCATGCTCAGAGTGACACACAGTCACATTATATTAGCAGATTATCTGTAAGTATGGGTCACACCAAGCTATGGCACCCACTTAAACAGCAATGACTAAGAGTAAGCCTGTTGATCAGTTGAGCGAGAATGCAGACCACATCATGTACTCTCTGCTTTAGAAATAAAATTGCTGACACAGATCTATGATCTCATTGTCCTGTTATCCCAGGCTATTGTGTTGGAAACATCTGGATGACCTGTAGATTAAGGTTGAGACCTAAAAAATCAAGTTAATGGAGGTTGGGGGGGGGGGGGGGGGGGGGGGGGGGGGGGGGGGGGGAAAGAGAGAGAGAGAGAGAGAGAGAGAGAGAGAGAGAGAGTCCTGCAATGAACATTTTTAGTTCCCACTGCACAGTAGTAATTTTCTGCCGAGGATGGTCTACCAGTCAGTACAGATCCACTCTTGAAAATATGGTGAAAAGTCATTTTCCTATTGCTCTGGTCTGTAGTTGTTAGTGTCTTAAGAAATTCTCTTTTTTCCACTTTGATCTTAAGAAAATTTTTTTCGTGTTAGAAATTATAGAAATATTTTTTTCTTATTAATTCAATGATGTGCTATATATTTCGAGTATGCGAATTAAATTTTAAATGTGTGGGTGGCGGAGTTTGACCAGTAGACTACTACTATTCATGAGCAGTCTCTGACATTCACCCGTTATATGTTTGTCATGTATGCTCTGTGCTACCTATCTTGTGATCTTATGCATGTAGAGTACATTCACTAAATCAGGGGTTCCCAGGAGTCGTTTTGAGAGTTACCAGGCAATAAATGGACAGAACAGGGAAATTCTGACATAGTCGATTTTGACCCATCACTGGCCCCCGGAGCTGTCTGAAGAGCTCTTTCGGTGACTAGGTAGCCAGCGATTGGGTGAACAACATGAACAGAGGCTAGAACAGGTAGGCCTGACATGACTGAGAAGAACTTCAAGGACGAAATTGTGTCATTTTTGGTGGAAGGATTGTGATGTGTTTCTGCTTTCCTTGTGCTGTAATTAAAGTGGCAGACTTGCTCAGAATACGATGATAATAATAGTCTGTCTCACGGACTCGGTGGTATGCAGTATTGTCTTCATGGCAGGTACATTTCACATCTTCATCAGACTGGTGGGTGCCTGTCCAGATGTCGCTTTCATTAACTTCTACCTTGGCACGTCAGTGCACTTTGCACATGACCCATGTTTCTGTGGTCCCCCGTCCCCTCCGTCCTCCCCCCTCCTCTTTCTCTTTCTGTCCGTCTCTCTGTGAATACAAATATCCCTCATCAAGGCACATGCCAAATGGTGTGGTGATTTTGGTGATTTTCACTCAACGTTGCCTTCCAGCCGTGAAATCAGGAGAATTTTCTGTTATCAGAATATTTGCTGATTGATGAGATCGGATGTCAGCTGTTAACTCTGTTCACTTTCTTTCTTTTTTTTGTACTCCCAGTTCTTATAGAACAGGGAGTACTTTACAATGGAACGGAGAAATGCTGTCTGTCTGTCTGTCTGTCTGTCTGTCTGTCCGTGGTCAAAATGTGTTCAACTCGCTCCAGACAAAACTTCTGGGCCAATCTTTCTGAAAACTTGTAGGTGTGTTAATTATGGGTCACGGATGATGCCCAAAGGTTTTATTTCACCAGAATAGCGGTTACTAATGGCTATAACAACCCAAAATGGTTTTTTTTTTTTTATGGAATATTTAGAAAATGATAATGCAAACATAAAAGACGTCAGAGCTTCTTTTCGTCATAAGCTGAAGTGATGAAATACACTATGGTGCA
>JADBJO010001187.1:410000-417500 GCA_016801955.1 Conus betulinus
CTGTGCTGTTTGTGTGGCCCCTGGTTTGTGCTTATATACCATGCACAGCACGACCTGCAAGTGATGGATCAGGAAAAGATCTTATTGTGTTTTTAGTTTTACAGACTTTTTCAAATAAGAAAATGTTTTATACAGGTAAAAATTATTTCATGTATGATGAAAAGTATTCTAATAGGTCCAAGCGTCAGATTCTGCCATATATACCCCTCTGGTTTTTGCTGTCAAGGCAGACTTGAGCTGTTATGAACAGAAGGGAAGATTTAAGGATTGTTTAGCTCCTGTTGACAGAGTAAACCAAACCAGTTGTCCTGGAACATGACAAACAAATTGCTCTTCTGTCTTATCAAGTGTTTTAAATTTTGGTGATTGTCAGAACACACACAATCACACACACACACACACACACACATGCGTGTGCACGCACACGCACACACACACACACACACACACACACACACACACACACACACACACACACACACACACACACACACACACACACACACACACACACACAGAGAGAAACTTTCCCTGAATACTCTTGTGTTTTCTTTTTTTTTCATTTCATTTTTTTTTTTTCATGATCATAGAGCCATTAGAGGGCTCCAAAGGTCATCAGGGCCAGATCAACTACTAATGGAGATGGAGGGGGGGGAGGGGAGGTGCTATCAGACTGAGACCTGGAAGCAAGGTCTGTCTAGGTCCTGTTGGGGTCCAGGAGCGATGTCACGGTCAGGTGGTCTCAGGGGCTTTACCCCATAGACCCCCATAGCAGATGCTGAAGATACTGTTTAAAATTTATGAGGTGTAATGCTAAACTTGTAGCTCTAGGCTTCTCCTGGCATACAAAAAGGTGTCAGTTCATGTGTAAACCCATTTTCCTTTCTTTTTCCTTTATCAAAAAAAAAAAAAAAAAAAAAAAAATAGTAGCATCATTATAATTTTTTGGAGGAGAATGGGGAGGAGGGCAAGGGTGGGTGGGTGGGGTGGGGGGGTGGGGGGGGGGGGGGGGGGGGGGGGAGTTGGGGGTCAGGAGGGGCATGGCAGGTCTTGACTATCTAGAACCACCCCTCAAATCTGCCCCTGGATGTGATTGAAATTTCTTCGTTGTTTCATTTCATGTGCTCAGTGGCTCAAGTAATTCTTTCTTTTGCTAGTTTTAGTCTATTTTTTTTTTTTTTTTCGAAGGTCAAAGAACCCTCCCCACACTCCCCTAGCTAAAGTCAATGACAAAAATACGTGAAAGCATTCATAAGACTTCCCACCTTCAGTGAAAATGGAACTTGTAAGCAAAGTCACTCATTCAGTGATTCAGCACTAAGTTAGGACTGCGGCCTTGATCCAGATCATTTTGCTCTGAATCATGGATGTTGAACCTAAGCGTTCTCTGTATGCTTGGCTGTTTTAACTTTGCCACTGACTGATGACCTGGTTGGCCTGTGTGGGGGGGTGCACGTTGATGTCACGGAATGGTGAACTGTGTATCTTCACTATGGCCGCCATCTGATGGCATTTCTAGCTGCGAGACGCCATCACTTGTGGTTGTACCCTTTGAGCAGTGAATTGAATTCAGTCTTTGTTGGCCATTTGGACCACAGCAAAGGCTTTGGTAGGACAGAAATGGCTGGCTGACTGCCTGGGACAGGCGATCACTGGTGTTGGGCATGTGGTGAATGCTGCTATCTGTCCGGGGGGGGGGGGGGGCAGGCAGGAGCAGTATTTTTCAAATATCTGGCATACAGCTGTAAAAAAAAAAAAAAAAAAAAAAAAAAAAAATCAGTATTATTTTGCTAACAAAGACTGAAAGAGAGAGAGGGAGAGGGGACAAGAGGGGGTGGGGGGGGGGGGGGGGTGAGAGAGTGAGAGAGAGAGAGAGAGAGAGAGTGAGAGAGAGAGAGAGAGAGAGAGAGAGAGAGAGAGAGAGAGAGAGAGTGCCAGCCAGCCACCCAGACAGATAGACAGATAAACCAAGACAGGCAGATAGAATAGACAAGCAGCACACACAGAGAGACATCAGTTGAAAAGGGACAATGATAGGGTAAGGAAGGGGGAAGCCCAAGTGGGTCATAATGATGCAGTCATGTGCCCATGACTGTGACTGTCAGTGCTGTGCTGGCTCATCAAGCTCATCAGAACTTCAACTTGAAACAAAGACTGCTGCTGTGTGTAAAAGCCCCTCTAGTTGACTCTGAAGACAGCTGCTGTGTGTAAAGGCCCCTCCAGTTGACTCTGAAGACAGCTGCTGTGTGTAAAGGCCCCTCTGTTTGACTGTCAAGACAGCTGCTGTGTGTAAAGGCCCCTCTAGATGACTCTGAAGACTGCTGCTGTGTGTAAAAGCCCCTCTAGTTGACTCTGAAGACAGCTGCTGTGTGTAAAGGCCCCTCCAGTTGACACTGAAGACAGCTGCTGTGTGTAAAGGCCCCTCTCTCTTTGACTGTCAAGACAGCTGCTGTGTGTGTAAAGGCCCCTCTAGTTGACTCTGAAGACAGCTGCTGTGTGTAAAGGCCCCTCTCTAGTTGACTCTGAAGACAGCTGCTGCTGTGTGTAAAGGCCCCTCCAGTTGACACTGAAGACAGCTGCTGTGTGTAAAGGCCCCTCTGTTTGGCTGTCAAGACAGCTGCTGCTGTGTGTAAAGGCCCCTCTAGATGACTCTGAAGGCTGCTGCTGTGTGTAAAGGCCCCTCTAGTTGACTCTGAGAACAGCTGCTACGTGTAAAGGCCCCTCTAGTTGACTGTCAAGACAGCTGCTGTGTGTAAAGGCCCCTGTAGTTGACTCTGAAGACAGCTGCTGTGTGTAAAAGCTGCTGTGTGTAAAGGCCCCTCTAGTTGACTGTCAAGACAGCTGCTGTGTGTAAAGGCCCCTCTAGTTGACTCTGAAGACAGCTGCTGTGTGTAAAGGCCCCCTCTAGTTGATTGTCAAGACTGCTGCAGTGTGTAAAGGCCCCTCTAGCTGCCTCTCTCAGGAAGCAGGACGGTTCCTGGCTCAAGTGTTAACCCCCTCCCAGCTACAGTAGACTGTGTCTTGGTGCAAGTCCTTTCAGCTTGCTGGGCCATGAAACAGGGCTGTTTCTGGCTGTGAGTGCAAACCCACTCAGCAATTGGAGTTTTTCGTGGTGTAAGCTCAGTCAGCCGACCGCAAGGAAACAGTATTTTACCTTGATGAAGCCCAACCCCCTGATAGCTGGGAAGCTGTACTGTGTCTGGGTGTAAGCTGCTGGGAAGCTGTATTGTGTATAGGTGTAAGCTGCCAGGAAGCTGTATTGTGTGTGGGTGTAAGCTGCTGGGAAGCTGTACTGTGTGTGGGTGTAAGCTGCTGGGAAGCTGTATGTGTGGGTGGGTGTAAGCTGCTGGGAAGCTGTATTGTGTCTGCGTGTAAGCTGCTGGGAAGCTGTATTGTGTGTGGGTGTAAGCTGCCAGGAAGCTGTATTGTGTGTGGTGTAAGCTGCTGGGAAGCTGTACTGTGTGTGGGTGTAAGCTGCTGGGAAGCTGTATTGTGTGTGGGTGTAAGCTGCTGGGAAGCTGTATTGTGTGGGTGTCAAGCTGCTGGGAAGCTGTATTGTGTGTGGGTGTAAGCTGCCAGGAAGCTGTATTGTGTGTGGGTGTAAGCTGCTGGGAAGCTGTATTGTGTGTGGGTGTAAGCTGCTGGGAAGCTGTACTGTGTGTGGGTGTAAGCTGCCAGGAAGCTGTATTGTGTGTGGGTGTAAGCTGCTGGGAAGCTGTACTGTGTGTGGGTGTAAGCTGCTGGGAAGCTGTATTGTGTCTGGGCTGGGAAGCTGTATTATTGTGCGTGGGTGTAAGCTGCTGGGAAGCTGTACTGTGTGTGGGTGTAAGCTGCTGGGGGAGCTGTACTGTGTGTGGGTGTAAGCTGCTGGGGAGCTGTACCGTGTGTGGGTGTAAGCTGCTGGGAAGCTGTATTGTGTGTGGGTGTAAGCTGCTGGGAAGCTGTACTTTGTCTAGGTGTAAGCTGCCGGGAAGCTGTACTGTGTCTAGGTGTAAGCTGCTGGGAAGCTGTACTGTGTGTGGGTATAAGCTGCTGGGAAGCTGTATTGTGTGTGGGCGTAAGCCGCTGGGAAGCTGTATTGTGTGTGGGTGTAAGCTGCTGTGAATCAGTATTGTGTGTAGGTGTAAGCTGCTGGGAAGCTGTCTAGTGTCTGGGTGTTTAAGCCCACTCGGATGGGCTGCCAGGAAACACGAATGGGTGTGGTGCAGGTTCCCCTCAACTGAGGGAGAATATGCCAGGGGTGCCTGTTGGTGGTGTGAGCCCAGGTAGCTGACCACCAGGGAAAAAAGAAAACTGTACTTGGCTAGGAGCCTGCAGCGGACTTCAGGGAAACAGGACTGTTTCCTTGGTGTAACTGTTGGCTTACTTAGCTGACTGCCAGGAAACGGGACTGTTCCCGTGAGTTGGCCCATTCGGCTGAGTGCTGGGAAAAAAAGGACTTGCAGGAAACAGGACCGTTCTTTGGTGCAAGTCCCCCCTGCTGACTGCCAGGAAACAGGATTAATCGTCGCTCAGCGCCACTCAGCTGACGGCGTGAAAACAGGACTGTTCCCTGTTGTAAGCCCTGTCACTTGACTCTCGCAGAACAGCCTGACTGTTCCTTCAGGGTGCAAGCCCATTCAGCTGACTGCCAGGACTTGATGTAAGCCTATTTAGCTGACTGCCAGGGCTTGATGTAAGCCCTTTCAGCTGACTGCCAGGACTTGATGTAAGCCTATTTAGCTGACTGCCAGGGCTTGATGTAAGCCCATTCAGCTGACTGCCAGGACTTGATGTAAGTAAGCCCTCTGAACTGACTGCCAGGGCTTGATGTAAGCCCATTTAGCTGCCTGCCAGGACTTGATGTAAGCCTGTTCAGCTGACTGCCAGGGCTTGATGTAAGCCCATTCAGCTGACTTCTAGGGCTTGATGTAAGCCTGTTCAGCTGACTTCTAGGGCTTGATGTAAGCCTACTGAACTGACTGCCAGGAAACAGGACTGTTCCTTGGTGTGAGCCCACTCAGTTGACTGCCAGAAACCTGAAGATTGTAAGCTGCACAACGAGTGAAAGCCCTCTACATTGACAGCCAGGAAACAGGACTTGCTCGATGTAGGCCCGCTCTGCTAACTGCTAGGAAATAGAACTAATCTATGGTGTAGATCCTCTCAGTTGACTGCTAACTGCTAGGAAATAGAACTAATCCATGGTGTAAATCCTCTCAGTGACTGCCCTCTGATGTGCTAACTGCTAGGAAACAGAACTAACCTATGGTGTAAATCCTCTCGGCTGACTGCTAACTGCTAGGAAATAGAACTAACCTATGGTGTAAATCCTTTTGGCTGTCTGCTAATTGCTAGGAAATAGAACTGATCTATAGTGTAAATCCTCTCAGTGACTGCCCTCTGATCTGCTAACTGTTACTAGTGTTAGGAAATAGAACTAACCTATGGTGTAAATCCTCACAGCTGACTGCTCTCTGATCTGCTAACTGCTAGGAAATAGAACTAACCTATGGTGTAAATCCTCTCAGCTGACTGCCCTATGCTAACTGCTGGAAATAGAACTAACCTATGGTGTAAATCCTCTCAGCTGACTGCTGACTGCTAGGAAATAGAACTAACCTATGGTGTAAATCCTCTCAGCTGACTGCTGACTGCTAGGAAATAGAACTAACCTATGGTGTAAATCCTCTCAGCTGACTGCTAACTGCTAGGAAATAGAACTAACCTATGGTGTAAATCCTCTCAGCTGACTGCTAACTGCTAGGAAATAGAACTAACCTATGGTGTAAATCCTCTCAGCTGACTGCCCTATGCTAACTGCTGGGAAATAGAACTAACCTATATGGTGTAAATCCTCTGAGCTGACTGCTGACTGCTGACTGCTGACTGCTAGGAAATAGAACTAACCTATGGTGTAAATCCTCTCAGCTGACTGCTAACTGCTAGGAAATAGAACTAACCTATGGTGTAAATCCTCTCAGCTGACTGCTGACTGCTAGGAAATAGAACTAGCCTATGGTGTAAATCCTCTCAGCTGACTGCTGACTGCTAGGAAACAGAACTAACCTATGGTGTAAATCCTCTCAGCTGACTGCTGACTGCTAGGAAACAGAACTAACCTATGGTGTAAATCCTCTCAGCTGACTGCTGACTGCTAGGAAACAGAACTAACCTATGGTGTAAATCTCTCTCGGCTGGCTGCCGGGAACAGGACTTGTTCTTTTTGGTGGAAGTTTGTTCATCTTCATCTCCGTCTCCATTCATGAAAGCCATGACACGATGAAGACCAATCCGAAATGGACGATCCTCCTCCTAGGGTTCAGACCCGTGCAGCTTTCTCATGTAGAGGGGTGGGCTCTGGTCATGTGACTTGCTTGTAGCTCCTGGATTGCCACACACTCTTGAAGGATGTGCGAGTGCAATGATCATGGAAGCCCCCACAGTTGACAGTTGTTTTTTTTTTGCTTAGGGAGCTGTTTTCCATGCCCATATTCCTTCTCCATCCACCCCGTCTTTTCCCCCCATGACGGCTGCCACACTGACTCTTCGGTATGTGGTGTCATGCATCAGTGGTCTTGCCCCTCTCTGTTCTCACTCTCTCTCTCTTCTCTGGGCGCCAGATGTTGCCGCAGTGCTCAGCGGTGATCCACCCCATGGGCCAGCCAGTACCCAAGCAGATCTGATCAGGAGCTGCTATGCTTGGGCACATGCCGCTTAACGGTTTAGGATTCTTGGCTTTAAAGTAATGGTGTATGATTCATAGGCTGCCTGGTCTGACCCTTTCACACACACACACACACACACACACACACACACACACACACACACACACACACACAGACACACACTCACACACACACACACACACACACACACACACACACACACACACACACACACACACACACACACACACACACTCACACACACACACAGACACACACACACACACACACACACACACACACACACACACACACACACACAGACAGACATACACACACACACACACACACACACACACACACACACACACACACACACACACACACACACACACACACACACACACACACACACACAGAGACACACACACACACACACACACCCCTCTCACTCCCCTCTGTCCCCTTTCCCTACCTGGGTGTTTTCCATTCTGTGTTTATGGACTGGCACCCACCGTTTTTTTTTTTCTTTCCTTTTTTGGTCCCTTTGAGTCACTGGCTCTGTTCATGTTTTAATCTTTGCATATAATATACAATGTTTACCTCGGAGCATTTATAAGATGACGAGAATTTGTCTCCAAGACATCAGATCAGTTTGTTTTCCCTGCAACTTTCTTACTTTTTATTTTGTTTTTTTTTTTGTTTTGTCTGTTGTTTAAAAAAAAGTAGACTCTTACTGTAAAAATAATGTAGACTCATGATGTAAAGGAAAAAACAAACGCCTTAAAAATGCATTAAATCCATCCAAAAACAGGTTCCTGGCATATTTCCAGTAGTTATGATATGTTTATGA
>JADBJO010001187.1:435000-442500 GCA_016801955.1 Conus betulinus
TACCCCTGCCTCAACTTCCTATCCGTCTCCCCTCCCTCCATCATGATACATCTGCCAAGTGATTTTGTTTTCACCGATGTCTGTCTAAATTTTTTTTTTTTTTTTTTTTTGCTGTCCCAACCTCTGCGCCACCTCAGAGGCAGTGCACCCACGCTGCTCATTCCGACACCCTGTCCACAGCCACAGCCCGTTCGTTCCTGCCACAGCCCCGGCACCGGCAATCCACAGGGAGCAGTCAGTGTCAAGTCATCAAGAGGCAACTCACCGGAGGAGACACTGCACTGCTGCCGAGTCACTTCGGTGGTGTTCAGTGGCGCCTGTTCTGATCTAACATACGCAGGACACCACCTACTAAGCCCCCTACTGACGACAATAATTGCTTAGTCGCGGAGCCGGCGTGAGTGAGCTCTCCCTCCGGAGGGCGCCACCATGTCCGTCCAACGACAGCCCCCATGGACCCGCCGATACGGGTGACCCCAACGGAACCAAACCAAGGCCACGGACGTGGAGAGGACATCAAAATTGAGGTCACCATGAGAGCAGGGCATGAAGGGCCACAGACCTTGAGACCTTTTTTTTTTTTTTTTTTTAAATGCTGATCGATGAGAATCAGGATGATTAAGATGATGTTACGGATTTCCATTTGGTCTGAGACTACATGACAGGGCTGCACTCTACGCTTCCTTTCATAATATATCCCGGCGTCAACCAGGTCTGAGAGATACAGGCACCTGCAGTGTTGGTCAGGAAATTTGAGCAACACTCTCAGAAACGCATTCATTAAGTGGATGAAACTTGACTGTGTGGTCCCAGTCTTGCTGGGAGTCCGCGACGCTAACCACTTGGCCACGGCGGCTGGTTGTTTAGAAAAAAAACAAAAAAAAAATTTGAAAAGTTATTTACAAAGCACCCCCCCCCCCCCAAAAAAAAAAAAAAAAAAAAAAAAAAAGAAAAAAAAAAAAAACGTTGACAAACGAATCATAAGACAAAACATGATGCGTTACAACCTCCTAGGTCTTCTTCAGGCAAGAAACACAACGCTCAGGACAACGAAAATGAAAGAGCAATCGCTTATCTTCATCCAGTTCGGCGCTAGATAGATCTCTTTTTCCTGACAGCCTTGTTTTCATTCAGCACCTATCTTGCGCTGAAGTGGATGAAGAGAAGTGATCGCTCGTTCATTTTTGTTGTCCTGAGTGTTGTGTTTCTTGCCTGAAGAAGACCTAAGAGGTCGAAACGCGTTGAGTTTTGTCTTGTGATTCATTTGTCTGCGTTTTTTTTTTTTTTTTTTTTTGGTGGTGCTTTATCAACAACTTTTCAGATTTGTTTAGATTTCTGCCTGCAGTTGCTCTCACTTGGCATCTAGATCTGTGTCTGTCCTTTTTTTTTTTTTTTTTTTTTTAAACCACTCTTGGTCACAAGATGAATGTTGCCCCAGGATGAAATTTTTGGGCAGATCCATGATGGAGATCTGGATCACGTGGCTGATCCATTATCATTGGTGCAGTGTTTGTGTCAGACCAGAGATTTTTGAAAGTCGCAAAGAGATTGAACACATCCTGGTGACTGTACGACATCGTAGTGAAACAAAGAGATTGAACACGTCACGGTGACAGTGTGACATGGTAGTGAACAAAGACATTGAACATATCATGGTGACTGTGTGACATCGTAATGAAACAAAGAGATTGAACATATCATTGAGACAGTACGACATCGTAGTGAAACAAAGAGATTGAACACATCATTGAGACAGTGTGACATGTGAAACGAAGAGATTGAACACATCATGGTGACAGTATGACTTTGTAGTGAAACAAAGTGATTGAACACATCACGGTGACTGCATGACATCATAGTGAAACAAAGAGATTGAACACGTCACGGTGACTGCATGACATCATAGTGAAACAACGAGATTGAACACGTCACGGTGACTGCATGACATCATAGTGAAACAACGAGATTGAACACGTCACGGTGACTGTATGACATCATAGTGAAACAACGAGATTGAACACGTCACGGTGACTGTATGACATCATAGTGAAAACAACGAGATTGAACACGTCACGGTGACTGTATGACATCATAGTGAAACAACGAGATTGAACATATCATGGTGACTGTATGACATCATAGTGAAACAAAGAGATTGAACACGTCATGGTGACTGTATGACATCATAGTGAAACAAAGAGATTGAACACGTCATGGTGACTGTATGACATCATAGTGAAACAAAGAGATTGAACACGTCATGGTGACTGTATGACATCATAGTGAAACAAAGAGATTGAACACACCACGGTGACTGCATGACATCATAGTGAAACAACGAGATTGAACACATCACGGTGACTGCATGACATCATAGTGAAACAACGAGATTGAACACATCACGGTGACCGCATGACATCATAGTGAAACAACGAGATTGAACACATCACGGTGACCGCATGACATCATAGTGAAACAACGAGATTGAACACATCACGGTGACTGCATGACATCATAGTGAAACAACGAGATTGAACACATCACGGTGACTGCATGACATCGTAGTGAAAGTACAAACAGATTCTTGACACAGGCAAGTTGACTGTCACATGTGCAACACCTGTGGTGTCAAACTTGAAAATTTGTGTAAAATCCTGACAACATGAATATGCTTTTTTTTTTTTTTTTTTTTTTAATAGTACCCCCTGCCCCTCCCCGGCCTCCTGATGACTGTTCAACTATCACATAGTCTGCGCTGTCTGGAGTGCTCTTCTGCTGTGTTTAATTTTGTGTGGATGTTGGATGGGTCCTTGCCCCCCCCCCCCCCCCCCCCCCCCCCCCCCCCCCCCCCCCCTTACTGTTCCCACCTTTACCCTTTCCCTTGGCCATCTGCTGACCTGCAACATTGTCATTTTGGGCACCCACCACCTCTTTTGCCAATTTTACATTTTTTTTTTCCCTTCCCTTCCCTCCCTCTCATCTGTAGGAAGATATCATGCTTGACGTTTGTGGTGGTAGCTGTGACACACAGGCGTAGCTGATTGTGATGATTGGGTCTGTTCGTGCGGGATGGTGTGTATATCGCTGTGGTGATGATCAAGGTCTGGCGAGTGGCTTGTCATAGGCAGATGTGCTCTTCATATAAACATGGCTGCGTCTGTTGTCTTTCAGTCTAATAAAAAAAAAGAAGAAAAAAAAAAAAGAAAACACAGCATAGCACGGCACATCTCAGCTTGACGTGATGCCACACAGCACACCATATGTGATGCAGCGCAGTGCGGTATGTAGAGAGCAAGACAGTGTGATGCAGTATGGCAACACAGTGTAACACGTTTAACTCTTAACAGTTTTTGAGATTTTTGCGTTTTGCATGGATTTTTCGTAATTTTTTCGTAATATTCTGTGCATTATTTCTGATATGATAATATTTTTGTGATGAATGTACCTGTTTCGGTTTTTTTTAGGTGATACATTGCTTCAGATAACAAAAATGTTGTTTTAAATACCATAATTCCGGGAAGAAAACCGTCGATCACCGGTGATCGACATTCAAGGGAAAGAACTGAAGAGAGTTAAAGAGTCCATAATGAAAACATAAATTGATGCCACTCCCTCTTTTGTATTGACACTTTTACCTGATATGTACACAGACTCTCATTCGTATCTTCATACACACAAAAATCCACATCTGGTGTGTGTACAAAAGATCGATGATATCAGAAAGTGAGATGATGATGACCACAGGAACAAAAGTGATGATGACTGCAACGGTGGTGATAAGAAAGGTGGTGATGATGATGAGGTTGCGTGCCTGCTGTAATGTTAAAGGAGGTGATGGTGATCGAGGTTGATGGAGGCATGTGATGATGATGATGATGATGACTGCAACGGTGGTGTTAAGAAAAGGCGGTGATGATTGTGAGGTTGCATGCATGCTGTGATGTTGAAGGTGGTGATAGTGATCGAAGTTGATGGGGGCGTGTGATGATGATGGTCATGATGACGATGAAGATGTGTGCCGGCAAAACTGACCTTGAAAATCCTGTGGAAGAACTTGAACAAAGA
The DNA here is from genome assembly GCA_016801955.1 of Conus betulinus. NCBI lineage: Eukaryota > Metazoa > Mollusca > Gastropoda > Neogastropoda > Conidae > Conus > Conus betulinus. Next base: position 439,066 of record JADBJO010001187.1, read on the forward strand.
GGTGGTGGTGCCCGAGATTGATGGAATGTATGACGACGATGATCATGGTGGTGTGTGATGATGATGATGATGATGATATGTGTGACAGATTGGTGTTGAAAGAGGCAGAAGTGTTGGAGACTAATGGGACATGTGATGATGATGACGATGAGAATAGCAGTGTGGTGATATATGTGGGCAAACAGGTGTTAAAGGTCCAACAGAATAACTACAGGAGGAGGTGGTGGTGGAGGTTGATGGGATATATGATGATGATGAAAGTAAAGATGACTATGATGATGTGTGCAGGTGAATGGTGTTGAAGTTCTTCAGCCCATGGTGGAGGAGGTTGATGGGATATGTAATGTGGATGATGATGATGTTGATGATGGTAATGTTGATGGTAATGTTGACGATGATAATGATGATGGTAATGTTGATGATGTTAATGTTGATGATGGTAATGTTGATGATGATAATGTTGATGATGATAATGCTGCTGATGATGATGCTGATGATGGTAATGTTGATGATGGTAATCATGATGGATGATAATCTTGATGATGATAATGTTGATGATGATAATGCTGATGATGATGATGCTGATGATGGTAATGTTGATGATGGTAATCATGATGGATGATAATCTTGATGATGATAATGTTGATGATGGTAATGTTGATGATGATAATGTTGTGTGGTGGTAATGATGATGATGGTAATGTTGATGATGATGATGTGTGCAGGCAAATTGGTGTTGAAGATCCCATGGAAGAACCTGTACACGGAGGCGGTGGTAGCAGAGATCGACGGGATCTATGCCCTGGCCATCCCCAACGTGGGTCAGTGCTGCACACATGCATACACGTGGACGCATGCACACACATGCTCACACACTCACATACATACACATGCACACATGCATGCCTGCACACATGCCTGCACGCAGGCATGCACATGCTTGCTCACTCACTCGCTCACTCACTTCACACACACACACACTCACTCTCACACACTCTCACACTCACTCACACTCACTCACACACACACACACACACACACACACGCACACACACACACACACACACACAATATGAAAGGGATGTGACATTGCTGATACAGGACTGTTTACACCCATATACATGCAGACACACACACACACACACTCATACACATACACACACATGTGCACACACACACACACACACACACACACACACACACACACACACACACACACACACACCGATGAAACACCACACACAATATGAAAGAGATATGACATTGCTGATACAGGACTGTTTACACACACACACACACACACACACACACACACACACACACACACACACACACACACTGAAACATATGTGACATTGCCTGTGTACATGATCCACTTCATGAAACAAACAAGACAAGACAACATGAAACAAATGTGACATTGCGGTTGTACATTATACTGTAACAGACAACCCATGCAAACAATACGAAACAGGTGTATGTGTAGTGTGCGTAGAGTCAAGTGCCATAAAGTGTTGTGAAGAAGAATCAACAGACAATATGAGACAGATGTGGCATAGCCGGCAATAGCCGCGTTAACCCCTGTATATCCTTCTGCTTGAAACATGGAAAAGGAACTTTCTGTAGCTTGCGTGTACCTGTGGATATAGTTTTTCGAGAGAGTTGCTTTTCTGTACTTCACTGCAGAAGAGTACATGGAGGTAAATGTGGATATTGTCTTGTGGTCCATCCATATCAAAAGTTAATTTAGTGCCCAGTAACGTTTTGTGAACAGGAATCGACACTGAAAACATGACACCGATGTGACATCGTCTGTATAGATTGTGATATTGTGTACTACTGTATTTCATGAATCAAGGCATAGAACAGAAAATAAATGTGACACAATCCTTGTAGCTTTAATTGTAATTTTTTTCTTTTAACAGAAATCGCCCAACAATTTGAAATAGATTTGACAATCTGTATATAGGTAATGATATAGAGCCCTGATGTGTTTGGGTAAACAAAATTCAGCACCGACAGTAGGAAATGGTTATGACATAGTCTTTTGTAGGTGTTAGTATACTGGCCAACATTGTTAAACATGATTCACTTACATGATATTAGACATCAACATTTGACAGCAGATTCCATGAAAAAAAAAAGATGTCAGACCTTATGTGACTTTTTTTGGTTTCTGAAGGAGATAAACATTTTTTCATCTGATCTAAGATTTTACAGGAGGTAGCTTTTCATAAAATTCAGGTGTATGTTTTAGAAAACCTGTTTTAATCAGTTGCGGTACTTCCCTGAAGATGGAATATGGCTGCCTTAATGGCGGAATAGAAAATGGTCATGCACACAAAACGCCATTCCCTTTGTTGGGTAGATGGGATTAATACCTGCCTGTCCGTATAGGGAGTGTCCGCAGGAGTATCAGCCTGCGTACGCAGAAGTAAGAAGAAGAAGAGTTGTGGTAGCGTTTTTTAAAAAAATGTATTTTGAGAGTTGACTTCAGTGAGGTGACAGGCCTGATTTGGCCCTTTGCGGCGGATGGCCGGGCTGTAAGCAGTGTAACTTGATCTAAAAAACAGAAACAGTAGAATGTGGATTTGACATAGTCTTTAGTGCCATACACTGTTGTTTGAGCAGGAGTCAACAGAACTCATTGGAAACAGATGTGACACAGTGTTTGTGATGTTGATATTATGCCATACACTGTTGTTTGATCAAGAGTCAGTAGAACTCGCTGGAAACAGATGTGACACAGTGTTTGTAGATGTTGATATTACGCCATACACTGTTGTTTGAACAAGAGTCAGTAGAACTCACTGGAAACGGATGTGACACAGTGTTTGTAGATGTTTGATATTATGCCCCGCAGTGTTGCAGTAACAACAGTCAGCACAGAGAATGGGACACGTATGGGACCTAGTCCTTGCAGATGTTGTTCCGGTGCCTTGCAGTGCTTTGTGAACAGGAATCAATACATTCCATGTGAAACAGATGTGATGCAGTCTGACTAGATGTTGATGTGGTTCCTTACGGTGTTTTGTGAACACAGGAATCGACAGTGACAATAGGTGATAGAGGTGACATAGCCTATGTAGATGCACATAGAGTATCCTGTAGTGCTGTGTGAACAGGAATCGACAGTGACAATAGGTGGTAGAAGTGACATAGCTTATGAAGATGTACATAGAGGATCCTGTAGTGCTTTGAGAACAGGAATTAACATATGCGTTGAAAAAGAGATGCGACATAGTCTGTATGGTTGTTGATATTGTGATGTGTAATGTTTTTGTGAACGGGAGAGACAATAAGAAATGGATTCAACACTGTAATGTTTTTGTGAACGGGAGATACAATAAGAAATGGATTCAACACGCACACACACACACACACACAAACACACACACACACACACACACACACACACACACACACACACACACA
>JADBJO010001187.1:450000-457500 GCA_016801955.1 Conus betulinus
GGAAAAGTTCTCCATTGTTTTGTGATGATTATGATGGTAATGACGATGATGACAATAATGATGGTGATGATGTTGATGATGACGATGACAACTATGACGATGACGATGGCGATGATGATGACAAAGATGATAATGGTAATAACAATGACGATGACAACGATGATGACGATGAGAATGAGGACGATTATGATGATGAGATGATAATGACGATGATGATGATGATGATGATGACGATGATGATGATGATGGTGATGACAATGACGACAACAGTGACCATGATGTCTGCAGCTGATCAAACTGGACAGTCTGTCGGTGTACTGGAACAGCTGTTCTCCCATGCTGGATGGTCACGACAAGGAGCAGATCCTGGTCAGTCCCAACTGTCTTTATCACATCACTAATCTCCCTTCCTGTCTGTCTCCACCCCCCTCCCCCCTCTCCTCTGTATCCTCCCTCCATCCTCCTGCCCCCCCTTCCTCCCTACCTCTCTTTGCTTCAGTGTCTGTATGGTTTTCTCTGTCTTTTCTCTCTTTCTTTCTCTCTCTGTCTTTTTTTCTCTCTCTCTTTCTTTTTCTTTTTTTTCTCTCTCTCTCTCTGTCTCTCTCCTTATCTGCTTCTTCAGCTTATCCCTTTTCTTTCTTTCTGTCTTTCCTTTTCATTATTGGCGTGTCTCTCCATTTATCTTTCTGGTGATATGCCTTTATCCACCTGTTATCCCTCCGTTCTTGCTGTAACTATTTCTTTGAAAAAGAATGTGTTTATATGTAAGTGTTTGTATGTATAAATGTTGATTTAATGTGTGAATGCATGTGTTCCTGTGTACATGTTGCATGTGTATGCGCATGTATGTGCCTCTGTGTGTGTGTGTGTGTGTGTGTGTCCCTCCAATAAGGGTTCTTTAAAAGAAACTTTTTTTTTTCCATTGGTATGGAATAACTGTCTAACGAGTACAGGCATGCTGACATCGTGCAAATGAATCAAATTCTGTTGATTAAACAGCTGACTGACCTGAAATGTTGATGCTATTGTTCTGACTGGCAGTGTTCCACTGTACAGTGCATGTTGTGACTAGTTTGCTACTACTGGACTAGAGCATGCTTCATTACAGTTATTCTTATCACCCTTTTAGCTCTGATGTGACCTGTGAGGAAAGCTAGGCTAAAACAGTTTAAATCAACGATTATTATGTTTCTTCTCCTCCTTCTCCCTCATCCTCTTCTTACTTTTATTTATGATATGATTATTTTTTTGCTGTTACTGCAGCAGTTGTGCTTGTTGCTTTTGTTTTTAGACATTGCTTTGTCGTTGGTCTTATGCATTATGAAAGCAAAACGTAAAACGCTGTTTGTTCTTTCTGTTTTTCTTAACAGGTGGATCTTGAGGTGGTTTGCTGATTTTTTTTTTTTTTTGTGTGTTGATGCTCTCAGATCCCCCTCCCCCACCTTCTCCATTGATCATCTCCCCCCCCCCCCCCCCATCCCTCACAGACTTCATCCACCTGCTCCCTCCTCCTCTTTCCCTCTACTCCCTCCCATACACAGACTTGCCAGTTGTTCCACCGCTTGTCCTTTGATTACCGGGGTCTGCATCAGCATATACTTGGTCCTGTTGGTTGTTAGTGCTGGTGACCAACCCCCCCTTCCTCCTCAAACCATCCCACAGCCACTGACCCTCTCCATCCTCCACCCCCCCCCCCCCCCCCACTGCCTGTACCTGGTGCCCAATCCCTGACTCCTTGCCCTGAAATTCACTTCATGACCCATCCCATGACTCGTCTCCCCTGACCCTCTCCTTGCGCGACCCCCCCCTTTGACCCCTGCCGTCTTGACCTTACTCCCAGATCCCTACCTCCTGACTCCCGTCTGCTCACCATCCTGTGACCCCCTTTTCCTCTCTCTCTCGCTTGCTGACTACCCACCTCCTTACTCCACCCGAAGATCCTACGCTTAGAACCTGTGCTGTGACTCTACCCTCTGACCCATCCTCTGACCTCACCCTCTGACCCTGCCTTCTGACCTTACCCTCTGACCCTGCCATCTGACCTCACCCTCTAACCCATCCTCTGACTCTACCCTCTGACCCTGCCTCTGATCTCACTGTCTGACCCATCCTCTGATCTCACCCTCTGACCCTGCGTTCTGACCTTACCCTCTGACCCTGTCATCTGACCTCACCCTCTGACCCATTCTCTGACTCTACCCTTTGACCCTGTCATCTGACCTCACTGTCTGACCCATCCTCTGACCTCACCCTCTGACCCTGCCTTCTGATCTTACCATCTGATCCTGCCCTTCTGACCTTACCTTCTGACCCTGGCTTCTGACCTTACCGTCTGACCCCTCCCCCCCCCCCCTTCCCCACCCTGACTCTGATCCCACCATCCCAGAGTCCAGTCCCACCCCAGACACCCCCTCCCCTCCCCCCCACCTGCCTTCTGATCTCACCCAGCTGACCCCCCCCCCCCCCCCCCCGACCTCAGCTTCTGACCCCATCTCTCTCATCCTCTGACCCCTCCCTCCTGACTTCAGCTTCTGACCCCATCTCTCATCCTCTGACCCCGCCTCCGTGACATCAGCTTCTGAGCCCATCTCTCATCCTCTTACCCTGCCCCCCTGACCTCAGCTTCTGACCCCATCTCTCATCCTCTGACCCCCCGCCCCCTGACCTCAGCTTCTGACCCCATCTCTCATCCTCTGACCCCGCCCCCTGACCTCAGCTTCTGACCCCATCTCTCATCCTCTGATCCCGCCCCCCTGACCTCAGCTTCTGACCCAGTTCTTTGATCCCACCCCCTGACTTTACCTGATGCCACCCTCTGACCCTGTGCTCTGACTTGCCCTCTGACCCTACGTTTGATTATAACCTCTGACCAATGTTGTGACTTCTTCGTCAGACCCTACCCACTGACCCACCCTCTGATCCCACACCCTGCCACCCCCCACCCCTCATCCCACCCTCTGACTCTACCCCCCCCCCCCCTGACGGCACCTCTGACCTCTCCTGCTGACCTCATTCCCCGTGCCCTGCTTTCTGATCCTAACCTCAGATCCAGTCGTCTCTTCATCTCCTAATCCCACCCTCTGACCCCATCCTCAGCCCCCCATCCCCTGACCCCACCCCGTGACCTCGCCCACTGACCCCACCCCGTGACCTCACCGGCTGACCCCTCCCTCTGACCCCATGTTTGACCCCACCCCCTGACTCCACCCTGAGACACTACCTCTGATCCCACCCTTTGACCCTTCCATGTGGTTGCCACCCCCTGACTTCAACCCCCTTCCCCCCGCCCCACCCCCTTCCCCCCCCCCCCCCCCCCCCCCCCCCCACCTTGACCCCAGCCAGTTCTCCCTAATGCTGACTCCCACCTTATGAGCTGTGGAGGGCAGACAGGTAATCTGCTTGGTTCCCCTATCCCCACCACCATGAGATTTTGCATGGGTGAATATCTATATGACGTAGGTGTACAGACTGCTTGGCCATGATTTCCCTCATCCCCAGAACATTAAAAAGTACTGTGTTTATAAAAGATCCTTTGGAGTAAAAGAACACGACGTTTCAACGTTAGGTTTTAATCACCACTTCCCTTTGAAGAAGGCTCTCAGAGTTGAAACGTCATGTTGTTTCACTCCAAAGGATCTTTGACAAACAAGGTACTTGTTAATGCTGTGCGTTTTCCTTCAAGATCCAGCAGTCCTACTTTATTTTCCCTCACCCCCCTTCTTTAAGATTCCTGTCCATTGTAATGACCTTCAGGATCCAGCAGTAGTAGTTTACTTTCCCTCATTCCCCCTTCTTTAAAATTCCTGTCCATTGTAATGCAGAGAGTGCAGTACTGTCAGTCAGAAATTTAGATCACCCAACCTCCTCCCCCCCTTCACCTCCCTCCCCCCATGCCTCCCCCTACCACACTCCACCATCCTCTCCCACCTTTCCCTTATACCGCGCTACTGTCCGGAAGAATTGATTTTGGAACATACACACACACACACACACACACACACACACACCCCTCATCCTCTTCCCATTCCTGTTGTTTTCCTTAGAAATGAAATGGATCCCCGAAGGCTGCTGCTGTTTATTTTCGGGAGGATAGCGAGGAGGAGGGGAGGTGGGTGGGTGGGGGGAAGCTTGGCACTGTCCTGAAATGACAGGAGATTGAAGTCTGGATGTCAGACCTGCTCACATCCTGTCTCTGTTTCTGTCTCTGCCTCTGTCTCTCTCTGTCTCTGTCTCTCTGTCTCTGTCTCTTTATCTCTCTATCTCTCTGTCTGTCTCTGTCTCCCTCTGTCACTGTCTCTCTCTCTCTCTCTCTCTCACACACACACACACACACACACACACACACACACACACACACTAACACTAACACTAGCACACAGACACATGCTTGCATGTTGTGAAAGATTTTCCTCATCAGGCGAAGGTTTGGGGGAGGTGGGCATGGGAATGGATGGAGAAAGGTGTGTGGAATAGTGCTGTGTGTGTGTGTGTGTGTGTGTGTGTGTGTGTATGTGTGTGTGCGTGTGCGTGTGTGTGTGTGTGTGTGTGTGGTGCACTATTAACTGTGCATATTTGTTCATTTGTAGATCTACTAAAAGACAGATAAATGCATGTTTTCTGATGTGGAAGTGAAAACGAAGTACTGTAGAGTCCAGATACACAGATTTCAGTCACTGATGAGGCACTTTGAGAACTTGGGATTTTCTTAATGGTAAAGAAAAACAAAAAAGGTTGTGAGCGCACCTACATACAAACATGCTCTTGGGACGGGCTGCCGTGGCGAAGTGGTTAGCGTCGTAAATTCCCAGCTGGGAGGTTGTGGGTTCGATTCCCATCAGAGTCATGTGAGATTTTCTGCTCTGACCAGCTCCTACCCAGAGTTGAGTTTGCTACGGGCTCAGTTTAGAAGACTGGGACCACACAGTCGAGTTTCATCCACTTCATGGATGCGTTTCTGGGAGTGTTACTCAAATTTCCTGACCAACATTGCAGGTGTCTGTATCTCTCGAGCTTGATTGATATCGGGATTATATATTTTGAAAGGAAATGTAGAGTACAGCCCTGGCATGCAGTCTCAGACCGGAATGGAAATCCGTAGCGTCATTTTAAATCATCATTCTCGATCGCATCATAAAAAAAGTCTCAAATCTGTGGCCCTTCATGCCCTGCTCTCAGGTTGATCTCAGTTTCGATGTCCTCTCCACGTCTGTGGCTTTAGTTTGATTGGGACAGGGTCACCGATATCGGCGAGTCCATGGGGGCTGTTGTTGGACGGACGTGGTGGCGCCCCCTGGAGGTAGAGCTCACTCATGCTGGCTCCGCAACTAAGCAATTGTTGTCGACAGTAGGGGGTTTAGTAGGTGGTGTCCTGTGTATATTAGATCAGAGCAGGCGCCACTGAACACCACCAAAATAACTCGGCAGCAGTGCAGTGTCTCCTCTGGTGGGTTGCCTCATGATGACTTGACATTGACTGCTCCTTGTGGATTGCCGGTGCCGTTTCTGTGGTGGGACTGACTGGCCTGTGGCTGTGGACGGGGGCGTGGCCGTGGACGGGGTGTCGGAATGAGCAGCATGGGTGCAATGACACTGAGATGGCACAGAAGATCGGACAGCCAGAAAACCACCAACACCCCCCCCCCCCCCCCCCCCCCAAAAAAAAAAAACAAAAAAAAACCTTGCTCATGGGTGCAAATACACCCCCCGTCCACACACACACACACACACACACACGCACACGCACACAAACAAACACACACACACACGCTGACATTCTTGTATATGGCGTAAGGACTGTGTGTTTTTACGCTACCTCATGTTGCATGCCTTACGAGGATTTAAAACTAAGAATTGTATAACCTGACCAAATTTTGTAAGTCTGTTGCATAGAAAGAGGATGTAAAAAACTCTGGAATGTTTTTTTTTTTTTGTTCAGCGAAAGAAAAATCCCAGATTCTTGAAGAGTCGCATCCCTGGCTGAAAAGTGTTACTGGACTTTTTAGCGGTTTTGTCGTCATGTCCATGCCATTTGAGGATATGAGGTCTGAGGACATCTGTTCAGCAGAAAGAAGTCCTCTGTAGGATTGGGTAGCAAGGAAACATGCACGCACCCACGCACGCACGCACCCACGCACGCACGCACACACGCGCGCACACACACACACACACACACACACACACACACACACACACACACACACACACACACACACACACACACACACACACACGTTGCAGAAGTAATTTGATGGGAAAGGGGGGAAGACATAACTGCTGGTGATAGTAGGTGAAGAGGGTTGTTTAAAGAAATGCCTTGAAGGAAGGCAGAGAGTTTGAACTACGCAACGGTACTGTTGGGAGTTTTACTCCAAGAAACCGGACCCTGACAAGAAAGAGAGCGATCCGCCATAGGGTTTAGTTGGAAACCGAGGGACTTTGAGCAGAGTGTTGTCCATGGTGGGCTTCTTCCACAGATGCCTTAAAACGCAGAGCCAGAGGCGTAGTGTGTACAAAGTAATTTGAAATTGCCGACAGGGCGTAGAGTGCTGTGAGACTGGTTGATATTCACAGTCTGGAATTGGCAGAGGTCTGGATAAGTAGAGGAAAAGTCCTTGAATTTTCATTAAACAAAACAACAAAAAAAAAAAAACCCTGTGGGCATCAGGCATGTTGCAGTGTGGGTTTATGTTGCTGTTAGTGTTAACACTTTCAGTGATGTAGATTTTTTTTTTTTTTAAATTCCCACCTACATCACACAAAGCTTCTAAGTTGATCAATTCACAATCAATTTGAACGTTAATACATTCAGTTTATAGGTTTAGGTTGTTGATGTTCATTGTTTTTTTTTTTCTTTTCTTTTTACTTGCTCATAGTGGTGAATTTTGTTTTTGCTGTTTATTTTATGAACTGAGTTTGTATGTTGATCTGTCTAGGTTTTTAAAAAAAATATTTTTTAAATTCCTGCATTAACCAGTTGATGATTATTTGTTTGTTGATTGCATGATGTGTGAGTTGTTGGCTTTTTGCAGTGTGTGTTGGTATGACGCATGATACATGGGTTTGTGTGTGCAATAATAATAATGTATGATGCTGCATGCAGATATCATGTTTAGGGGCCACAGTTTATAAAATGAGGTGATAAATGTCATCAATAAATGCAGGTAGTCTTGAGCAGAATACAAAATTTTCATTTGTTATTTTTATCATTACCTTTATCAGGATGGAAGCATTTAAACTGAGTTAATACTATGATTACAGTTGACATGCTTTTAGTTCAAATTTCATTTGAATGACTTCAGTGGAGCTGTGACTTATCCATGATTTTTACATGCAGCGTCATTTATGGCGAATGAATTGTGTGTGTGAGTTGCTGACTTGTGCACAGAGTGTTAATATGATGCATTGTGTGTGTCACGTTGACTTAAGGCTTCAGCACAGTCCTTGGCTGTTCTGGGCTTGGCTGCTTTGTGCCAGTGGGTTTTGGGGTGTATATATTGAGAG
>JADBJO010001187.1:460000-472403 GCA_016801955.1 Conus betulinus
CTCACAGTTCTTCTGAAGGAACTTGTGTCAGAATGAAACGGAATCATCATCAATGGGGGAGATAAGCATTTTAAAGTAAAAACCGCAGAAGGGCAGGTGGGTTGTCAAAAGGTGTGTCCAGTGTCAAGAGAGAATCGTCCCTGCAATGATCAGTTTTTCTTTCTCTGTGTTAGATGAATGGAATCGTGAATGACAAAGCTGAAAGATCATTGAATGGAACTTCCTTCCAGTTCCTTTGGCTCTGTTAGTGATTGGGTGTATCAGTAGCTTTGTCGCTGACCTATGCTGTTGGGGAGAATTGTGACAGGACAAAATTTTTTGCTGATAAATCCACTTTTATGTAGGCTTTTGCTGTTGCTGGCAAGAGAGAGGATAGATACTAGTAGCGCATGTGACTTGACTGATTGATTTGATGAGAATGTAAAAGGGTTGCTTGATGTGATACTTTTTTTTTTTTTTTTTTTTTTTTAGTTTGTGTGGGTCTTCAGTGAGTTGTTGAATGGACTGAAAAGAAAAAAAGAAAATGAAAAAAGACAAAAGAAAAAAAAATCAGTGCACGAAGTTCTATTTAATATTGGCAAGCCTGGAACATAGTGGTGGAGTTTATTGTCATGCTGATTTGACCAGATGATAATGACTTGCATGTGAATTCTATATGAAATCTGATCATAATGCAGTCAGTAAAAAAAAAAAAAAAAAATTCAAATGAACAGGAATGTAAATTTTTTTGTAGGACTGGTTGGCTTAGTGGGTAAAGTTTTCAGACTTTTTCTAAGAGTGTGGGGCTCGATTCCCACTCGAGATTGCAAAGTTTGAAAGTGAACTTCCCTTTGGACTCGGTATCTGTGCAGATTTCTGTCCACTCTTGAGTCGTCGTTGGGATGAGACTTTAAGTCGTAGTTCCCACACGGGGAATGGATGACACCACAATGAAATACAGCCCAGGATCAGTGTGACTGGACACTGTCACTGTGGACAGCATGTGACTGCCAGAATGACGCAGGACAGGATCAGTGTGTCACCATCACTGTAGACAGCATGTGACTGCCAGGACACCGTCACTGTAAACAGCATGTGACTGCCAGGACACTGTCACTGTAGACAACATGTGACTGCCAGGACACCGTCACTGTAGACAGCATGTGACTGCCAGGACAGCATCACTGTAGACAGCATGTGACTGCCAGGACACTGTCACTGTAGACAGCATGTGACTGCCAGGACACTGTCACTGTAGACAGCATGTGACTGCCAGGACACCATCACTGTAGGCAGCATGTGACTGCCAGGACAGCATCACTGTAGACAGCATGTGACTGCCAGGACACTGTCACTGTAGACAGCATGCGACTGCCAGGACACTGTCACTGTAGACAGCATGTGACTGCCAGGACACCGTCACTGTAGACAGCATGTGACTGCCAGGACACCATCACTGTAGACAGCATGTGACTGCCAGGACGCCATCACTATAGACAGCATGTGATAGCCAGGACAGCATCACTGTAGACAGCATGTGACTGCCAGGACGCCGTCACTGTAGACAGCATGTGACTGCCAGGACACCAACACTGTAGACAGCATGTGACTGCCAGGACACCGTCACTGTAGACAGCATGTGACTGCCAGGACACCAACACTGTAGACAGCATGTGACTGCCAGGACACCGTCACTGTAGACAGCATGTGACTGCCAGGACAGCATCACTGTAGACAGCATGTGACTGCCAGGACAGCATCACTGTAGACAGCATGTGACTGCCAGGACAGCATCACTGTAGACAGCATGTGACTGCCAGGACAGCATCACTGTGGACAGCATGTGACTGCCAGGACACCAACACTGTAGACAGCATGTGACTGCCAGGACACACACTGTGGACAGCATGTGACTGCCAGGACACCAACACTATGGACAGCATGTGACTGCCAGGACACCATCACTGTAGACAGCATGTGACTGCCCAGGACACCAACACTGTGGACAGCATGTGACTGCCAGGACACCAACACTATAGACAGCATGTGACTGCCAGGACACCGTCACTGTAGACAGCATGTGACTGCCAGCACAGCATCACTGTAGACAGCATGTGACTGCCAGGACAGCATCACTGTAGACAGCATGTGACTGCCAGGACAGCATCACTGTAGACAGCATGTGACTGCCAGGACAGCATCACTGTAGACAGCATGTGACTGCCAGGACAGCATCACTGTAGACAGCATGTGACTGCCAGGACAGCATCACTGTAGACAGCATGTGACTGCCAGGACACCAACACTGTGGACAGCATGTGACTGCCAGGACACCGTTACTGTAGACAGCATGTGACTGCCAGGACACCGTCACTGTAGACAGCATGTGACTGCCAGGACACCATCACTGTGGACAGCATGTGACTGCCAGGACACCATCACTATAGACAGCATGTGACTGCCAGGACACCGTCACTGTGGACAGCATGTGACTGCCAGGACACCAGCACTGTAGACAGCATGTGACTGCCAGGACACCGTCACTGTGGACAGCATGTGACTGCCAGGACACCGTCACTGTAGACAGCATGTGACTGCCAGGACACCATCACTGTAGACAGCATGTGACTGCCAGGACACCAACACTGTGGACAGCATGTGACTGCCAGGACACCAACACTGTAGACAGCATGTGACTGCCAGGACACCACACACTGTAGACAGCATGTGACTGCCAGGACACCATCACTGTAGACAGCATGTGACTGCCAGGACACCGTCACTGTAGACAGCATGTGACTGCCAGGACACCGTCACTGTAGACAGCATGACTGCCAGGACACCGTTACTGTAGACAGCATGTGACTGCCAGGACACCGTCACTGTAGACAGCATGTGACTGCCAGGACACCGTCACTGTGGACAGCATGTGACTGCCAGAATGACACAGGCCTGGATCAGTGTGTGTGGACACCGTCACTGTAGACAGCATGTGACTACCAGAATGATAGGAGAAAAAAGGGCATTCACATATCTCTTGCCAGCATTTAACCTTAGAATTCATGCAAGCAAAGAAGAGAGAAAGAGAGGGCGGGGCGGGGCAGGGTGGGGTGGGGGCGGGCGGGGGCAGGACGGGACGGGACGGGACTTCGGACCCTTGTGCGTCAGGGGAAGTGTACTCTCACAGCAGTTGTTGCAAGATCAACTTCAACGTTGCCCGTTCTTATCGCTTCCACACTGCCAGCCATTTTTTGTGAAAATACACACATTTATCAGTAAAACTCTCTTCTGTGTGGAAAAGTACCCTCTAATTGGCATCTCTGTGGTAGGCATGTGCCGTTGGTGCTGTGTTGGAGGCTGTGTGCGTGTTTTGCATTTTGATGTCCGTCAGCTGTGGTTATGTCATGTAGAATGCAGCTCTTTGGATGTCTGTCAGCTGTGGTTATGTCATATAGAATACTGCTCTTTTCTGACTAATTAGCATGCAAGAAATGCAGAACTTGTGGGAGGGTCTGTGGGCCCTTTGTGGTCAGCTCTCCTTTTGCTCTCAATGGTCCTCCTCAACATGCATGTAGACACACAGACAGGTGTGCAGAACTTGTTGGAGGGTCTGTGGGCCCTTTGTGCTCAGCTCTCCTTTTGCTCTCAGTGATCCTCCTCAACATGCATGTAGACACACAGACAGGTGTGCAGAACTTGTTGGAGGGTCTGTGGGCCCTTCATGCTCAGCTGTCCTTTTGCTCTCTGATCCTCCTCAACATGCATGTGTGGACACACAGACAGATGGGCAGCCTTCTGGTCATAAGTTGTGTGCTTGGCACAGCCTGTTGTGACAAGGTGTGTGTTGCTATGTCCCAACAATGTACATCATGATATGATTTGCCCCTTGTATTGCCATGTTAGCTGTTTGATAAACTAGTGCCCCTTTTACAACCACAAAGGCCATTTGGGAGTGTGTCATGTATATCGCCTTGGTCATAAATTAATGAAAACCAGAACAAATCTTCTGTTCTATAATGTCGGATCAAAATTTAGTCCAGAACTTAAATTTCAGCAACCACCCATTTACGTTTTGTTTGTATATTATTTCTTGGTTTTTGTTTTTGAAAAATGCCTTGGTAAGCATGCTTTTGTTATTTTCCAACGTAAATGGCAGTCTGAGGGTTTAAAACACCTCTGCGTTTATGTTGGCAATCTGCATCTAGCACCGAGACGTATAGGGATGTCTTCATGTCCGAACATCCAGTGCTGTGATATCATTTAGATTACAACAGGCTGACATTGACCATCTGTGCCTAGTGTATGCACATAAGTGTGTGTCTCCGTGTCCGAACACTCTAAGTCATATCGTTATATAAATCCACCCCTACGTGTCTTTGACTATCAGTGTTCTGTGCCCAGACATGCATGCGTTGTCTCATCCTGATTCTCTACATCATGAAACTAGTATTCAAATCTTCCCAAGTAGACACTGACGATCTGCTGTCCTGGGTCTAGACATAGACGTATTGTCGTGTCCTGAAACTCTGTGATTGTATCCATAGACTTATTGTCATGTCCTGAAACAGTTGTGCATTGTACCCACTGTGCTTTCAGGAAAACCTGAAGAACAACGTGGCCTCTCAAGTCATCGTACCGGCTACCATTTCAGTGAGTTCATGCCGAGGCTTTTCGTTGCTGTTCTGCTCTCTCCAGTCACTCCAGTCATTCTTTGTTCCTCATTGTTTTTGAAACCCTCTGTTTGGAACTCTCTTCCTCTCTGTCCTTCAAGGCGTGACGGTGTGGATGATATTGTTATCATTGCCGTTAGTCTCTTTGTTGTTAGCGTCGTGAAGTCTTTAGTTATGTATGAAACATTGTAAAGTATTGAGGACACACTTTGGTGTTACTGTCGTGTAGTCTTAATTTTTTGATAAAACATTGTGAAACATTGAGGACAGACTGAAAGACAAGGCACTACCTTAGATCTGTATACTTGAGGAAATAGACGTATTGATTTTTCGAGTCTGTGTGTGTTTGCCTGTAGTACATCTACATCACATCAAAAAGAAATATACTGGTGTACTAAGTTGTTTGCAGCTGGGATCATTTACCTGCCTTACAAGATTAAGGAAAGGAAAGGAAGTGCTGAAGAAGGGTCATATATTTATAGTCTATAGAAACATGATGCATTTTGAGATTTTGGTCCAAGAGGTTTTTTCCTTCCTTTTTTTTTCTCCTTTTAATCAGTTTTATAAATCTGATAAAGGCTATTGAGGTATTTCTATAACTGTTCAAATATCTGTAAGAAACTGTGTATTAAGACTTAACATTTTGGACATCATCCTCAGTTTCCATGGTATTCTACAGAGGTTGTGAATGCCATGAATTTGCAAAGATTCCTTTTAGTCAACAGAAATATAGTTTGAAACGGAAAAAAAAAAAGAAAGAAATTGTCCTGATTATTGAAAGCATGATAATGAAAAGAAAGTCTTTTCGAGAACTTGTTTCATCCTATGCTAACAGCAAGTCGGATTTGAAAGACATCAGTTGGTTTAGCAGTATCATTCTCGACATTTAAACTCTTCTTACAAAAAAAGATTTTTAAAGCCACGAGTCGGTTCAGCAGTATCATTGTCGATTATCAACACTTAACACATCTTACAAAATGATGTTTTGAATGTACAGTCCAGTTCGAGTAACTTGGCAAAGTCAGTGATAAAATGTAATCTTACGACAGATGTTTTCCAAGATTTCTGTGATTAAAAATGCAAGCTTCCGAGTTGGATTTCCTCTGTGTGTGTGTGTGTGTGTGTGTGTGTAAGTAAGTGTGTGTGTGTGTGTGTGTGAGTGTGCATGTGTGTGTGTGTGTGTGTGTGTGAGTGCCTGCATACTCACGTGTACATGAGTACTAACACCTATTTCAATGTACCATGACCAGTCGTCAGGCCGATATCGTCGGTGGCTCACCTGCGACTGAACACCAAGCCGGAGCAGACCAACTTCACCATTCCCAAGATTGGTCTGACAGTCGTCTTCGATGAGATCGCCGTGGGACTCACCAAGGATCAGGTACAGACCGGAGGCCTTTTCACTTCATCCCTCAATTGATGGATGGGTGGTTGTTGACCTTACCCCCCCTCCCCCCTCCCCCCACTCCCCCCACCCTGCTCTTTCCCCTCCCTGCCCCCCAGCCTCCTCAGTGTAGGGTTACGTTTGTTGTGCTCAGCAATAAATCACTTATGTCTCGGTGATTCATCCTTCTTTTTTTTTTCTCTCTTGGCTCTTCAAAACCTATGGTGCAGTTGTTCAGTAACCAATCTCTTTCTTGGCTTAGGTTCATTACCTTACGTCTCTTGGCTTTGGGTTCAGTACCTTATGTCTCTCTTGGCTTAGGTTCATTACCTTATGTCTCTCTTGGCTTGGGTTCAGTACCTTATGTCTCTCTTGGCTTAGGTTCAGTACCTTATGTCTCTCTTGGCTTAGGTTCAGTACCGTATGTCTCTTCTTGGCTTAGGTTCAGGTTCAGTACCGTGGCTTAGGTTCAGTACGTGTTCAAGTCTCTTAGGTTCAGTACCTTTCTCTCTTGGCTTAGGTTCAGTACTTTCTTGGTATGTCTCTCTTGGCTTAGGTTCAGTACCTTATGTCTCTCTTGGCTTAGGTTCAGTACCTTATGTCTCTCTTGGCTTAGGTTCAGTACCTTATGTCTCTCTTGGCTTAGGTTCAGTACCTTACGTCTCTCTTGGCTTAGGTTCAGTACCTTACGTCTCTCTTGGCTTAGGTTCAGTACCTTACGTCTCTCTTGGCTTAGGTTCAGTACCGTATGTCTTCTTGGCTTAGGTTCAGTACCGTATGTCTCTCTTGGCTTAGGTTCAGTACCTATGTCCTCTTGGTATGTCTCTCTTGGCTTAGGTTCAGTACCGTATGTCTCTCTTGGCTTAGGTTCAGTACCTTATGTCTCTCTTGGCTCAGGTTCAGTACCTTATGTCTCTCTTGGCTTCAGGTTCAGTACCTTATGTCTCTCTTGGCTCAGGTTCTTATGTCTCTTACTTAGGTTCAGTACCTTCTCTCTTGGCTCAGGTTTCAGTACCTTATGTCTCTCTTGGCTTAGGTTCAGTACCTTATGTCTCTCTTGGCTCAGGTCCAGTACCTTATGTCTCTCTTGGCTCAGGTCCAGTACCTTATGTCTTTCTTGGCTCAGGTCCAGTACCTTATGTCTTTCTTGGCTCAGGTCCAGTACCTTATGTCTTTCTTGGCTTAGGTTCAGTACCTTATGTCTTTCTTGGCTTAGGTTCAGTACCTTATGTCTTTCTTGGCTTAGGTTCAGTACCTTATGTCTTTCTTGGCTGAGATTTGAAATTTGCAAATTTACCTGTAGCATTTTTAAAATTGTGTTGGGACCTTTCAGGCACTTTGAAAATTTGTTAACACACAGCTGCCATGTGAATCTGACATGCAATAAAACTCTGGTCAGGTGCATGCTCCATCTTTTTTTGTCGTGAATCACCATGCATGGGCGATAAGTCACATGAGACATGCTAACGTCTTGCTTTGTGCTTGCCCATTTTTGCAGCCTGACGTGATGTTTCCTGGGTAACAGAAACAGGCTACCTAAAAAAGAATGTTCATGGTACTTGCAACTTCATAGTTTGGCACTGCGGTCAGGCAGGCTTGACGTGGGCACTGATCTTTATGAATTGACTGATTCAGAGTGAACCTTGCAGTAACTTTGTTGTTCATGAGGAATCTTTATGAATTGACTGATTCAGAGTAAACCTTGCAGTAACGTTGCTGTTCATGAGGAATCTTTATGAATTGACTGATTCAGAGTGAACCTTTGCAGTAACGTTGCTGTTCATGAGGAATTCATTGTCAGAGTAAACCTTGCAGTAGCGTTTGCTGTCATGAGGAATCTTTATGAATTGACTGATTCGAAGTGAGCCTTGCAGTAACGTTGCTGTTCATGAGGAAACTTTATGAATTGACTGATTTAGAGTGAGCCTTGCAGTAATGTTGCTGTTCATGAGGAATCTTTTATGGATTGGCTGATTCCGAGTGAACCCTTGCAGTAACGTTGCTGTTCATGAGGAATCTTTATGAATTGGCTGATTCCGAGTGAACCCTGCGGTAACGTTGCTGTTCATGAGGAATCTTTATGGATTGGCTGATTCGGAGTGAACCTTGCGGTAACGTTGCTGTTCATGAGGAATCTTTATGGATTGGCTGATTCGGAGTGAACCTTGCAGTAACGTTGCTGTTCATGAGGAATCTTTATGGATTGGCTGATTCCGAGTGAACCTGCAGTAACGTTGCTGTTTCATGAGGAGTTTGTTTGTTATCCCCTGAGAGAGCTGTCAGCATTCCTGATCTTTGCAATAATTTCTCAAGTTTTTCTGGTGTCGTTTCCTGTACTTTGTATATCTATGTCCTTGGCGGTAAATAACCCCCTCTCTTTCTAAAATTTTGCTTCATTTTCTGCCCTCGGTCACACCCCGTTTTGAACTCAATAATTTCTCCGTTTGAAAAATTGCTTCCACAATTCTGACCATTATGAGCAAATCCAGATTTTTGAAACTGGTCTGCAAGGTGATGATGATGGTGATGGAACGATATGAGTGACACTGATGACAGTGGAAGATATTTTGTCTGCTGAAGTCAAAGGGTGGTATACATTGGTAATTCTGTTGTTGATCACAGTGATGAATCATAAGGGTGTTGGGCATCAGTATGTTCTCAGTACAAGACTCATCTGAAAGTGTGGCGAGAACACAGAAAAGGTTTGATGGTGACGGGATTGATAACAATCACAACAATTATAATTACAAAGAATGATCTTCTGGATACGTTGAGTCGATGATGATGATGCAGCTGACAATGACAGTGATGATGGTTGCAGTGTTTTCAGAATGAAAATGCTGGAAATGTAGAAAAAAGTAGTGAGGTAAACAATGAAAGATGATGTGATGATGGATTGGCACTGGTTTTCAGAATGAAAATGCTCTGGGAATGTAGAAAAAGGTGGTGAGGTAGATGATGATGCCGATGAAGATGATGGTGATGATGTTGGCAATATTTTCAGAATGAAAATGCTCTGGAAATGTAGAAAAAGGTGGTGAGGTAGACGATTCTGATGAAGATGATGTGATGATGATGTTGGCAATGTTTTCAGGATGAAAAATGCTCTGGAAATGTAGAAAAAGGTGGTGAGGGTAGACGATGATGCTGATGAAGATGATGGTGATGATGTTGATGATGACATTTGTAATATGATGATGAAACGTTTGAGTGGATGGTAAAAGACGACAATGGTGGGGTGATGCTGATGTTCGCAGTACGACGATGTCCTGGAAATGCTGGATGTCGATGGAGAGGATGAACCCTGCTGTCGCTGTACAGGAAGTACCGGCCTGACCTGGCCCTGTCTGGCAACGCCAAAGCCTGGTAAGCCCGTTTCGTTGACACTGGTGGAGACTCAATGCAGGGGTTTAGTCAGGGGGTTGAGACTGTTTCTGTTTGTGTTTGTGTGTTCGGCGCTCATTGTCTTTTTTTTGTTTTTGTTTCTCTCTCCTCTTGCTCTCGTCTCTCTCTCTCTTTGTGCCTGTTTTTCTCTCTCTCTCTCTAACATACTTCTCTCAGGCCTCGTTTCTCTCTCTCTCTCTCTCTCTTCTCTTTCTCTCATTCTCTCTCTTCGTGGTTCGCTTTCTCTCTGCTCTCTCCTCTCTCTTTGACACTCTCTCAAGAACTCGTTTCTCCTCTCTCTCTAGCTCTCCTCTCCTTTCTCTCATCACCTCCTTCTCTCACATCTCTCCTTCATCTCACTACCTATTCACCTCATCCCACACTGGCCCCCTTGGCAATCACAAACTGGCACATGCAATCAAACCTGCACATGCTTCACACAACAGACACACACACACACACTCGTCACCACCACACACTACACACATCACCACACAAATGCATCCAGACACACTCACATACGCACAAACAGACCGGCACACATACCACTCTCTCTCTCTCTCCTCTTATTCTCTGCACTCATCACACACACGACACACACCACACACAACACACACCACACACACACACACACACCACACACACACTTACTTACACCACACGCACAAACACACAGTGCATGCGCACCATGCACAAATGCACACATGCAAACATGCATGCGTGCTTGCATGTGTGCACGCACATACATACTCTCTCTCCTCTCTTATTCTCTATCACACTGCCTCACTCACTCACACAAATACCAGAACCCACACACACACACACACACACACACACACACACACATAAATGTTTGATGACATAGTGTGTGCCCTGATTGCTGTAGTGGGATGATAGGTAGCTCAGAATGGCAGTGTGTATGATTGTCTGGTTGTCATTATGGTGGGATCTGTGACCCCTCCAGTGGAGAAATAACATGGCAGGACAGACAAAGGATCCTTGTTGTTGTTGATCTGTGTCCCTCCAGTGGAGAAATAACATGCAGGACAGCAGACTAAGGATCCGTGGTGTTGTGATCTGTGACCCTCTAGTGGAGAAATAACATGCAGGACAGACTAAGGATCCGTTGTTGTTGATCTGTGACCCTCTAGTGGAGAAATAACATGCAGGACAGACAAAGGATCCGTTGTTGTTGATCTGTGTGTCCCTCCAGTGGAGAAATAACATGCAGGACAGACAGAGGATCTGTGACCCGTAGCTATTAAAACAAAAGTTTTCCTGAGTGTCTGAGAAAAATCTGCTGCAGCGCCTATCACCGTGATGTTTTTCATGCTGGGTTGGTTGATGGTATTGACTGTACCCTTTCTGCAGCCTCTCTGCTAGTTCTGTTGGACCAGATTTCGTAGCTACCACACAGTAGTAAGCCATGCCACACACTATCTTCATGCTTCTACTCTGAGGTGCACTTTTGTTTTCGTTTCTCAGTTTTGTGGACCCAAGAGCTGACATTTTTTTTTTTCTTTCTTTAGATTTTGTATTTTTTTTTTTTTTTTTTTTTTTTTTTTTTTTTTTTTTTTTTTTTAATACTCTGTCTTGCTGTCACACTGTTCTGTTCAAACAAGAGGCCCAAATTCCTGTTCACCTCCTGTGAAATTTTTTTTTTTTTTTTTTCACTTTTTTTTTCACTTTTTTTTTCGTTCTGTCCTACTTGCACACCAGCACAGTTTTGGTCGTGCCTTGTTCCCCAAGGAAGCTGAAGGTGCTGGTGCAGAGTTTGATGTGTTTCTCGAGTTCAGTCCCTGTTCACCTTCTCCCTGTCCTCTGTCATTGATGATGCATTGCTGATGTGTCATCCACCAGGTGGCACTACGCCTACGCCATTGTTCTGGAGGAGACCGTGCGTCGGACGGCGGCGTATGTGGTCAGTTCGTGGTCACACATCATTAAGCATCGCCAGAACCATGAAGTGTGTTACAGGGAGGCCTATGTCAGTAAGAAGCTGGACAACAAGAGCTCTCCGCTGACCTCCAGAAGGTCATTGAGGTCAGAGTTTTTGTTGGCGATTTTGTTACTCTTTTGTTGGATGACCTTTTTGTGTGTGTGTGTGTGTGTGTGTGTGTGTGGTGTGTGTGTGTTTGTGGTGTGCTGTGTTGTGTGTGTGTGTGTGTGTGTGTGTGTGTGTGTGTGGTTTGTGTGGTGTGTGTTTGGTGTGTGTTGTGTGTGTGGTGTGTGTGTGTGTGTGTGTGCATGTGTGGTGTGTGTGGGTGGTGTGTGTGTGTTTTGTGTTGTGTGTGTGGTGTGTTGTGTGTTTATGTGGGTGGGGTGGGTATGTTGTGTGTGGGGTTAGTGGGCTAAGGGAGCCATGAATGTTCTGGTTCTGTGTTCAGGTGAATGTTGTGGTCCCCATATGCCGCTAGTGAAGGATTGTGTATTCATGTTCCAGTGTCCCCTCCTCTAAGCTCTTTTTATTCCCATTGTCGCTTTCAGGACCGAGACTATGAGGATCACTGTAGTAGGGCTGCTTAGCATGGGATTGTGTGCATGGGGTGTTTCACGCGCTCTCTTTTTTTTTTTTTTTTTTTTTTTTTGTTTAAAATTCCCAGTTGCTTTCTCTTACCACCTCCCGCCTTCCCCTTCCTCTTCCCCCCCCCACCCCCACACCACCTTTTCTTTTTTTTTTTTAACTTTAACTTTTTAACACTATTTATTTGCTAAATCGTTGTTCGAAAAGACAGAGGAATTGTCCACCTGTAAGACCCACCCCTTGATTTTTACCGCAACCCAACTGCTGATTGGTTCATTGTATAATAATACACAAAAGGGGTCGGGGGATGGTTGAGTATGAATAGAGGCCAGGTCTACAGCTCTGTGTGTTTATGTGTGTGTGGTGTGTGTGTGTGTGGGTAGAGGGAAGGGGAGAGGTGGGGGGAGACATGCACCACACTGTGTTTTTGCTGTTTTTTGGAGGTTCTGATGTTGAGTGTAT
>JADBJO010001188.1:0-10000 GCA_016801955.1 Conus betulinus
CAATGATTTAAGGATAGCAAGTACTTCAGCGTGAATATCGACAACTTTTACAAGAACTATTTAGCAACTCCCTGTCGTAAACGATTTATCATCCGATCAAGTGGTATTTTGTAACGCACCCAAACACCTTTACATGACCTTCAAAGTAGTAAAGCTTACAAAAGTGCTTTAGGACGTCCCACACCTACATCGAATTAGGAAATATAGAGAAGAGCAGGAATTTTACCTCTCTCAGAATTTCGTAATAAGCTTCTACTTACAAAAATTTATACTGAAAAGTTGTTCTCAAAAAAATGCCTGCCTCCAAAGAAGTATGTCTACACATCGGAGAGAGGGACTTGGAAAAAACGTGCACAAAACATATTCAATCCACAAAATCTATTTATTCCTTTCTTCTGATCTTCTAAGGGATGCGAAAAAAGATGAAGGTAACATCGTCAAAAAAACCAACGTTTCGCCCATTCCAAAAGGGGAAACAGTCAAAAGCTGTCTTTGACATAGATTATATTACATTTAACTAAAAAAGATTCTCTGAATATTCTGAGAGCGTCTGTAATGCACTTCATTTAGAAAATGAATACAGTACTCACTTAAAGATATTCCACAGATGGCTCCGTATTAGAAAACGAAAGCACAGGAGCAGCATTCATAATTCCGTGCTTAAAAGTAAAAAAAAAGTTTTTTTTTTTTCTTGATGTGTTGGGTGTGCGTATGTATGTGTGTGCGTGTGTGTGGTGTGTGTGCGTGCGTGCGTGCGTGCGTGCGTGCGTGTGTGTGTGTGTGTGTGTGTGTGTGCGTGCGTGCGTGCGTGGCGTGCGTGCGTGCGGTGCGTGCGTGCGTGCGTGGCGTGCGTGCGTGCGTGCGTGTGTGGTGTTGTGTGTGTATGCGCGCGCGCGCGCGTGTTTGATCGTGTACATCACTGTTGGTTGGCACAGACTTCAGTGAACAGACGTCTGTGCTTTTCCTAGACTTTTTTCTCAAACGAGACTGGAAGCTGTCCTGCATCCAAAAGAAAAGCGAGACTGCAGCCAGTACACTGAACGCGCAGGCTGTGAAAACACCGTTCAGAGAACACGTAGACAACATGGCAGGCATGGCGGTGAATGATTGCATGTCTGCAGCACTGAAATGAGAGACAGACAGACAGACAGACAGACACAGAGACACAGAGAGACAGGGAAATCTAGTCATCCTGGGATCAGGGGGTGAGTGCGTAGATGGCTGGTCAGGCCGATCTGCGCCCGGAAAGACCTATACACAGTATGGACAGGGCATGGTGGCAGCAGCTGGAGATCTGTTGACACTGGTCTTCCTGATCATCCTGCGCTGCTCAGCTGCAGCAATTCTGTCACTTTCACAGGTTTCTGCACCTTTGCGGACAACTGATCGCCACCCGTCTCTGTCCTGGGCAGTCTGCTCCCATGTTGTGTGGCTGATGTGAAGGCCTTCAGGGAAGATTTGAGGTTGTCTTTGAAACGTTTCTTCTGGCCTCCATGAGAGCGTTTTCCTTGTTGTAGTTCGCCAAACAATAGTTTTTTTGGCAGCCGATGCTCTGGCATGCGAACTACGTGACCTGCCCAGCGAAGCTGCGACTGCATCAGGATGGTGAAGATGCTAGGCAGGCCAGCACAAGTGAGAACTTCAGTGTCCGGAATCTTATCTTGCCACTTAATGCCCATGAGTCTTCTGAGGCAGGTAGTGTGGAAGTGGTTCAGTTTCCTGGCGTGACGCTGGTAAACCGTCCATGTTTCACAGCCATAGAGCAGACACATATACATATACACACACATACACATACACACACATACACACACATACACGCACACGCGCACGCACGCGCACGCATATACACGCGCGCAAACACACACACACACACACACACACACACACACACACACACACACCACACACACACACGCACACACAGAGGGAGAGGGAGATACGTGCACAAACACGCACACTCATTCACATTCACTCACGGGAGGAGGAGAGAGAGAGAGAGAGAGAGAGAGAGAGAGAGAGAGAGAGAGAGAGAGAGGGAGAGGAGAGAGACCATAGAGAGAGAGAGAGAGAGAGAGAGAGAGAGCAGAGACAACTGATAACTAACTGCTGCTCTTCATCTTCACACACACACACACACACACACACACACACACACACACACACACCACACACACACACACCGATGCACTTAACATCCATGATCCCCCACCAGATCTTTTGACCTGTGGCAGTTAGTAAGCACCCCACATAGTTCAGGCACTGAAGGAACAAACTTTTCATTTCGCCTATGCTTCAACCGTTATTATTCAAGCACAACAGACATTTTACTTCGTTTTCTTGTCTTTTTCCTTTTTCTTCCAACTAAAGGACTGGGTCTGTATTTTTTTTTTTTCATGTCTCCAAATCGGTGTAGATTGAAAAACGTACTTACCCGTGTTGGACAGTACGATGGCGGGGAAAAAAAAAAAACGTTGTATCATTTGCCCGCGCATGTGCGTTGACATCTCGTAACCGACGCGAACTGAACGATGTTGTCTGCTGTAGAAAGTTCAAGGTCCAGCGACACAGAAAAAATGACTTTCCGAAAAAAACATTTCTTTAATCTCCTTTTATTTCCTAGTGGCCTGTGTTCACTGTGGCCTGATTATTTTATCAAATAACTTCATTTCTCAAATCCTCCCCGGGTCATATCTCTTTGTCCATACTTTTTGTCCAGACGGAAAAGCTTTTTCGAAATTTCGAAATATTTTCCTTACTTTCAAGATTCAGTCCGAATGCCACAAGGATATGTGTATATTTTGTTTGAAGGGCTGGTATTGTGCGGGTTGGTGTTTGTGCGGGTTGGTGTTGTGAGGGTTGGTGTTGTGAGGTTTGGTGTTGTGGGGTTGGTGCTGTGAGGGTTGGTGTTGTGAGGGTTGGTGTTGTGAGGGTTGGTGTTGTGGGGGGTTGGTGTTGGTGTGGTGGGTTGGGTGGTTGTGTGGTTGGTGTTGGTGTGTGGGGTGCTGTTGTGGTGGTGTTGTGGTGTTGGTGTTGTGAGGGTTGGTGTTGTGGAGGGTGCTGTTCTGGGGTTGGTGTGTGGGGTTTGTGAGGTTGGTGTTGTGAGGGTTGCTGTTGTGGGGGTTGTTGGTGTGTGGTGTTGTGAGGTTTGTGTTGTGAGGGTTGGTTGTGAGGGTTGGTTGTGTGAGGGTTGTGAGGGTTGGTGTTGTGAGGGTTGGGGTTGTGGGTGTTGTGAGGGTTGGTGTTGTGAGGTTGGTGTTGTGGGTGGGGTTGGTGTGTGGTGTTGTGTGGTTGGTGTTGTGTGGGTTGGTGTGTGTGTGTGAGTTGGTGTTGTGTGAGGGTTGGTGTTGTGGGGGTTGTGTTGTGGGTGGGTGTTGTGTTGTGAGGGTGGTGTTGTGGGGTGTGTGTGAGGGTGTTGTGTGGGGGTGTTGTGAGGGTTGGTGTTGGTGAGGGTTGGTGTTGTGAGGGTGGTGTTGTGTGGGTTGGTTGTGGTGGTGTTGTGAGGGTTGGTGTTGTGAGGGTTGGTGTGTGGTGTTGTGAGGGTGGTGTTGTGAGGGTTGTGTGTGTGGTGTTGTGAGGGTTGGTGTTGTGACGGTTGGTGTTGTGGGGTTGGTGTGAGGGTTGGTGTTGTGATGGTCAGTGTTGTGAGGGTTGGTGTTGTGAGGGTTGGTGTTGTGGGGTCGGTGTTGTGAGGGTTGGTGTTGTGAGGGTTGGTGTTGTGAGGGTTGTGTTGTGTGTTGGTGTTGTGAGGGTTGGTGTGTGGTGTTGTGAGGGTTGGTGTGGTGGGTGTGTTGGTGGTGTTGTGGGTTGTGTTGTGTGTGGGGGTTGTGAGTTGGTGTTGTGGGGGTTGGTGTTGTGGGGGTTGGTGTTGTGA
Organism: Conus betulinus; assembly: GCA_016801955.1. Taxonomy (NCBI): domain Eukaryota; kingdom Metazoa; phylum Mollusca; class Gastropoda; order Neogastropoda; family Conidae; genus Conus; species Conus betulinus. The sequence goes on from JADBJO010001188.1 coordinate 3,875, forward strand.
GGGTTGGTGTTGTGAGGGTTGGTGTTGTGAGGGTTGGTGTGTGGTGTTGTGAGGGTTGGTGTTGTAGGGGTTGGTGTTGTGAGGGTTGGGGTTGTGAGGGTTGTTGTTGTGGGGGTCGGTGTTGTGAGGGTTGGTGTTGTGAGGGTTGGTGTTGTGAGGGTTGGTGTTGTGGGGGTTGGTGTTGTGGGGTGTGTGGTGTGTGGTGTTGTGGGGGTTGGTGTTGTGGGGGTGGTGTTGTGAGGGTTGGGTGTTTGAGGGAGGGTGGTGTTTGGTTGGTGTGTGGGTTGGTGTTGTGAGGGTGGGTGTGTGGTGTTGTGGGGGTTGGTGTTGTGAGGGTTGGTGTTGTGAGGGTTGGTGTTGTGAGGGTTGGTGGTTTTGTGTTGTGGGGTTGGTGTTGTGGGGGTTGGTGTTGTGTGGTGGTGTTGTGTGGTGTTGTGGGGTTGGTGTTGGTGTTGTGAGGGTTGGTGTGTGGTGTGTGTGAGGGTTGGTGTTGTGAGGGATGGTGTTGTGAGGGTTGGTGTTGTGAGGGTGAGTGTGTTGGTGTTGTGAGGTTGGTGTTGTGGTGTTGTGGTGTTGTGAGGGTGTGGTGTTGTGAGGGTTGTGTGGTGTTGGGGGTTGGTGTTGTGAGGGTTGGTGTTGTGTGAGGGTTGGTGTGTGTGTGTTGTGAGGGTTGGTGTTGTGTGGGTTGTGAGGTGTTGTGAGGGGTTGGTGTTGTGAGGGTTGGTGTTGTGTTGTGGGGTTGTGTGTTGGTGTTGTGAGGGTTGGTGTTGTGAGGGTTGGTGTTGTGAGGGTTGGTGTTGTGGGGGTTGGTGTTGTGAGGGTTGGTGTTGTGGGGGTTGGTGTTGTGGGGGTTGGTGTTGTGGGGGTTGGTGTTGTGTTGTGGGTTGGTGGTGTGTGGGTGTTGTTGTGGGGTGGTGTTGTGAGGGTTGGTGTGTGTGTGTTGGTTTGGTGTTGTGGGGGTTGCTGTTGTGAGGGTGGTGTTGTGTGGGGTTGGTGTTGTGAGGGTTGGTGTTGTGGTGGTTGTGTGTGGTGTTGTGGTGAGGTTGGTGTTGTGAGGGTTGGTGTGTGGGGGTGTTGTGAGGGTTGTGTGTGGTGGGTTGGTGTGTGTTGGTGTGGGGTGGTGTTGTGAGGTGTTGGTTGGTGTTGTGGGGGTTGGTGTTGTGAGGGTTGGTGTGTGGTGTTTGTGAGGGTTGGTGTTGAGAGGGTGTTGGGGGTTGTGAGGGTTGGTGTTGTGAGGGTTGGTGTTGTGGGGGTTGGTGTTGTGGGGGGTTGTGAGGGTTGGTGTTGTGAGGGTTGGTGTGTGGGGTGTGGTGTTGTGAGGGGTGGTGTTGTGAGAGTTGGTGTTGTGAGGGTTGGAGTTGTGAGGGTTGGTGTTGTGGGGGTTGGTGGTGTGGTGTTGTGTGGGTTGGTGTTGTGGGGGTTGGTGTGGTGGTGTGGTGGGGTGTTGGTGGTTGGTGTGTGAGGGTTGGTGTTGTGAGGGTTGGGTTGGTGGTGTTGTGGGGGTTGGTGTTGTGAGGGTTTGGTGTGTGGTGAGGGTGGTGTTGTGAGGGTTGGTGTTGTGGGGGTTGGTGTTGTGAGGTTGGTGTTGTGTTTGGTTGGGTGTTGTGAGGGTTGGTGTTGTGAGGGTTGGTGTTGTGTGGGTTGGTGTTGTGTTGTGGGGTTGGTGTTGTGGGGGTTGTGTGTGTGTGTGGTGTTTGTGGTGGTTGGTGTTGTGAGGGTTGGTGTTGTGATGGTGTTGTGAAGGTTGTGTGTGGTGTTGTGGGGGGTTGGTGTTGTGGGGGGTGTGTGTGGTGTTGTGGGGGTTGGTGTTGTGAGGGTTGGTGTTGTGTTGGTGGGGGTGAGGGTTGGTGTTGTGAGGGTTGGTGTGTGTGTGTTGTGTGGAGGGTTGGTGTTGTGAGGGTTGGTGTTGTGAGGGTTGGTGTTGTGGGGGTTGGTGTGTTGTGTTGTGAGGGTTGGTGTCGTGGGGGTTGGTGTGTGGTGTTGTGCACGCACGCACACACCACACACACGCACGCACACACACACACACACACACACACACACACACACACACACACACACACGCACACACACACACCTGCACGCACGCACGCACGCACACACATAGAGACCCAGTGTGTTCTCTTACCGCTAGTTGCTGAGCGGTGCAGTTGGCGCTGTCCTCCAGGCTGTCCGACAGCCACCAGTCGGTTCCCAGCCCATCCGGGCAGCACCCCACACGTACTTGGGCCCGTACATCTCCTGGCGGTAGACCTGCACCATTGGCACACGGCGTCAGCGTCAGACAGGCATCACTGGGACTGCGGGACATTGTGGTGTGGTGTGGTGTGGTGTGGTGTGGTGTGGTGTGGTGTGGTGTGGTGTGGTGTGGTGTGGCGTGGTTTTGGTGTGGTGTAGTGTAGTGTAGTGCAGTGTAAAGCAGTGTAGCGCAGTGTAGTGCAATGCACTGTAGTGCACTGTAGCAAACTGTTGTGTGGTGTTGTATATTGTACCTGTAATGCAGTGTAGTGTAGTGTAGTGTAGTGTAGTGTAGTGTAGTGTAGTGTAGTGTAGTGTAGTGTAGTGTAGTATAATGCATTGTAGGGTAGTGTAATGTATGCAGTGTAGTGCAGTGTAGTGTAGTATAGTGCATTGTAGTGTAGTGTAGTGTAGTATATGTGCATTGTAGTGTATTGTAGTGTAGTATAGTGCATTGTAGTGTAGCGTAGCGTAGTGTAGTGTAGTGTAGTGTAGTGTAGTGTAGTGTAGTGTAGTGTAGTATAATGCATTGTAGGGTAGTGTAATGTAATGCAGTGTAGTGCAGTGTAGTGTAGTATGTATTGTAGTGTAATGTAGTGTAGTATAGTGCATTGTAGTGTATTGTAGTGTAGTATAGTGCATTGTAGTGTAGCGTAGTGTAGTGTAGTGTTGTGTTGTGTTGTGTAGTGTAGTGTAGTGTAGTGTAGAGCATTGTAGTGTATTGTGTGTAGTGTAGTATAGTGCATTGTAGTGTAGTGTAGTGTATTGTGTAGTGCATTGTAGTGTAGTGTAGTGTAGTGTAGTGTAGTGTGGTGCATTGTAGTGTAGTGTAGTGCAGTGTAGTATAGTGCATTGTAGTGTAGTGTGCAGTGCAGTGCGATGCAGTTTTCTGTCAGGCAGAAGGCCCGCTTCACACGGACACGTCCAACACACTACTTGATTTCCGTGCTGCCCACCAAACAGCAGGAGCCGGAATGCCCGTGTAGCTCCGCCTCCTTCCTTCTGTGAGTGTCCACTTCAACCAGTTGAACATTCCGACACTTGGTATGACCGTGTTTGTATTTTGTTTTTTGTTTTTTTTTCGTCCTGCCATTAAGGCAGCCATACTGCAACTACGGGGAAGGTGCATGCTATGTGTACCGTGTCATCCATACCAACGGCCAAACTGGCCTTCTCTTCCGGAAAGTTGGTGATGGGATTTGACGTGTGCGCAAGAGATGTGCGTGCGTTCACACACGGAACCTCGGTTTAGTCTCATTTGAAGGGACTGTATTGGGAATGGAGTCAGAACCAATGTTAACTCCGAAGGAAAAATCCCCCTGTACCGAAACGGCCCGGCGGAGATGCGAATCCGCAACCCCAAGATCAAGAGTCCGATGCTCTACCAACTGAGCTATTCCGGCCTTGCCGATACCGCCTTTGGCTGTTAGACATCCTCCACGTTACAGCCAGCCACAAACCAGGAGTGTTGCCCCCTTTTTCTATCCCATTTTCCGTGCCCCATCACTGACAATTCGCCTGTCTCTCATGCCGCCTTCCGGCATCCATAGCCACACCCAGCCCCGTCCTGCCACAGCCCCAAAAGCAGGCGGCCCACAGGGAGCGATCAATAGTACTCGTTATAGGGCTGCCCACAGCAGAAGACACTGCACAGCGGTTGAGTCACTTCAGGTGGTGTTCAGCGACCGCCTGGTTGGTCCCAGTGCAGGCAAGACACCACCTTCACTAACAAACAGCCCTTGCCTAGTCGCTCAGCAAAACCAGGTTGGGCAAGCGCCCCTTTCTAGAGGGCGCCACCACGTCCGTCCAGCGACTGTCCTCATGACCTTGCCGATGCCGACGACCTTGACCTGATCTGACCATGGTCGTGGGCACTGGGGTTGAGGTCACCATACAAGGAGGGCATGAAAGGCCACAGAATTTAAGACTTCTTTTTTTTTTTAGATGCTGGTCGGTGAGGATGAGGATGACGAAGAGGGTGCCATGGAGTTTCAAAAGCGGTCTGACACTGCGTGACTGGGCTGTACTCCAGGCCCATGCTTCCTCTCAAAGCAGATCCAGAATCAATGAACCAGGCCCGAGAGATACTGACACCTGCAGGAGGTCATAGTTTGGTGTGCAGCCCCTGGTGAAGTGGGAGTGACAGCAAGGATGTAGTGAGCGTCTTGACACGTGACGTCAGCGTGGTCAGTTACCTCACAGAACAAGTCGTGTGACCGTGTGAGTGATATGGGGGTGGGGGGGGGGGGGGGAGGGGGGGGTGTGCAGTGAGCGTGTTGACATGTGACGTCAGTGTGGTTAGTTACCTCACAGAACAGGTCGATGGCGTTCAAGAAGAACATGTGGGCGAAGATGACCCTGGCGTCCTTCTCCTGAAAAGAGAGAGAGAGAGAGATGAGAGAGAGAGAGAGAGAGAGAGAGAGAGAGAGAGAGAGAGAGAGAGAGAGAGAGAGAGATGTGTTGTCCATTCATTCAGCGATTAAGCCCTTTTGACAATGAAGCATGTTTGAACATAACTCAAAATCAATCGTTCACCTCACCCCTCTGCCGTCACCTTCTCTCCTCCGCCATCCCTCGCCCACAACCCTTCCCCACAGCTTCCTCCCTCCTTCGCCCCTCCCCTCCCCCCCCCTCTTCCTCATACATACACTTACACACATACAGACACACGACAGCGGATCATCTTGACGAACATTTCAATGATTCAATATATCACTAGCTCATTTTTTTACCCAGACTTTTGTCTCATGTTCATAGCTTGTGATATGATTTTTTTTGTTGCTAGGTCAGTTATTACGTTTTCATTGTTGCTCGACAAAATATTTGCAGTACGATTCTTGTAGTAACATAAGTTGGTCGGTCAAGTTCTGTACATTGTTTTCGGGTATCTTTATAAGGTGTGCAGTAGAATAAGAAAATGAACTTCATTTTCGGTTTCTTTCTTCACACGACGGACATTGACCATCAGCTCTTTGTCATCAAGAAACCGTCGCTTGCACTTATTAAGCCCGCTAACCCTCAGTTAGAATCTGACAAAGTTATCTCTGTGCCATTTACCTGTTATCACAAAAACAAGTATCTTTCTGGCTGAAAAAATGTCTTTAAAAGAATACCATTCATATTTGTCATTGTTTTTTTTTTAATGCTGAATGCCAAATTTGCCTGCTACACAAAATACGCCTGTCTTTAAATTCCGCCAGAAAACTATATTTCCTTCGAACTCCTTTAAATATCCACACTATGCCAAATCCATTTGCAAGTAAAACGTTTTTCACATTGGTTTCCAGTTGTTGGGAGAGAGAGAGAGAGAGAGAGAGAGAGAGAGAGAGAGAGAGAGAGAGAGCAGACAGACAGACAGACAGACATGGAGAGACAGAGAGTGAAGAGAGAGAGACAAAGAGTGAAGAGAGAGAGAGAGAGAGAGAGACAGAGACAGAGACAGAGAGACGGAGAGACAGCGTTAGAAGAGCGAGCGAGCATGAGAGAGAGAGAGGGGCGGAGAGAGAGAAAGAGGGGGGGACAGCGTTAGAAGAAAGAGAGAGGGCGTTAGAGAAGAGAGAGAGAGAGAGAGAGAGGAGAGAGAGAGAGAGAGAGAGAGAGAGAGAGAGAGAGAGAGAGAGAAAGAGAGAGAGCATTAGAAGAAAGAGAGAGCGTTAAGAGACAGAAAGAGAGAGAGAGAGAGAGAGAGAGAGAGAGAGAGAGAGAGAGAGAGAGAGAGAAAGAGAGGGTTAGGAGAGAGAGAGAGAGAGAGAAAGGGAGAGAGAGAGAGAGATGTGTGTGTGTGTGTGTGTGTGTGTGTGTGTGTGTGTGTGTGTGTGTGTGTGTGTTTTATGGTTCCAATGGCAACATGAATTCAGCCTCTCCCCCCCCCCCACACACACACACACT
>JADBJO010001188.1:15000-20000 GCA_016801955.1 Conus betulinus
TCCTACCCCTGTCTGTCTGTTTGTCTATCTGTCTGACTGACTCTGTTCGTCCGTCCGTCCGCACGTCTGTCTGTCTGTCTTTCTCTGTCCGTCCGTCTGTTGTCTGTCGGTCGGTCGGTCGGTCTGTCTATCTACCTGTCTGTCTGCCTGTCCCGTCTTTCTCTCTCTCATACTCAATGTGTGTGTGTGTGTGTGTGTGTGTGTGTGTGTGTGTGTGTGTGTGTGTGTGTGTGTGTGTGTGTCCCTGTCAGTTTCTCTACATCTTTACCCTGCTTTTTTCAAGATCAAACAGCGATCAACTTTAGACTATCTGTGCAATATTCTAGGAGTCAGCGGGCTAAGAAAACAGGGCCTGACATGGAGCAATGATGATGATGATGATGATGATGATGATGATGATGATGATGATGATGATGATGATGATGATGATGATGATGATGACGGCAATGATGATGATGATACTAATAATTCAAATCATCATGATCATCTTGATCGTCGTCATCGTTATCGCAGTCATCGTTGTCGCCATCATCATCATCGTCGTTGTAATCTTCCTCCCCCTCCCCTCTCCTCCTCCTCCTCCTCGTCATCAACATCGTCGTCGTCGTCCGCCCGAAAGACTAGTCCTCCTGACCAAACTCTTCCCTGTTCACGATACAGTGCTGCCTGGTCATGGAGTCTCCCTGTTCACGATACAGTACTGCCTGGTCATGGAGTCTCCCTGTTCACGATACAGTACTGCCTGGTCATGGAGTCTCCTGTTCACGATACAGTGCTGCCTGGTCATGGAGTCTCCCTGTTCACGATACAGTGACCCTTATGGAGTCTCCCCGTTCACGATACAGTGCTGCCTGGTCATGGAGTCTCCTTGTTCACGATACAGTGCTGCCTGGTCATGGAGTCTCCCTGTTCACGATACAGTGACCCTTATGGAGTCTCCCCGTTCACGATACAGTGCTGCCTGGTCATGGAGTCTCCCTGTTCACGATACAGTGACCCTTATGGAGTCTCCCTGTTCACGATACAGTGCTGCCTGGTCATGGAGTCTCCCTGTTCACGATACAGTGCTGCCTGGTCATGGAGTCTCCCTGTTCACGATACAGTGCTGCCTGGTCATGGAGTCTCCCTGTTCACGATACAGTACTGCCTGGTCATGGAGTCTCCCTGTTCACGATACAGTGCTGCCTGGTCATGGAGTCTCCCTGTTCACGATACAGTGCTGCCTGGTCATGGAGTCTCCCTGTTCACGATACAGTGACCCTTATGGAGTCTCCCTGTTCACGATACAGTGCTGCCTGGTCATGGAGTCTCCCTGTTCACGATACAGTGCTGCCTGGTCATGGAGTCTCCCTGTTCACGATACAGTATTGCCTGGTCATGGAGTCTCCCTGTTCACGATACAGTGCTGCCTGGTCAAGGAGTCTCCCTGTTCACGATACAGTAGCCCTTGTGGAGTCTCCCTGTTCACGATACAGTAGCCCTTATGGAGTCTCCCTGTTCACGATACAGTAGCCCTTATGGAGTCTCCCTGTTCACGATACAGTACCGCCTGGTCATGGAGTCTCCCTGTTCTCGATAGAGAACTACCTGGTAATAGAGTCTCCCTGTTCACGATAGAGAACTACCTGGCCATGGAGTCTCCATGTTCACGATAGAGAACTACCGGGTCATGGAGTCTCCCTGTTTACGATAGAGAACTATCTGGTCATGGAGTCTCCCTGTTTACGATAGAGAACTACCTGGTCATGGAGTCTCCCTGTTCACGATATAGAAACTACCTGGTCATGGAGTCTCCAGTTCACGATAGACAACTACCTGGTCATGGAGTCTCCCTGTTCATGATAGAGAACTGCCTGGTCATGGAGTCTCCCTGTTCATGATAGAGAACTGCCTGGTCATGGAGTCTCCATGTTCACGATAGAATATTGCCTGGTCATCGAGTCTCCCTGTTCGCGATAGAATACTGCCTGATTGTAAACAGTCACACTCGATGGCTAGGGCGATAATTATGAACAATCACATTCAGTGGCTCTCTATGACCTGACGATGACCAGAAACAGTTCTATTCTGTGGCTCTGTATGATCTGACGATGACCAGAAACAGTCACATTTTGTGGCTCTCTATGACCTGACGATGACCATAACCAGTCACATTCTGTGGCTCTCTCTGACCTGACGATGACCAGAAACAGTCACATTTTGTGGCTCTCTATGACGTGACGATGACCAGAAACACAGTCACATTTTGTGGCTCTCTCTGACCTGACGATGACCACAAACAGTCTCATTTTGTGGCTCTCTATGACGTGACGATGACCAGAAACAGTCACATTTTGTGGCTCTCTATGACCTGACCATGAGCACAAACAGTCTCATTTTGTGGCTCTCTATGACGTGACGATGACCACAAACAGTCACATTTTGTGGCTCTCTATGACCTGACGATGACCAGAAACAGTCACATTCTGTGGTTCTCTGTGACCTGATGATGACCACAAAGTCAGATTCAGTGGCTCTATATGACCTGACGATGACAAGAAACAATCACATTCTGCGACTCTCTATGACCTGCCCTTGAGGTCACCTCAGTCCCTGTTCCCTATGCCCATGGTTAAGGTCGCGTCCAATTCGTTGACATCGGCAAGTTCAAGGGGGCTGTCACTGGACAGATGTGGTGGCGCCCTCCGGAGGGAGAGCTCACTCACGCTGTGTTCCACTCGCTCCAGACAAAACTTCTGGGCCGATCTTTTTGAAAATTTGTAGGTATGTTCATTATGGGTCAGGGACAATGCCCGATGTTTTATTTTACCAGAATAGCCGTTACTAACGGCTATAAATGATAATTTTTAAAAATGAAGAAGTTCGATAAGAGAAATAACCACCGTGCAGTCGAGTTTTTTTTTTCTTCCACTAATTAAATTGTCTCCCTTCTTGCAATAACGGTTTATGATTTTATGTATAACCAAACCGTGTCAGCTCCTCGGTAGTATAGTGGTTAGTATCCCCGCCTGTCACGCGGGAGACCGGAGTTCTTTTCCCGCCGGGGAGAGCAACATTTTTTTTCTTTTCTCTTACATACAAAATTTTTACCACCAAACTGTTTTCAACAACAAACCAGCTCTTAATATTTCACCCAAAGTTCTTTTTCAAACGGAAATCATGTTGAGGGATTTTGACTAGGGTTCTCTTTGAATATTTCCTAGGATGACTTCCGTTGGTGACATTTCTGGCAGGGTGGGGCGACCTAGGAGTGCTGCCACTAAAGGATGCAGAAAGACCAGACATGATGACATCAGAGGACAGACAGGACAGCAGTCCACACATGATGACGTCAAAGAACAGACAGCACAGACATGATGAAGAAAAACGTCAGACAGGACAGCAGTCTACATATGATGACGTCAGAGGACAGACAGGGCAGCAGTGCACACATGGTGACGTCAAAGGACAGAAAGGACAGCAGTCCACACATAATGACGTCGAAGAACAGGCAGGACAGCAGTCCACAATGATGAACAGGCAGGACAGCAGTCCACAATGATGACGTCAAACGACAAACAGGACAGACACGATGACGACAAATAAAGACAGGATAGACATCGATAACGACAAAGGACACACAGTACAAACATAATGACGACAAAGGACAGACAGTACAGACATGATGACGACAAAGGACAGACAGTACAGACATGATGACGACAAAGGACAGCAGTCCACACATGATCACGTCAAAGGACGGCAGTCCACACGTGATGACGTCAAAGAACAGCAATAAACACATGATGACGTCGAGGGGCAGTCCAGCAGTCCAAAGGACACATGATGAAGACAAAGGACAGCATTCCACACATGATGAAGAAAGACAGGAGAGCAATCCTGACATGATGACGACAAAGGACAGCAATCCACAGATGATGAAGACACACAGGAGAGCAAAGGACAGCCTGACATGATGATGTCAAAGGACAGACATGATTAGGCCAAAGGACAACAGTCTACACATGATGATGACAAAGGACAACAGTTCACACATGATGATGACAAAGGACAACAGTTCACACATGATGATGACAAAGGACAACAGTTCACACATGATGACGACAATGGACAACAGTTCATACATGACGACGACAAAGGAAACAGTTCACACATAATGATGTCAAAGGACAGCTGTCCACACATGATGACGTCAAGGCAAAGCAGTCCAGAATGATGACGACAAAGGACAACAGCCCTGACATGACGACAAAGGACAGCAGTCCACACATGATGAAGACAGACAGGAGAGCAATCCTGACATGATGATGTCAAAGGACAGACATGATGACGACAAAGGACAACAGTCCACACATGATGACGACAAAGGAACACTGTCCGACACAACAGTCCACACATGATGACGACAAAGACAACAGTCCACACATGATGATGACAAATGACAACAGTCCACACATGATCACAAGGGACAACAGTCCACACATAATGACGACAAAGGACAACTGTCCACACGTGATGACGACAAAGGACAACAGTCCACACACATGATGATGACAAATGACAACAGTCCACACATGATCACAAGGGACAGCAGTCCACACATAATGACGACAAAGGACAACTGTCCACACGTGATGATGTCAAAGGAAAACAGTCCACACATGTTTACGACAAAGGAAAACAGCCCACACATGATTACGACAAAGAACAGCGCTCCACACATGATGAAGACAAAGGACAACAGTCCACACATGATGAAGACAAAGGACAGCAGTCCACACATGATGAAGACAAAGGAAAAAAGTCCACACATGATGACGAGAAAGGACAGAAATAAATCCACACGTGATGACGCCAAAGGACAGACAGGAAGGCAGTCCGGACATGATGACGTCGAAGGACCGACAGGACAACAGCGTGCTGACGTCACCTGCACGACGTTCCATGACGTGGCGGCCACGCCCACGTGCAGGGCCACGGAGGAGAGGGCGGGGCCCAGC
>JADBJO010001188.1:27500-30000 GCA_016801955.1 Conus betulinus
ATGCCGTTTTAAAGGGAGAAAAGTCCACAGGAAATCTGTTCAGATCATGTTAAGCCATTACTTTCACCTCCACGAACAACTGATAGTGACGTCGTTTGGTAAGAAGACATCACGACATTCCCACTCTGCTGTTCACAACGATAGGAACGCATCACCAACTTCGTCTCAGCTTTGGCCAGGAGTAGACAACTCTCTCTCAGCCCTGGCCCTTAAAAAAAAAAAAAAAAAAAAAGGGTGGTGGGTGGGGTGGGGGGGTGGGGGGCTGGGGCGTGATGCGGTGCGTGTTGTATGACAGGTCAGCCAGGTCCTCCTAATTTAGAGCGGCGAGTGCGCTGCACCTCTTGGCAGAAAAGGGGTTAATTGTGTTTATCCCTTGGCGGCTCTTCCTCCTGGGCGAGGATCAAAGGAATCCGGCTGATTTACTGCCATTGGGGTATGCCCCCAGCTCTCTCTCTCTCTCTCTCTCTCTCTCTCTCTCTCTCTCTCTCTCTCTCTCTCTCTCTCTCTCTTGGAAGACAGAAGTAAAGGCGGTGTAGTTTCATTAATTTCATACTTTTTACACTGAGTTGACTTATTCTTCCTCTCTTTTTCTTTCTATCCTTTTTTCTCTTGTTTCTTTTCTGCGCTTGTGTTCCTGTCTCTTTTAAATCCATCCTTCACTTTTATTCCTTTCTTCATTTTATTCGTTCACATTTATTTCGTAATCTTGCATTCTTTTCATTCCTTCTTTCTTACTACTCTCTCTTCTTCCACCCCCCCCCCCTCTCTTCTTTCATATTTTACTGTTTCTCTTTTCTTCTTTCTAATGATTTGTTTTCCTTCATCGTTGATTTCTCTTTTCTTCCCTCCTTCTGTCTGATTTTTTTTTTCTTATCTCCTTTTTTTTTCTTAGATGTGTTTTTCTTTCCTTCTCTCTTTCTTTCTGATCTATTTCTCTTTCCTTTTCTCCTTCTTCTAAACATATGATTTCTCTTCTCTCCCATGTTTTCTTTTTTAACTTTACATTTCTCTCTTCTTCATTACATCTCTCTAATCTTCATAATTTTCATTTCTTGTTTTTGATCCTCCCACTGGACCAGACGGATGGCCCGAGTGGCTAGCCTTTCAAATGAGGACGATAAGCAGAAGGGCGGAGGATGAGGGTTGGGGTGGGGATGTGTTGAGGGGCAGGAAAGGATCCTGGAGGAAACATAAAACAAGGAACATTTGAGCGTACAATTGTTCGTGACTGGACCCAACAAAGCTTGGCATCGTGGCTCTTGTTCCCTTCCCATGCGGGGTGCACATGGTCATTGCACAACATGAGGGCGGGGCTCATGTGCTTGCGGAATTGACGGCCGTGAATCTGAAATAAATGGTAGCGAACCGCCCACAGAAACGTGGACAAACGAGTCACAAGACAAAACACGACGCGTTTCGACCTCTTAGGTCTTCTTCAGGCAAGATACAAATAAGCAGACAACGAAAAATTCATTTAGCTTTGATCGCTTCAGAGTTTAGCGCAAGAAAGGCGTTTTGAATGAGCTTACGGCCCGGAGTCTGGGTCGGAGTACCACATCTTGAAATCCTGCTCTTCCCATCCAGCAGTAAACGGATACCTGATTGAGTTCTACGGAAGGTTGTAGGAGGCGGCAAAGGGAGTGGGCGGTTGGAAGGATGGGGGTGGGCTGGCGGGGGGGGGGGGGGGGGGGGGGGGGGGGGGGGGGGGGGGGCTGGGCAGGCGCAACCTCCAATAACGCCGTGCCCAGAACACGGTGACCCTTTTACAATTTTCTGCCGTTACGACCATCAGGCGATTTTTTTTTCCCCAACCCGTTTAACCCTTGTGGAACAAACTGCACACATGGGATACAAGATCCCTTCAGTGGCCTCAAATTCATGACGCAGTCACTAATAGCGAGTCACATTTTGAGACGGGTAACATTGTTAGACAGGCAATTTTTTTTTCTTTTTTTAAAGTAAAATTTAAGGGATTATTTCGTGCGTAGAAGTTGACAAATTTGTTAACTTCTGAAATAAACAGCAGTAACATGACGAGGGTTGTGGTAAATCAGGATGCTAGACGCGTAGTCTCATCAACAAAGCCTGGGTACCAGCACTCCCTCTTTGCCTTGTAAAGAAGGAGTAACGCACGAACACTCACCCAGCCAACCCAACAAACTCTCACCTAGTCAACCCAGGAAACATTCAATTAGCGAACCTACAAATATTCCCCCAGCCAACCCAGCGAGCACTTAACCAGCCAACCCACCACTCACTCCGCAGCCAAAACAACAAACACTCACTGCGCCAATCCACAAAACACTCACCCAACCAACCCACCAATCACTTACCAGACTAACCCACCAACACACTCATCCCGCCAACCCAGTAAACACTCACCACCCACCCAACCCACCAAACACTCACTCAGCCAACCCAGTAAAACACTCACCCACCCAACCACCAAACACTCAGCCAGTCAACCCACTAAACAGTCACCTAGCCAACCCACGAAACA
>JADBJO010001188.1:35000-45000 GCA_016801955.1 Conus betulinus
TCTCACCTCCATAGATGTACTGTATCAGCCATGGCACAGCGCAGTCCTCTCACCTCCATAGATGTACTGTATCAGCCATGGCACAGCGCAGTCCTCTCACCTCCATAGATGTGCTGTATCAGCCCTGGCACAGCGCAGTCCTCTGATCTCCATAGATGTACTGTATCAGCCCTGGCACAGCGCAGTCCTCTCACCTCCATAGATGTACTGTATCAGCCATGGCACAGCGCAGTCCTCTCACCTCCATAGATGTACTGTATCAGCCATGGCACAGCGCAGTCCTCCTCTGATCTCCATAGATGTACTGTATGAGCCATGGCACAGCGCAGTCCTCTGATCTCCATAGATGTACTGTATGAGCCATGGCACAGCGCAGTCCTCTCACCTCCATAGATGTACTGTATCAGCCATGGCACAGCGCAGTCCTCTCACCTCCATAGATGTACTGTATCAGCCATGGCACAGCGCAGTCCTCTCTGATCTCCATAGATGTACTGTATCAGCCATGGCACAGCGCAGTCCTCTGATCTCCATAGATGTACTGTATCAGCCATGGCACAGCGCAGTCCTCTGATCTCCATAGATGTACTGTATCAGCCATGGCACAGCGCAGTCCTCTCACCTCCATAGATGTGCTGTATCAGCCATGGCACAGCGCAGTCCTCTGATCTCCATAGATGTACTGTATCAGCCATGGCACAGTGCAGTCCTCTCACCTCCATAGATGTACTGTATCAGCCATGGCACAGCGCAGTCCTCTCACCTCCATAGATGTACTGTATGAGCCATGGCACAGCGCAGTCCTCTCACCTCCATAGATGTACTGTATCAGCCATGGCACAGTGCAGTCCTCTCACCTCCATAGATGTACTGTATTAGCCATGGCACAGCGCAGTCCTCTCACCTCCATAGATGTACTGCATCAGCCATGGCACAGTGCAGTCCTCTCACCTCGATGGGTGCATGCTATCACCGATGGCACTGAGCAATCATCTGACCTCCGTAGATGTATGCTATCGTCCCTGGCACTGTGCAATCCTCTGACCTCTATATGATGTATGCTATCGTCGCTGGCACTGTGCAATCCTCTGACCTCTATATGATGTATGCTATCGTCGCTGGCACTGTGCAATCCTCTGACCTCTATATGATGTATGCTATCGTCGCTGGCACTGTGCAATCCTCTGACCTCTATATGATGTATGCTATCGTCGCTGGCACTGTGCAATCCTCTGATCTCTATATGATGTATGCTATCGTCGCTGGGCACAGTGCAATCCTCTGACCTCTATATGATGTATGCTATCGTCGCTGGCACTGTGCAATCCTCTGACCTCTATATGATGTATGCTATCGTCGCTGGCACTGTGCAATCCTCTGACCTCTATATGATGTATGCTATCGTCGCTGGCACAGTGCAGTCCTCCGATCTCTATGGCTGAAAGCTATCAGCCATGGCACAGTGAAACCCTCTTACATCTATGGATGTACTGTATCATCCATAGTACAGTGCAATCCTTTGACCTCTGTAGATGTGTGCTATCACCAATGGCACAGTGAAATCCTCTGACCTCTATATGATGTATGCTATCAACCATGGCACAGTGAAATCCTCTGATCTCTATATGATGTATGCTATCAACCATGGCACAGTGAAATCCTCTGACCTCTATATGATGTATGCTATCAACCATGGCACAGTGAAATCCTCTGACCTCTATATGATGTATCGTATCACACATGGGACAGTGAAATCCTCTGACCTCTATATGATGTATGCTATCACCCATGGCACTGTGCAGTCCTCTGACCTCCATAGATGTACTGTATCAGCCATAGCACAGTGCAATCTTTTGACTCTATGGATGTGCTACATCAACACTAGCACAGCGGAACCAGTGGAAGCCTAACTCAACAAACACACAAGCACTGGCTTCGTGTCCCTCCGGTCTCACTGACGCTGCACTCTACTGTCGCCTGGCAAAGCTGAAGTCACCCCTGAAACCCATCCTAGAGGAGTACAAAACGGCACAAAGCGAGGTCACGGCCCATGCTTGACAGCTCCAAGACAAGGCCGTGAGACCATCAGGAAATGGAAGGTTCGGGAGGCAGCGGGCGTGGTAAAAGGAAACCTCTAGTTCAGGGGAAGGGCAGGAGACACCACGACCAGCAGTCAGGGGCTGGAGTCACCAGAAGTCAAATGGGGCTCATAAGCCGACGGGAAAGCAGAGACAGATATGGTCATACATGAAGTGAAGAAAGGAGAGGATACCAAGGGGATCCTGAAGACAGCACAGCGAGGCAAAAATTCGTGAGGGCTATGTGGGAAACTCACATCACCGGGCAGTGGACTATGTGGGAAAACTCACATCACCGGCCAGTGGACTATGTGGGAAAACTCACATCACCGGCCAGTGGACTATGTGGGAAAAACTCACATCACTGGGCAGTGGACTATGTGGGAAACTCACATCACCGGCCAGTGGACTATGTGGGAAAACTCACATCACCGGCCAGTGGACTATGTGGGAAAACTCACATCACCGGCCAGTGGACTATGTGGGAAACTCACATCACCGGCCAGTGGACTATGTGGGAAAAAAAACTCACATCACCGGCCAGTGGACTATGTGGGAAAAACTCACATCACTGGGCAGTGGACTATGTGGAAAACTCACATCACCGGCCAGTGGACTATGTGGGAAAACTCACATCACTGGGCAGTGGACTATGTGGAAAAACTCATATCACCGGCCAGTGGACTATGTGGGGAATCTCACATCACCGGCCAGTGGACTATGTGGGAAAACTCACATCACCCAGTGCATCACTCGGCTGCAACGAAAAATACGGCATGTGGCCCCTCTTGGGATCAGCCTTGTTTTCAGATCTGTATATGACCTCCTGCGCTCGAATTAAGACCTGTTAAAATGAAGGAAATCCGATGACCCCACGTGACCACGCTGTCAGGGAAAACAAACAGTGGGACATGTCCTGAGTTCGTGCACAGCAGCGCTAGCCCAGGGCAGGTGAACATGGAGAGGCATCCAAGTGTTCGAGGAGATCCTGCATGCGGATAGCACTGCCAAACAAAACACTACTACACCACCAGAACCTTCAACAATGATGTTCTACACGGCAAGAGGCCTACCACTGTTGGTCTGGAACGGCTGCGATGTTAAAAAGCATAAAGTTGGAGTCTGCTGAGTGGGGTGAGCAGCTGAAGGTGCACAGCAAAACCTCCAGATTAAAATGAGAGCATCCCCCAGAGGGCACCAGGAAGAGTGATGTAAGACCATCCACGGTCACAAAGCAAGTGATCTTCCTGTGTCACGTGAAGGCAGAATGGAGAAAGCTGTCATCTACCAGACTGAGAAGTACGTCAGTTTAGTAAACAGCCTGAGGGAATTGCCTTCTAAGCCGAGGACCTCACTGTGGAGGTTGGAGCAACGGTGCTGTAGGCTCATCAGCCGATGATCTCATGGGACATGAAGAAGACCTGAACCCCAAGGGCAACGGCAGAGGCAGCTGAAAAGTGTTCCTCTGGTCGATGAGGATCAAAAGGGATCCTAACGTTTTCCCAACTCAGAACAGGTGTCCGACAGCTGTGTTGAGCAATGCCTTGTGACGCCCAGCCGTCCATGAGATGCGGGTTCAAATCCTGTGTCCACCAACAGTATATCTGATAGGAGAGGGGCATCTGGGCGTCATGACCTGGACGCAGCCCGACCCCTTCCCCCCCCCCCCCCCCCCCCCCCCCCCGAGCGTAAAGAGTTCAAGGTCAAAACATTTGTCTGAGATTGGGGTGGCGAATGGGGAGTTGGGGGATGGGGGGGGGGGGTCTTCTTCTGAACATCTTCTACTGTCTAGCTCTCCCTAGAGTTCCTTCCTATTGAGCATGCAGTGTTTACTTGTGCCCATGTAATTTCCTGTTGCATTGAAGTAATCATGTGTGTACCACGACAACAAATCCGTTGAGCATACAGTCGATCACTAGTGTGCAGAAAAAATGTCATCTCCAAACCCCCTCACCAGGGACGATCGATGATCAATCGTTTACATCCTGCCGATTCTAATCTCACTGTCCCGATGGAATCATTTGATGTCCACATCCTGGTCCTCATAACTCGTGTTTGACAATGCGCTGCAGCTTTCAGGTCCACAGCACGTGAAAACTCTCTGAGCATCTTGCCTGGCTTCATGTTTCAAACACAGTGGCCGACAGATAATGGGTCAGATCACATGTGCACGTGAGCACCACACGCAACGACTGCACAGGACGGAGCAGAGCAGTAGGGGCACACAGGCATGACGTAGAATCAGGACAGCCATATGGGTGGGAGTGGGGGGGGGGGGTGGGGGCGTTGGGGGGTGGGAGTGGTGTGCGTGCGGAATTTACTCCCGGTTTTCAGGAGGGAGACGCTTAGTCGGTGGAATGGAAAACTGGTCACGATTCATTCAACAGAGCAGGGAGTCTGGCTGTAATACTTTTTTCCATTGCACGGTTCAGAAAGCGGCAAACAAAGATCTTTCCGTCCCTTAGATACCAAAGAAAGGAAAGGTGAAGGGGCGGACGAACTGATACGTCAGGCCAATCGCATCCACGACTAGACAGAGCACAGCAAACCATTTGCTTACGCCAACTGAGAAACGTTCAGAGGATTCAAAAACACATCATCGGAAGGATTTATTCTTCGTTCCCTTCACCATCATCGCTCTAATTACTGTAAATAATGAGAGACTGTGATTGTTCATTATGCACAAACTTCCTAAGAGTCTTGTTCTTTTCTAAATGAAATTGAATTTGTTCTATGACTTGGCCATGTACATACTGAACGGGAGAGGAAAGGAAATTCTACTCAACATGTGATATCACTCTGTCGGCGGAACTGATGGACTGGAAGTGAAAGGTCTGCGTGTGATTATAAACATGCATGGTGTGTGCATGGATGCATGTGTGTGTGTGTGTGTGTGTGTGTGTGTGTGTGCGCGTGCGTGTGCGCGTGCGCGCGCGTGTGTGTGTGGTGCGTATGTGTGTGCCTGAGTGTGTGTGCGCGTGTGTGTATGTGTGCGTGCGCGAGCGCGCGCACACGTGTGTGTGTGTGTGTGTGTGTGTGTGTGTGTGTGTGTGTGTGTGTGTAGAACATGCGATCTACAGAGTTTTAAAATATTTTATGTGGCAAATATGATATCGGATTAAGTAGGAAGAGTATGTCTGGTCATAGATTTTGTTTTAATTTACATTTCAAAGATTCAAAGATTTAATCCGGTGACCCCTTTGGGGCATGGAGGACTTGAAACAAAATAAAACAAATGTAAATGAAACACATTAAACATCAAAGAATTTTTCCGATAATTAACACACTGGATATAATGTTACACAACTTACTAAGTATTAAAAACTTCGCTGAGTTTAGCAACACTTTTTATTACCACAGAGCAAACAACAATAGTTAATACGGACTTTATACATGTAAATTGTTTTGGTATAAACTTATTGCTAATATCGTCGTATTTGGTGCATTTCATTACAAAATGAAATTCGACGCCAAGGTCATTCTGGTCGCAGTCCCGACAAAATCGTTCATCATGAGGTATTCCGAATCGTCTGCTAGCTTTGATCATGAGTTTATGATTACCACCACCGCGGAACCGAATTATAAGGTATATGTAAACCATCACGCAACATTTCAGTATATTTTTTCACGGCAAAACTCTGTTTTAAATTCCTATAAAATAAACACTTATTACAGATTCCAAAGCATCGTCCATGCACGTATGTAAACATCTTCTAGTGAATTACGAACATTTCTACAGACACTGTGAACAGACGACGAAAACTTTTGTGTCTCCCACACAAAGTCGAATCCTGTTTCAATAAGGATATTCCGTATACACATCAGCCACCTAGATGTAAAACCCTGATTTCTGTGTAAATCATATAATACTTGATACAATCTAGATGAATATTTGTTTGTCTTGTGGTTGAAAGTAAGGATGACCAGAATTTTATCATTCGTGCATATACTTGAACTGAAACAGGATACATTCTAGTTCTCCATATATAGTTCTGTTTTAGTAGAACGATTTAAATGAAAAGAGCTGCTTTAAAGATTTAAGCTGAAAACTTTCCTTTAGCTTTAAATCCCTATGTCCCAAATTTCACACGCATATAAAAGTACAGGCAGAACCATTGACTGGTATAAAATCCAGTACAATGTTTATAGGCAAATTTTTGAAATCTTGTAAATCTTTATTAAAGAAAACATTGCACATTGCGCTTGGTCATATATATACTCCTTTCATTTATGTAAAAAAAAATCCTGTTCTGCTAAAGATTATACCTAAATATTTGAAAGTGTGTACTATTTCTATGGACTGGTTTTTCAAACTTAGTTTTTTTTAGGATTATTGCGTCCATTAAAGACTACACCCTCTGTTTTGCTACATTAACATAAAGTTTCCATGCACTACAATACTCGCTTAATCCACCAAGAGCATGCGTAAACCACAAAAAGAACATGCAATAAACCAATCACAATATATCAGTAAAAGAACAAAAATGTTATAACTACTGTAACGTAATAAAACTCATGAGTCAAGCACATTTCAATACGATTGTAAGATATACTTCAAGATCATACAAATGCCAACAAAATAGCAAAGGTGAAAAGATTTTCACCTTGACGAAACACCTCTAAAACCGCCAAAATAGATCAGATTGACTCTCATTTATAAATATACAAGATTTTATTTGTACTATATTCTTGATACTTCAAATTCTTTCAAATGTAAACCTTCTTTGATAAGCTTTTTTTGCCATAATCCTGCCTCCAAAACCTGACAAACGCTTTTGTGAAATCAACAAAAACACAAAACAGTTGCTTTTAACGACTGGGTTAAAATATCAATAAACTTTTTAAAACAAATAATATTGATCTGTTGTAGAATGATTCGTCCTAAAACCAGCTTGATTTTCCGAAAGTGTGTTGTTATTCTCAATGAATCCGTTCAAACCGCTTTTGTGTTGTGAACCACACTTTATTCAACATTCCCGCAACAACCAGCCACTCAGAAGTGTTATACCCTATCATAATTGTTACAGTCCCATTTATCCACTTTTCTTTTGTATATGGCAGAATAAGTCCCAGTTAAACCATTCTTCTGGTAGTGGTTCTTGTATCAAGAACTTTGTGAAACGTTTACAATAGCTTGTTTTGAGACGGAATGTTTTGTTTTTATATTCATTTCGAATATTATTTTATCTATCCCACAAGCCTTTCCATTCGTGAGTTGCTTGTACTGCTTTTTGTACGTCTTGAAGTCACTTAATTGTGCACTTAAAATTCAAGATCATGTTTGGTCCACAGTCAATATCCTTTCGTTCTCAAATAGCTTGTGTTGAACATTCAAGTATTGTGTTTCTCATGTCGAAAAGAGTATTACATACAAACACGTCTATTCAATTCCGAGTTTCTATTCTGTTTTTGTATCGTCTTCATGCTTTCTATTTCTGCTAAGCTTTAATTATTTTGCACTTAATATTCTCATGTTGCTATTCACAGTCAAGATCCTACTATTTTACCTAATACTCTTAGTTGGATATGCCAATTAGCTTCGTGCAAAAAAAACTATATCATACAACACAGGTGATCAACTTTTTTCTGTATTCCTTACTGCTAATTTCTTACTGTGTCTACGGTTTTTAATGTATCATTTATTTAGTTTCTAGCGTTTTTAAACGACTGTATGACTACTTTTTCTATGTTCCATTCCTGCAGGTAAGTTCAAACCTCTCAACGGTTGGGCTTATTTTCGTTACTTTATGTTTGGCTGTTAAAATCTTTTGTACCTTTTCCCTACATGTTTTATCAAACCACGTCCAGAGTGTCTTTTGGCTTTGGCCTGTTTTTAATTCAGAAACCTCGACACAAACGTTTGCCGATGGGCATCGGCAACAGAACAGCGTTTTCATTATCGGCGAAGTATATTGTTTCAAATCCTCTATGATTTTTAGTAAGTAGTTTTCTTTAAAATCTCACCTTTAGATGGATCCCACTTCTTAATGTTTACGAACAAAGGTCTTCACTGTTTCAGGACATCTAACACTTCTATTATTTTCATTGAAAATCAAACTTTGATTGAAAGCATGTTTACCGTTCTCCGCGAAGTGCACTGAAGTCAGCAACATGTGTGAACAATAAGATGTACTCAGCATATAATCAGTCACAGTACATCCACTACTAGTGCGTCGACCAATACCTGCGTCTCTGCCAACTCTCCCGTTAAATATAAACAAATTTGGTGACTTGCAAACACACCACACACAATCAAGCACTGTCTTGAAGCAATAACAGTTCAATGATCGAACACACACGAAGGTGCCTTTGGTCAAATGGTTAGAGTGCTTGCCCAGGGAAACTGACGGTTGTGAGTTTGAACCACACATAGGATCGGATTTTTTTGACCGCATTGAAAGTCCACTCGGTCCACCCAGCAGTAAACGAGTACCTGATTCAGTTCCCGGGAAGGAGAAAGGCGGCTGAAGGAGATGGATGCGCACCGTCTTCTATCATGCCGCCCGGGAAATGGTCAACCTCAGACAATTCACCACCCCTCCGGCCGATGGGCCATACGACCTTTAGACTTAACCTAACCTTTCAACATGTGTGCGTGCTAGTGTGTGATCTTTTTTTCCCCTCAATATTTGCATGATGCCCGTGGTTTAAATCATCTGGATAATTGGCTTGCTTTCTGAAAGTGAATGGAGAGGGTTGTTGCCCATTCAACATTCCCAGCAATTATATATCTATATTATGTTATAATGAATACTTATATCATAGCGCCAATTCTCGGCTAGAGACCTAGCTCTAAGCGCTTTACAAACCACACTCGTTTACACAAAAGGCTGCCTACCTGGGTAGTGCCGACTAAAGAGCTGCCAGCTGGCGCTTCATTCAGTCGTTTCCCGTGTCATCCAGTCCATGTCATTCAATATCGTTAACTCAAATTCCTTACTTCCTTCATTCTTTCCATTTCTTACGCCAGGCGCATGCTACGTGTAACGTGTCATCCATACCAACGGCCAAACTTGTCTTCTCTTCCGAAAGTTGGTGATGGGATTTTACATGTGTGCAAGAAGTTATGCGTGCGTTCACACACGGAACCTCGGTTTATAGTCTCAATCGAAGGACTGTATGGGAAATGCAGTCAGAACCAATGTTAACTCCGAGGGAAAAATCCCCCCCTGTACCGAAACGGCCCGGCGGAGATTCGAACGCGCAACCCTAGGATCACCAAGTTTACGAGTTCGGCGCTCTACCAACCGAGCTTTTTCCGGCCCCCAGATTATGTGAATGAATGATAGTATCAGCCTATCATCATTCTGTTCGTCCACGGACAGTCATCGGGGAAGTGTTATTTTGTGTACGTTTTTTAGGCGTCTCATTCGTGACTTCTGATAAACCGTTTTAGTCTTAAAGTCACTGGTCTGTTACGTACTGTGTAATAAACAATCAGTTGCTTTACACTGCATTTTGTAGGTTTGTTTACATTTTGGCTTTTCTTTATCACTAATACTGCAACCCGTTCAAGTCTTCTTAGCAGAAATTTATCTTACATCTCCAACAATCACACGATAAGATGACGTATTTGGAAGGACAAGATCTATTAGTACTTTACAAGCAGATCTACGTCAAATTTCATTCTTCTTCTTCTTCTTCTTCTTCTTCTTCTTCTTCTTGCTGTTGTTGTTTATCAGCTAATATTTAAGTCGCTTCGGCAAGACGATCAGCACGCCCCACACTGCAAATTTCATGGCGGAAAGTAAATTTCCCCCCAGTCTGTCGCAATGCGTCTGTCCGCAAGTTCATGAAAGACTCGGGTGAGAAGGAGGTAGACGCGGCTTTCGCCCCCCCCCCCCCCCCCCCCCCCCCCCCCCCCTTTGACAAATCTCTGAGAGCGCCCTAAATAGAGCATTCCGCGGGACAATCATCATAAC
>JADBJO010001188.1:50000-67500 GCA_016801955.1 Conus betulinus
ACCGGGTTCTTCTCTTTTTTTTTTTCTTTCTTTCTTTTTTTTTTCTTTTTTTTTTTCTTTCTTTTCTTTTTGTTTTGTTTTGTTTAATGACTTGCAGTCTTCGCTTGTGTCTTCTTTATAGAATATTTCTTCACATCCGTGCTTTGCCTAACATTTTTTTCCCTCCGAGTCAGAAAAAGAAAAAAGACGAATAGACGTACGAGGACTGGCTGCCGTTGTTGGTGTCGTTATTTGTATATTTCTCGTTGTTGTTGTTAGTGGTGGTGGTGGTGGTGGTGGTGGTGGTGGTGGTAGCTTTGTGACTTAAACGTTTCCTTTTCCTGTCATACGTTTTCATTCCTCGTTTTTTTTTTCCCCGCCTCGGCTTTTTTTCTGTGGCACTTTCTGTGTTTCTTTACATCTTGATGTTAAACGGTTGCTGATGTTTCCTCATCAAATGTTTACGTGATATGAAAATGAATCTGTCACAAGCTTCGTGTGTGAAATATTTCACCTGCCACCACAATCACCACAGAACCTATATCTGCAATAAGCAACTGGGGCACAGATGTTTTATGTCAGAAACATTCCAATCTGTTCACAGATTCAGCACGAGGTTCTACACACGTCTTGAGGTCTGACGGGAATGGCGCTCTTCTGTTTCGAAATCTTGAAACGTGTGGAATTCTGTTTCCTTTTCAGCTTCGCGGAAAACAGAGCAGTCTTGTGACTAGGCTGTCACTGGCGAAGTGTTTCAGACAGGCCATCGGATGCAGCGGCTGTTCGTTTCGGTTGCTGGAGAAATCAGAGTGGTTCCACGAATTCTGAAACAGACAGTTCGTTGTGTCTGGCACCATCTCTTTTATCTGTTTTCGCTACCCATACCCCCCCCCCATTTCTCTCCCTCTCTCTCTCTCTCTCTCTCTCTCTCCCGTGTGTGATTCTCTCTCTCACCCGTGTGTGCGCGCGCAAATGAGAGTGCCTGTGTGCCGTGCTGTGTGTGTGTGTGTGTGTGTGTGTGTGTGTGTGTGTGTGTGTGTGTGCTTGAGCACGAATACAGGAATTTGTACATATATATGGTTCCCATACCCCGCTATTGAAGGGTTTGACATTTATCATATATATCCCTGATTTTATATTTTATGTTCTCATTGTCTTCTCCCCCCCCCCCCCCCCCCCCCCCTCCCGCCTCCCCCCCCCCCCCCCCCCTCCAACCCCTCCTCTTTTTCTCATTTACATTTGCCAAGTTATTAATATGATGACGGAAGAATTGTTAGCTTACAGTTGTTTTCCCCCACTACTAAATTGTTTCGCCTGCTACTAATATGGAGTCAAGTCAAAAACTTTCCATGTAGTTCCTTACAATGAGTTCTAAAAGATCCACTAGATTAAAAAACGTTGAATTGGAATAGACGCATACGAAGAGATAAAAAAAAAGTCATGGCAGTAAAGGTGGTGGAAAAGAAACTGGCTTACTTCAAGTCAAAGCTGTGTCTTCGGCAGTGGATGGTATGTGAACTGTGGGTGGTAAGTGAACAGTGGGTGGTATGTAAACAGTGGATGGTATGTGAAACAGTGTTAACAGTGGTATGTCAACAGTGTGAACAGTGGGTGGTTTGTGAACAGTGGGTGGTGATGTGAACAGTGGGTGGTAAGTCAACAGTGGATGGTATGTGAAAGTGTTAACAGTGGTATGTCAACAGTGTGAACAGTGGGTGGTATGTGAACAGTGGGTTGTATGTCAACTGTGGGTAATATGTCAACAGTGGGTGGTATGTGAACAGTGGATGGTATGTGAAGAGTGTCAACAGTGGGTGGTATGTGAACAGTGGATGGTATGTAAATGATGATATGTGAACAGTGGATGGTATGTGAACATGTGAACAGTGGATGGTATGCGAACAGTGGATGGTATGTGAAACGGTGTGAACTGTGGGTGCTATGTGAATCGTGGATAGCATGTGGCCAGTGTGAACAGTGGGTGGTATGTGAACAGGATGTATGGTATGTGAACAGTGGATGGTATGTGAACAGTGGGTGGTATGTGAACAGTGAA
This sequence comes from Conus betulinus, assembly GCA_016801955.1. Classification (NCBI taxonomy): domain Eukaryota; kingdom Metazoa; phylum Mollusca; class Gastropoda; order Neogastropoda; family Conidae; genus Conus; species Conus betulinus. The sequence continues at coordinate 52,036 of JADBJO010001188.1, forward strand.
TGGTATGTGAACAGTGGGTGGTATGTGAACAGTGGGTGGTATGTGAACAGTGGGTGGTATGTGAACAGAGGATGCTATGTGAATGTGAACAGTGATGGTATGTGAACAGTGAATGGTATGTGAACAGTGGATGCTATGTGAATTAGTATGTGAACAGTGGTGGTGTGTGAACAGTGGGTGGTATGTGAACAGTGTATGGTATGGTATATACAGTGGATGGAATGTGAACAGTAGATGGTATGTGAACAGTAATGGTGTGTGAACAGTAGATGTGAACAGTAGATGGTATGTGAACAGTAGATGTGAACAGTAGATGGTATGTGAACAGTAGATGTGAACAGTGGATGGTATGTGAACAGTAGATGTGAACAGTAGATGTGAACAGTAGATGGTATGTGAACAGTGGATGGTATGTGAACAGTGGATGGTATGTGAACAGTAGACGGTATGTGAACAGTGGATGGTATGTGAACAGTGGATGGTATGTGAACAGTGGGTGGTGGTATGTGAACAATGGGTGGTATGTGAACAGTATATTGTATGTGAACAGTGTATTGTATGTGAACAGTGGGTTGTATATGAACAATGGGTGGTACGTGAAAGAAACCTCTGAGCGCAAGAGGACTGAGAGAGCGCCTTCTGGAGAGAAACGAGACCAGCTGCACTTGATGCCCCACTTACAGGAAAACTCCTGTTTCCAGCAGATAAAGGTTTTAAACAACAACAAGGGGGGGGGGGGGGGGGGGGGGGGGGGGGGGTGGGGGGGGGGGGGGGGGGGTAAAAAAGCTGTATTTGTGGTGAAAAGGTAAAAAGAAATAGAGGCGGGGGGTAGGGGGTGGAGGAGATGGGTAATAGGTTTGAATTTTCCTTCTATGTCGTCTTCTTAATTTCAACCGTACTGATAGCCGACACTTCATAGTGCACGGTAATGATGTGATGTCCGTACCTTTACCTCTTGTCTGATACTTCTGGCTTGTTTTACACATTGTGCGTGTGGCAGTCTACTCTGGTCTTCTGGGCAAAGACGCCATTTTCTGCCGGTTCAAAGAAGGAAATCTAGCTACTCGAGATCGGAGAAAATTACCTCCCCTCTCGGGTTTCGCTGGCTCAGACGAGAGATCGGCGGGCGAGCAATTTGCCGTCTATAATAGCTTCGCGTTTGTTTTGCTTTGTTTCGTTCTTTTTTTTTTTTTTTTTTTTTTTTTTTTTAACTGTCGATGAAAACATGATTAGGATCGGCAGACAAAATGGGTCGGTTGGGTTACCGTGACCTCAACATTTTTTTTTCTTCTTCTGCTGGCCAACGTTATCTTCCATACGATCTATCTTCTTGCCAGTCTTTCTATACATATGCAAAATCGAAACATGCAGATCATTTCTCCCTGTTCAAGAAAAAAAAAAATAGATGAATTGAAAAAATGAAACTAATTTTACTCTGTTCAAATATATAAATAAACAAATAAATAATTGGAATTTACAGGTGTGGAGGGGTAAGAAGGGTAATATGAAAAGAAAGGGGTAGTGGGGAGTCAAGATAATGATGGAACCACACACACGCACGCACGCACGCACACACACACACACACACACACACACACACACACACACACACACACACACACACACACAGGGATACTTTGTGATTTTTTTTTTAAAGCAGATCTACAACGTTAACCTGTAAAATGAAATTAAGAATGAAGATCCCTAAATTATGTTGACACCGCCTTGTGTTCAAAATAACTGGGACTGGAGCTAAAAGAAGAGACTGGTATTCAGAAAGAAAAAAAAAAAAAAAGGGGGGGGGGGGGGGGGGGGGGAGACATCAAGGTAAAAAAAGACGGGAAAAGGAAGAAAACACACACACACACACACACGCACGCACGCACGCACAAGCAAGCGCACTCGCACAATCGACATATAAAAGGAAGGGTCGAGTGAAAAGGGGGTGGGGTTTGGAGGTAGTGTTTGCAGGTGTGGAGGGGAAAAAAGGACAACAGGAAATTTAGGGGTAGTTAGGAGTCAATGAAACTACAAGTGACAGATAAATAAACAGTCTCTGGTGAATGACAGGGGATGAAGACAAACAGAAAGGGAAACAGAAGAATGTAAAAAATATACCAAATAAATGAATAAATAAACAAATAAAAAAAAAAAGGAAACCCACAAAATGAAAAGGAGCGCCCGAGCAGAGAGGGAGAAGAGGGAGGAGGAAACAAAAACGAAAATAAAAAATGCGGGGTGGAGGGGAGGAGGGGGGAAGGGGAGAGTGAAATGGGAAGGAAAGAAAAAATGAAGGGACCGGAAGACTGCAAAAACGCCACTGAACAAGAGAGAGAGAGAGAGAGAGAGAGAGAGAGAGAGAGAGAGAGAGAGAGAGAATCAAACCTAGGTGACCTGTATTTATTACTGTTCGTCCGTGTGTTCATTCGACTGCATTTAAGATATAAAAAAAAAAAAAAAAAAGGCTGTGCCATTCTTAAATATAAGTTCATTTGTGTTTGTTCATTTCTCCAGTTGTTGGTGTGTGCGTAGGTGTGTCAGGTACGGGGCACAAAGGCAAGCATGGAACAACTTTTCTGGGGATGTCTCCTTGTTTGCTCTGTGTGCCCTGTGTTGTCCTTTCTGCTAGGCGGCTCGGTGTCGTAAGCAGCATTGTTTGGACTTACGGGCGTGCGTTTAGTTCATCACGGAACCAAGAGCTACCCAACTTGTCTGTTATGTACTGTTTACTGTTCCCTACCTCACTTCAGATTTCCCTTTAAGACAGACAGTGTCTGAAGCGTCCAGAAATCGCTTCTTGGATGTTCCGAGCATTTTAGTTGGCAGTAAAACATAGTAGTTCTCGATCCTTCCAGAAGGGTCTCTCTGCATTTTGACTGGCTGTAATACGTCACAATCACCAAACATTCTTGAATACTCAATGACTGGCTAAGCCACACGTTGCTTCTTGAAGTTTCGATTCGATAATCTATACATGATAGAGAAAATGACAGTGAAACCGTTACGTAAAAGAGGTTGAAAAGGATTCTATTTGAGGACACATTCCCGTTTTGGGACGATCGCGATAGTCACTGGGAGCTGATTTGTGACTCTTCTACTAACTCAAGACTTTGAATTTGTCACCGGAGCTGTCCTTTGCTCTCTCAACGAGAGATCAGGACCAACACTTATCCGGCTAGTTTCGTTCGGCGTCCAAATCACTGAAATTTCAAAGAACAGGAGTCCTATTCTTCGTCCTCGTAACAATGACAGTTTTGGATGCAACTGGCAACCATCCCGAGACATGGACGTCCAACCGCAGTGGGCGTTACACTAACAGAAAAACCGCTGTTGAGAACAGAAAGGTTTTTTTTCCCCCTGTAGTAAGCAGAAAACCCTAGATGCTGCAGTAAAACTGCAAAATGAAAAACAAGCAAACGAACAAACTAGTTGCAAAGTGAGACGACTGCAGGCGGAAATCTAAACGAATCTGAAATAAATGTTAGCGAACCGCCAAGAGAAACGTGGACAAAGTTTTGTCTTGTGACTCGTTTGTCCACGTTTCTCTAGGCGGTTCGCTGACATATATTTAAAACAAAACAAAAAATAGCAATAGGTCGGTAGGTAGATTCGTTGGGTTTTGTTTTGTTTTGTTTTGTTTTGTTCTGTTCTGTTTTGTTTTGTTTGAATGTTTTTTTGTTTTTTTTTTAACCTTTCGTGGTCGCCAGCACTCCACAATGGTGCGTGGTCAGTTTTGTGTCGGACCTTTACTCTCGGTCGTATGCATCCCATTTGTATCCATACATTGTACGTGCGGCAACGTCGTTTTGGTTTCCTTGGCACAAGACGCTGTTTTCGTCCCGTTGAAAGAAGGAGAGAGAAAGCTGCTTGAGATCGTTGGAAAATTACCTCTCTTCTGGGCTTTCGCTGGTTCGTAACAGAAGATGGGTCGACAAGCAATTTGTTCTTCGTAACCTCTTCAGAGAGCTTTGTTCTTGTCTGTTTTCTGTCGATGAAAATAACTGGCAACACAACAAAAACAAAAAGAGAGAGAAAAAAACACGAATTCAGTCGGGTTACCGTGACCATAGCCTTTCCCCTGGTGGTGTACTCTATACCATCAATCTTCTTGCACTACACTATATATACGTACTGTATACATCAACATACAGAAAATACATCAGTTCTCTCCATTGAAAAAAAAAAAAAAAAACGCGAGGGAAGAAAATGCAGCACATAGTTATGATGTGTACAGTGTAGATATGAATGGGCGCATGTATTGTGAGTCGATATGGACAGGATTTCAAATATCTAACGCATTTGAGGCGGTGCAGGCGGCCGGAATAGTTCAGTTTGGTAGAGCGCCAGACTCGTGACTCTGGGGTTGCGGGTTCGAATGTCGGTACAAGGGATTTTTTTCCCTCAGAGTTAACATTGGTTCTGACTCCATTCCCCATACAGTCCTTCGAATGAGACTATAAACCGAGGTTCTGTGTGTGAACGCACACAGAACATCTTGCACACACGTAAAATCCCATTACCAACTTTCGGAAAAGAAGGCCAGTTTGGCCGTTGGTATGGATGACACGTATACAGGCAGTGCCCGCAGGAGTATCAGCCTGTGTACGCAGAAAAAGAAAGAAGAAAGAAAGAAATGAGGCGGTGCAGCTGCTCTGCTATGCCTGTGTACCCTTCAACTTTGAAAGAAGAAAGAAAGAAAATGAGGCTGTGCAGCTGCTCTGCTATGCCTGTGTACCCCTTCAACTTTGAAAGAAGAAAGAAAGAAATGAGGCGGTGCAGCTGCTCTGCTATGCCTGTGTACCCCTTCAACTTTGAAAGAAGAAAGAAAGAAATGAGGCGGTGCAGCTGCTCTGCTATGCCTGTGTACCCCTTCAACTTTGAAAGAAGAAAGAAAGAAATGAGGCGGTGCAGCCCTTCAACTTTCACGCTATGCCGTGTTTTTTTTTTTTTTTTTTTCTATGAAATCCTCCTCATTTGATAAGGAGTGTGTGGATAGAGGGGTCCAGTGGGGTGGTAAGAAGAGACTGGTGGGTATTTTCAAGTGATATGGGATCCATTCGTACGCTGATGATTTCGTGTGCTGTGCGTGCCTTCACACACACACACACACACACACACACACACACACACACACACACACACATACACATCTATCTGTCTGTCTGTCTGTCTGTCTATATCTATCTATCTATCTATCTATCTATCTATCTATATGTATATATGACAGAGAGACAGAGAGAGAGAGAGACAGAGACAGACGAACACACAGACAGAGACAGCGGGAAGAGAGAGAGAGAGAGAGAGGGGGGGGGGGGAGGGAGGCAGAGAGAGAGAGGTTACTCTTTTGAACTATCTTAAAACATGTAAAGAAAGAGAAGGAGAGAAAGAAAGAAAGAAAGAAAGAAAGAAAGAAACAGACATTCAAGAAAAAAAAAAGAAAATGAACTTTCCACACAAGTGCAACATTTGCACGTGATATTTCATAACAAGCCATTCATTAAAAAAAAAAAAAAAAAAAAAAAAAAAAAAAAAAAAGTAAACCAAAAAAGAAAAAAAAGGCAGCAAAAAAAAGAGCAAACGAGACACAAATAACAGAATCAGCCTGATCCTACAGCACGGTGTCTAACGATTGCCGTGACGGCCAAATGTCATCGCTCACCGACAGAAAACGGAGCCGCTCTGTCGATGACAAAGCTATTCTCTATCTTCGAGTAGTTGTTTCTTTCGTCTTTTAAAAAAAAAAAAAAAATCTTTTTACGTTGCTCTTCTTCTTTTGATTTAAAAAAAAAATCCTGTTAATGTTTGCGTTGTATCCCACCCGTGCATGATGTTCACAAGGCCACGAAAGCTGCCTCTTCTTCTTCTTCTTCTTCTTCTTCTTCTTCTTCTTCTTCTTCTCGTCCCCTTTCTTCTTCTTCTTCTTCTTCTTCTTCTTCTTCTTCTTTCTTCTTATTCGCCTTCTTCTTTCCTTCTTCTCCTCCTTCTCCTTCTTCTTCCTCTTCTCCTTCTTCTTCTCCTTCTCCTCCCTCTTCTTCTTCTTCTTCTTCTTCTTCTTCTTCTTCTTCTCCTTCTTCTTTCTTCTTCTTCTAGTCGCTGGCGTGTCTTCATGAAGTGTTATTAAGAAAACTGCGTCTTGGTCTCAACAGCATGACGTTGAAATGTTTGTTACCAACCCTCTTTCAGTCAGCGCGCCCGACCCCCCCCCCCCCCCCCCCCCCCCCCTCGTCTCCGTTTCCTTCCCCCCACCCCCATCCCCGCACCGCTCCTCTATTCTAAATGACATCCTCTTCCGTCAATTCGATTAACTGCATTCAGATTTAATGTCTACATCCATCTGACTTCAATATGACGGACAGGGGTAAGTCTAGGAGAGTACGTGGATCGAAAAACAGTGTTGCACGACACCGGGTCCACCAGAATGATAACACGTCGAGAAGGGTTTGCGAGAAGGACGTTTTGACCCGTTGGGCGCCTGCGGGATTTGACTTCCCATCCTGTGACCGGGAACTCGCTGCTCCCCCACCGCTGGGCCACCCTGCCCTCACCGTTCATTCCAAACAGGTCACGGAGTTGGTAGCTCAGCTGACGGGCGTGGGTCACAGCAAGGCTGCAGCTCTCCCCCTCCTCCCTCCCTCCCTCCCCGCTTCCTGTCTTCCCCTTTTCCCTTCAACGTCTCTGTGAAGTCCTAGTGGTGGTTCTCGTCTGAAGGAGTCTTCGGTCTTACTCTGATCGTCTAAAAAAGCGTATTTAAGGACAAAGGCAAAAAAAAAAAAAAAAGAATGAATGTGTAGTAGCTTTATATGAAAAAAAAAAAACGTTGCTTGGTCAATAATTTGTGAGGACTTAACAGGATTTATTATTGGATTGACGATTTCTTGCAAAAACTAAATTCTGGTTTACATTTGCGTGCACTAGAATCTCTTCACTCGGTTAATTACAATGACATGGCCAACACACTGCCATTCATACGTATGCCATTCAAACATATATGGGTCAGGTACGTGTTAATTGGAATGGTTATTCCACTTCCTCTCAAGCTCAGCAAAGAATGTTGTCATGCAGTTCCTCGTGGAAAGTCATGGACCAGGAGAACCATTATCTCCGCATTTCATGTGGAGGTTTTAGAAATTAGGATGCCTACAAACACAATGGATTGTAACCAGAAAACTAGACAACTCCCATCAGTAAGCTGAGAGGATAACCGAATCCCCCCTGTATGTGTCGGTCCAATGATGATGGTAGCAGGGCTGTGTTTAGCTGCGTACGTTAAAGAGTTCTCTTTGGTGAGGAAAGTTCGTCCAATTCGACGATCTCAAAGTCTCCGCAATACAACGGTTTGTGTAGTTTGACTGTTTAAAAAAGAAAGTTCAGAAGAGTCTTAGTCAATAAACAAGACAAAGCAAGTTTTTTTGTTTTTTTTTCAACAAATGTCTCAGAATTCGCACAAAAAAAGCTCAAAACATTATCACCAGATCGCAGCTAACTTGAGCAAGAGAAAAGCTATTTGTTCAAAATTCATTTGTTTTTTTTTGTGAAGTTATTTGGATGTTGGCTCTTCGTTCGTCTGAACTCCATTGAGAAACTAATCAGGATGTGTCGTATGTCCACACTGCAGGTACGGGGACTCACAGACATGAAGGAAATACCTTTGCTGTTTAACAGGAAAGTCTAACGAAAGCAACCAACAGCCAGGCAAAGCAGAGAATGACACATAAAACAACGAACTTAAAAAGGATACACCTTCGATTTAAACGGCATGACAAACTTGCAAACGAATGGGGAGAGAGAAAGAGAAAGACATATTCACGTTAGAGGACAAAGATCCCATCGTTTACACAGCGCAGGGGCTAGAGCTGTTATTGGTCAATGGTGTCGAAGGCACGGCATTTTGGAAGCCGGAGCCTATCCCTTCTCCTTGCGCCGATTCAACCTTCACTGAACTGAATCAGATTCCAACTGACCGCTGAGCGGACAGAGAGATTTTCAAGCGTAAAAATCTGACTCCACGAGAGGATTGAACTCACGACCGCCAGCGCCTCTACCAAGCACTATAACCATTTCATTAGGGTATCTGCCGCCCTTCTCTCTCTCCCTACCCTCCTGCCTCTCTCTTCCTGAACCTTTCTTTAGTAAGGAAACAGGGTTTGTTACTTCCGTTCGTTTCTATACCGAAGAAACAACAGGGTGTTGAAACCCTGTTCAGGTCACACTGCAACAGTCGATGGGCACGTGGGTAACATAAAAAACTCAAAACAAAAAAACAAGAACAAAAACAAAACAAACAAAACAAACAAAAAAAAAACTGGATACAGGCTGGATGGAATTGGGTCACCGGTACAGAGTGTCATCCTGTGTTCATCAAGACAGACAATCGACAGATATGTCGTAGCGCATTGTTCCTTTAGTTGTTGTTGTTGTTCTAAGTCTGGAGTTTGTGTTTATGCATTGAAAGTACCTTGAATTTTCAGTCCATTTTTTTTCTGCTGGCTTTCGATTCATGTATTACAAAATCAACGAAACTAACAACAACACAAACAACAATAATGATCATAATGATTGTAATAATAAATGATAATAACAATGATGATGATGATGATGATGATGATGATGATGATGATGATGATGATATAATAATAATAATAATGATGATGATGATGATGATGATGATGATGATGATGATGATAACAATGATAACAACACACAACAAGAACAATGATAATTACAATGTTGATACAGACAACAACCAGCATGATGATAGCAACACTAAGTATCATTATCATCATCAACATCGTCATGACAATTGCAAAACCACTACCACCACCACCACCACAAATAACAAACATATTAACAACAACAACAACAGCAACAACAACAACAATAATAGTAATGACGACCACGACCACAACCACGACGATGTCAATGATGATGATGGTAATGACAATATGATGATGATGACGATGATGGTGATGATGATGATGATGGCGATGATGGTGATGATGATCATGATCTACATCATCATCATGAATACGAGGTTATGATGATGACATACACTGGTGTTCCAGACATCCCAGGCATCTAAGGCGTTCAGAAGAGAAAAAAAACAACAACAACAACAACAACACAACCGGAAAGAAAACGGAAAGAAGAAGCAGAAGGAGGAGGAGAGAGGAGAAGGAGATGAAGGAGAAGAAGACAAAGAAGAAGACATTGATACAATGATCAAATGCTACCTGACTGCTTCACTAACTAATAAAATATTCGCTCACTCACAGTCACGTATGAATGAGATAATTTTTTATCCAACTCCGCTGAAAAGAAACAGATCAACAACCAAAAGAAAACACACACACACACACACACACACACACACACACACACACACACACACACACACACACACAACGAAAGAAGACAAAACATAAGAATAAGAAAAAGAAAGAAAGAAAGAAAAAACGAAGACAGGGTGTCGGAATGAGCGGCGTGGGTGCACTGCCTCTGAGGTGGCGCAGAGGTTCGGACTGCAAAAAAAAAAAAAAAAAAAAAAAAATCCAAGCACAACACCACCTGCTAACAAAACAAACATTTCACACAAGCACACAACAACAACAAACAACAGCAACAACAACAACAACAACACAACAACAACAACAACAACACAACAATTCACCAGAGACAATGCAAGTTTGAAAAACAAAAATATATGGAATCTGCATTCATACCAACAAGGACTCAAAAAAAAAAAAAAAAAAAAAAAAAAAAAAAAACTCTCGCACATTTCAAACGTCTGGTCGGACCTGCTTCACCCAGAGAATGATGATACACGCATTACCTGATGTAGACAATGATACACGATACACGCATTACCATTACCTGATGTAGACAATGATGATACACCTGCATTATACACGCATTACCTGATGTAGACAATGATGATACACGCATTACCTGATATAGACGATGATGATACACTCATTACCTGATCTTTGCCCAGTGCAGAACAGGTGCGCGGCCAGGACACCTCGCCCTCCGGCGACCCGACAGACAGACAGACAGCCCGACAGTGCCGAGGAGGAAGGAAAGCCCGGTGCCACCCACTGGCTGTCTGACGGTGCCAGCTCGCGCGCCATCAGCAGTGGGAGGGTGGTAGGGGACGGCGGTGGGCGGGATGGGGGGGGGGGGGGGGGGGGGGGGAGGGGGGGGGGGGGATAGGGGGGGGGGGGGGGGGGGGGGGCGGGCGGGCGGGCGGTAGATCTTCAACCATCACCTTGGTGGGCTGGATAGCAGACCAGCAAGGTTCCCGGGGGGGAGGAGAGAGACCAGAGAGGTGGGATGAGAGAGGAGAGAGAGAGGAGGAGAGAGGACTGAGAGAGAGAGGTGGGGGGAGAGGGAAGAGAGAGAGGGGGAGAGGGAGGAGAGAGAGGGAGGAGGTGAGGGGAGGGAGGGTGGGGGAGCGAGGAAGGAAGAGAGGAAAGAAGGGAGGGAAGAGTGAGAGAGAGAGCGTAAGCGAGGAAGAGAAGCGGAGAGGAGAGAGAGAAGAGGAGAGACCAGAGCAGAGAGTGACAAGAGAGAGGGAGAGCGAGAGAGAGGAGCGAAGAGAGAGCGGAGGGAGGAGGGAGGAAAGGAGAGAGAGAGAGCGGAGGGGGAGAGGTAAGAGAGCAAGAGATATAGAGATAATATTATATAGAGAGAGAGGAGAGAGATAAGAATATAGATAATTCTAATATATAGAGAGAGAGAAGGAGAGGAGGGAGAGAGAGGAGAGAGAGAGAGAGGAGGAATGAGGAGAGCGGACATAAAATGAGGAGAGGAGAGCAGAGAGGAGAAGCGCGAGAGAGGGGGAGGAGGAGGAGAGGAGGAGAGGAGAGAAGGGAGGAGGAGGGAGGGAGAGGGAGGATAGAGCGAGAGACAGAGGGGGGGAAAGAGAGCAGAGGAGACAGAGAGCAGAGAGAGGAAAAGAAGAGAGAAGAGGAGGAGAGGAAAAAATAGAGAGAGAGAAGGACAACGAGAGGATTAGGGAAGAAAGATTAAAAATATAAGCCAAAAAAAAAGAGAAATATAAAATAGAGGAGATGAGAGGAGAGGAGAGAGGAGAGAGGGAGAATAAGGAGGGACGAGGGAGAGGAGAGGAGAGCAGGGGAGAGAGAGAGGGGGGAGACGGGGAGAAGGAGAGGGGAGAGAGGAGAGAAGAGGAGGAGGGAGGAGAGGAGATGAGAGGGAGCGGAGAGAGGACGAGAGGGAGAGGAAGAGAGAGAGGAGGGGGTAGGAGAGGAGAGAGAGGGGGGGGAAAGAGAGCAAGGATATAGATATAAGAGAGAGAGGGAGAGGAGAGGAGGGAGGAGGAGAGGAGGGGAGAGAGAGAGGACCAGAGAGCAAAGGAGAGAGGCATATAAAAGGAGAGAGAGGCAGAGAGGACAGAGGGGAGCGACAGGGAGAGACAGAGAGAGGGAGAGAGGAGGAGTGGAAGAGAGAGAGAGAGAGGGATGGGAGGGGAGAGAGGAGAGACGAAGAGGAGAGAAGAGAGAGAGAAGAAAACAATACAAGAGATGAGGGGAAAGAGAAGAAAGTGGGGGAAAAAAAAAGAAGAGGCACCAAAGAAGAGAAAGTAGAAAAGGGAAAGGCCATACTGGAGGGGGAGGTGAGGGGGGGGGGGGGGGGGGGGTGATAGGGTGAAAGAGAGGAGAGAGAGAGGGGGGGGGGGGGGGGGGTGAGGGAGGGAAGGAAGGAGCCGGAGCAGACAAGAACAAAATGCAAAGCATATAAACGTACTCCCAGTTTATCATGAATACGACGTCACAATCAAACGTGCGTCATAATGTATTTCGTCATTTGGCTTATGACGCAAAGAAACCTTGACGAAGAGAGAGAGAGAGAGAGAGAGAGGGGGGGAGAGAGAGGAGGGAAAGGGTAGAGAAAGAGGGGAAGGAAAAAAATAAAGGAAAAGACGGAAAAAAGAGGGGAGAGAGTTAAAAAAAAAAAAAAAAAACAACAAACAAACAAACCAAAAAGGAGAAAGCAGTTTAAAACGGGGGAAGAGAGTTTAAAAAAAAAAATCAACAACTACAAACAAATAAGAAAAAAAAGAAGAAGAAGAAGAGAGAGAGAAGAAGAAGAAGAGCAGAGCAGTTAATTAAACGGGGGAAAAAAAAACGACACATAAAGAGAGACAAACCTTTCCCTCTTTGATTATCAAGAAAACAGGAGGAGAGAGAGAGAGAGAGAGAGAGAGGAGAGAGAGAGAGAGAGAGAGAGAGAGAGAGAGAGAGAAGAAGAAAGAAGAAGAAGAAGAAGAAAGAAAACCAAGTGATGAGCATGAGCCCTGTCGTCGTGGCGTGGCCCGGTGGTTAGTGCCGCTAACCTTCGAGCTGGGAAGCCGTGAGCTCGATTCCACTGGCGGCATTCGTTGGCAGGAATTCCCCGATATCCGGCGGATGGCACGACGCTCATTTTGTCGGCGAGGGTCACCGTGAAGCCAGTGTAATCACAGATGGGAGCGAGAGGCTCTCCAGGCCTGCTTCACTATTCATCAGCAGCTGAGGGAACGGGGGATGCGAGGGCGGGGGGGGGGGGGGGGGGGGGGGGGGGGGGGGGGTAGGTGTTGATTTTGTTTCACCCATCAACACTCATCTATTATTGTTGGCACGCCACTGATGGCGTTGCTGATGGTACAGATCGCTGTGTCGGTGGTGGAGTCGCTGTCGATATGGTGACAACCGGTGTTGGTGGTGGCGGTGCTGATGGTGACAACGGTTGCTGCTGCTGCTGTTGTTGTTGTTGTTGTTGTTGCTGCTGTTGTTGTTGTTGTTGTCGTTGTTGTTCCTCTGCGTCTCTTCCTTTTCCCCTCTTTGCGTTCGTCTCCTTCTCCCCCTCCTCCTCTTCTTCCTCCTCCTCTTTTTCATCTTCTTCCTCCTCCTCCTCCTTTTCCCTCTTCTACTTTATCTTCTTCTGTATCTCCTTCTCTTTCTTATCTTATCTCTGTTCTAATCGTTGTATCATTATCGTCATCGTTGTTGTTATGACTGATCGAATTACCACCCTCCACGTGGATTCCACCCCCTCTGTCCCCCACCTTCCACCCTCTTCCGCACCTTAACTCCTCCTCGAAAGAAAGAAAGAAAAAGAAAAGACAGACAGACAGGCAGACAAAAAGAAAGAAAGAATGAAAGACAACAAACAGAAAGACAGAAAAAAGAAAGACAGAAACGAAGAAATCATTGTTATTATTATTATGGAGACAGAAACGAAACAGATTCAATATTACAGACTCCCCTACGAATGAGTAATTTAAATCAAGACCTTGTTAACTGTAATTTAAAAGCAGATCCAGTTTGTCAATGTGGCACTGATTCAGAAACGGCCGAACACTTTCTAGCTTATTGTCCAAAATTATGATAATAATAATGATAATAATAATAATAATAATGAATACTAATATATAGAATACTTATATAGCGCCTATTCTCGGCCAGAGACCAAGCTCTAAGCGCTTTACAATCCACACTCGTTTACACAACGGGCTGCCTACCTGGGTAGCGCCGAACTGAAGGGCTGCCAGCTGGCGCTTCATTCAGTCGTTTCCCGTGACATCCAGTCAGTATCGTTCAATATCGTTCACTCAGTTTCCTTACCTCCTTCATTCTTTCCATATCTCACGCAGGGTGCATGCTATGTGTCACGTGTCATCCATACCAACCCGTGTCATTAGAAAAGACACGATTTCCACCCTTGCACCCAATCTACTCGAAGTTGGCATTCTTGTCCGTGGTAGGCAATCCGTCCGAAGTGAAGATAACAAAGCTATATTCAAATCTTTTCATCGTTTATTAAACAATCTAAACGTTTTTGAAGAACATGTTGTAAAACTTCGTATGCAGTAATGATACGTATGTTTAGGATAATGAAATCTTAGAGCAGAACACATTCTCTCTCTCTCTCTCTCTCTCTCTCTCTCTCTCTCTCTCTCTCTCTCTCTCTCTCTCTCCCCCTCTAAAACGCTTCATATAAAAGTTCATGATGTGTGTGAGTGGTTGATTATCATACATTTTATAGTCTTTAGTGTTTACGCTTTGCTTACTACTATCTTTACTTATTTTTGCTCGATTTTGTACATGTTTGCGTTTATGTATATGTGTATGTGTAATGTACATGTATATTTGCATTTTGTTTACGTGTGGGAATGGTTTTTTGTTGTTGTTGTTTGTTGTTGTTTGTTTTGTTGTGTGTTGTTGTTGTTGTTGTGTTGTTGTGTGTGTGTGTTTTTGGGGGGGCGTCTTTTGTTTAGCATAGTAACTTTAATAGTCTCCTGCCATTTGCTTGTCACATGTGCAATTATAAACATTGAACCACTAGCTTGTTGATGTTCAACTTATCACATTTTTTGTAAAGCTACGTGATTGTAAAGTGGAAAATAAATTCATTTAAACCCAAACAAAGAAAGAGAAAAAGAGAAAAAAAGAAAGAGAGAGAGAGAGAATGGAAAAGACATATTAAGCAAAAATGCACACATGAGAGCACAAACATGTCTTAAAGTGTCTAACTTTCCATAAAACAAAGATCTACTCTCTGCCCAGTGAACATTACAGCCCTCCCAGGCTGAAATTAAAAAATGCTTTATTTAAATCCGAACATCCCCTTGATTTTAACAGTTCACTCCTCAGCTGTCACTAAACATCTGCCTGTAAATGAGGAAACAATCACTGTCAAAAGGAGACCATCTGTAAACAATGAACTGGCCACATGTAAAGAAGAAATGATCGCCAGAAAAAGGCCACCTTGTAACTGGTCGCCTGTGGATAGTGAAAACGGCCACATGTATGTAAAGCAGAAACGACTACCAGCAAAGGAAGGAAGTTCCACATGTAAACAATGAAACGGCCAATGAAACGGCCACGTGTAAACAGCAAAGGAAGAAGGTAAGGTGCGGTAATGTTGCTTATGGCCCAGCCGACCACAAAAAGGGCCATATCAGGGCTGTCACCACAAGTCATTAAAAAAAAATCACAAAGCTCTTTAAAATACATCTTCTAAAAGCGTACCAGAAACTTAGTTTAAAATTCTATGTCCCGTAAAATCCCAGATCAGATGAAATATGTTAATCTCTTTCAGAAACTCAAAGATGACGTCAGGTGAGACATCTCTGAACAGGGGTTTCATGGAGTCTGCTGTAAAATGTTTGTGTCTCACATCATGCAAAATTCCACGTGTAAATAATGAAACGGCCGCGTGTAAAGCAAAAAAAAAACCCAAAAAAACAAACAAAACACACACACACACACACACACCAATAACAACAACAACAAAACACCCAACCACCAGCAAGTGGGAAGGAGGTCACTTGAAATGGCGAAATGGCCACACGTGAATCGGAAAACGACTACCAGGAATGGAGAAAAAAAAGCCAGCTGTAAACAATGAAACGGCCACATGTAAATCAGAAACGGCCGCCAGCAATGAAGCAAACGGCCACAC
>JADBJO010001188.1:75000-77500 GCA_016801955.1 Conus betulinus
CGTATTAAACAATTGATCAAATTATATCACAATTGGAATTTGTAGACATTTTGTCAGACAGTGAATTATACGCTCATGGAAAAAACGGACATTTGAACACACTGTGAAACGGATCACCGAGTTCTCCTGTGTTACTTTTTGACAATAATCTTTCGTTGTGTGGCATACGTTATATCTTACCTCTCTGAACAGGTAAGCGGTGGTTCAAAGATCTAAAACATACAGACGGGGAAAGCAAGATTTTCAGGCATCGTTTTGAGACAATCATCACACAATCTCCAAAAACAAGTCCTAGTGAGTCCGCCCAAAACAAGGACAAACAAATTACAAGTCAAAATACGACGCGTTTCGACCTCTCAAGTCCTCTTCAGGTAAGATAAATAACAGTCAGACCAATGAAAACGAAGAACACGAGCAATCACTTGTCTTCTCCTAATCGGTGCAAGATGGGCGTTGAATCAAAAACATTAGTCTATAGCTGTTAAAAATGTTTGAATCCAGATCAGATTAGCGTTGTTAGATGTACTGGTCTATTAAGTGCCTGCTAATTTTTGCTTCGAAATATTTTTTCTTCATCAGAGAATGGGATAATGATCTGCTCTTACCTCACGCTGTTATGTCCAAGTTGATTTTATGTTGCGTTCACAGTTGAATGAAAAGCTGAATGACAGTTGTTTCTTACACGTAACTCTGTAAACACACACACACACACACACAACCAGACAAGATAAAAAGATTTCCAAAATTTTCGGCTTTACTGCCTTCCTCAGTGGCGGTGAGTCAACTGGCCGGCGAGTCACACAACATTTTATCCATGCATAAAAAGAAAGTGAATAAAATTCACTATCTTAAAACAAGAAGCTAAAAAGGATTTCACGTACAGGCAATCGTTCAAATGGAAGGGGAGGGGAGCAAAGGGACATTGTAGTGTAAGGAAGAGGGGCTGAGTGACAGTGTGTAAAAAACGTGCGCGCGCCACGCACATACGGGAGTGTGGGCGTAAATGAGTGTGTGTTGGTGTGAGTGTGAGTGAGCTTGTGTGTGTGTGTGAGTGTATGTGTCAGTGTGTGTGAGTGTGTGAGTGAGTGTGTGTGTGTGTGTGTGTGTGTGTGTGGTGTGAGTAGTGTGTGAATAGGGGGGGAGGGGAAGGTTCGGGGGCGGGGGGGGGGGGGGGGGGGGGGGGGGGGGGGGGGGGAGGGGTAAAAGGAGTCCCAGCGGCGTAGAACATGATCAGTTATGTAGTGCGTTGAGTCCGAAAGGATGGAGAGCTTTCAATTTTCTTATCCAGATTTTTCCCTACAAATTCTGTGCGTGTGGCTGTCTGAAAAAACGTTTTCTATCACCATGCATTTCATGTTGGCCAGGGTGTGGTTGGGCAGGTTGAAATGTTGCGTGACTAGAGTCCCGATGTTGTTCTTGATGTGAGATCTGTGCAGATAGAAACGTTTCTGAGTGAATTTTTTGTTTCACCAATGTATTGAGAATTCTGACAGAGTTCGTAGAACATGAGATAAATGATGTTATTGGTTTGACAGTCAATATGGTGTCTTAGAGTAAATTTTTTCTTGGTCTGGTGGCTAATGAAACTGGTGGATTCCAAGGCGTGCTCTCTACAAATAAACACATTTGTTGGAACATTTGAAAAAAACATTAGGGTCTTTAGGATTTAATTTGATGGGGAGGGCTGAGGGCATAAGTAAGTAAGTCTTTAAGAGAACGGCTGTTTCTTTCTCCTAGGATGGGTGGGTGAGGTATGGCCTGTTTAAGTTTGTCACTAGTGAAAACTGTCTGATATAATAATTCTTTCTTTAAACCATTGACGCAGAGGGGGGTTGCTAGGGTTATGAGTGACAATAACGGTGTTCTAGGGTTGGACAGCTTAGGTTTGTAAGTAAGAGTATCATGTCTGGGTGTCTTTTTGCCTTTTCAAGAGCAGTGCATAGAGTTTGGGGTTTGTATATATATATATATATATATATATATATATATATATATATATATATATATCATTGTACCTTGGCCTGATGAAGCTGTTAACAGCGAAAATTTGTTTTTTAAAATACAAGTCTGAGACATGAACCGACTGTTGTTTTTATTCTTGTATTTTACAGTCAGTTCTACAGGGTGCGGAGCTCAGGACAACAAGAGAGCATATTATATATATATATATATATATATATATATATATATATATATATATATATATATATAATGCTGAACAATTAAGTAGTGGGGGGAAAACAAGTGCGGTCTAACAATTCTTCAGTCATTATAGTAATGACTTGGCAAAGATTTTAACTTTTAGAAAAAAAAATGAAGATGAAGAAAATGGGGGGAAATACATTATAAATAATGAGAAAACCCTTCACTAGCTGAGAGAACCATCGTAATCCCTCTCGAAGGCAGATCTATTTATATTGCCTGCTCCTAGGCCTTCCGTCCGCTGGATCGGACTCATCAGGGAGACACGGCTGATTGTGTCTGCGCTCCTGGTTTCAAA
>JADBJO010001188.1:80000-87500 GCA_016801955.1 Conus betulinus
TGTGTGTGTGTGTGTTGTTTGCATATGTGTGTATGTGTGTGTGCACGCGCTCGCACGTGCGTACCTGTGTGCGTATGAGTGTGTGCGTGCGTGCACATGTGTGTGTGTGTGTGCGCGAGCACGCGCGTGCGTGTGAGTGCCGTTGCATCTGATCATTTGTGGGAAGCAATTGTCCAGAAGATGATATTAGTATTGATCAATAATAATCGTAGGTATAAGAAGAAGAATGACAATAATGAAAATACAAAAATATAAATACATAAGCAAATAGATAAACAATAATGATAGTGATAATAATAACAATAGTAGTGATAATAATAATAGTATAATAATGGTAATGATGATGATGATGATTGTGGTGAAAATCAAAACAATAGTGATGAATATGACACTAACTAGGATGAAAATGTCAGTCAAAATAAAAGTAGTAGTAGTAGCAGCAATAGAAGTACTGAAAATAACAATGGAAAAAGCAGTAAATGAAAAAAAAAATGGAAAGAACATTACATAAAATTAGTAGTAAAATAATCGATGGGCATCCAGACATACCTTAACCCTCATTGCCAATGTTTCATTGATAATGTTGCCCAGCCATTCAGTCACGAAATGTACTACATACTAACAACATCTACACTCACACACACATGCACGCACGCGCAGCTTCTGGAGAGAGAGAGAGAGAGAGAGAGAGAGAGAGAGAGAGAGAGAGAGAGAGAGAGAGAGAGAGAGAGAGAGAGACAGAGACAGAGAGAGACAGAGACAGAGAGAGACAGACAGACAGAAAGAAGAGAGACAGACAGACAGACATTACCAGTAACGGGTTGTTGGGCAGCTGGAGCAGCTTCAGCCATTGGGATCGTAGACAACAGCAGCAGCAGCAGAACAAAGACAGGCGCCATGTCCATCGTCATCTTAGATACACACGATGGCATACCTTGTTAGTGACACATCATTCATAGCTATTTTTCTCTGGCTACACGATGCCATGTCAAGTTAATGATACATCATCACATATATCATTCTTTGGATACACCGGATGTGATGTCATTTAGTGATACGTCATTCACATCTGTCATATTCTGAATACACAGGATGCAAAATCATGTTAGTATACGTCATTCACATCTGCCATTCTCTGGAATCACAAGATCCTAAGTCATGTTAGTATACGTCATTCACATCTGCCATTCTCTGGAATCACAAAATCCTAAGTCATGTTAGTATACGTCATTCACATCTGCCATTCTCTGGAATCACAAGATCCTAAGTCATGTTAGTGATACGTCATTCACACCTGTCATTCGCTGGATACAGGATGTGATGTCATGTTAGTGACACATCATTCACACCTGTCATTCGCTGGATACAGGATGTGATGTCATGTTAGTGACACATCATTCACACCTGTCATTCGCTGGATACAGGATGTGATGTCATGTTAGTGATGCATCATTCACATGTATCATTCTCTGGATACACACGACGTGATTTTAGGCTAGGGGTACATCTCCCATGACAATAGTTCTGTAAATTCACCCCAGGTTATGTAACGTTAGGAACACAAATGTTTGTATAGGTCTGTGCTACGTGGTTCATGTTTCTGCTTCTCTGAAACACACACGGTGTGATATTAGGTTGGTGATACACATTTCACGTCCACAGGTTTTGAAGAACATATAACAATATGCCATGTTACAAATACACACTGCATGATCATAGATCCCTGAAATACACGCTATGTGATGTTAAGTTAGTCGTGCATCTTCCATGACCATGTTTCTGTGTAATACGTACAAAGCGATATTGAGCTAGTGATACATATTTCATGCTCATAGTTATGTGAATTACTTGCAATGTGAATTTATGTAGAGATGCAAACTTCACTTACAAAGTTCTGTGAAATACACACAACTCGGTGTTTCTGTAGGTAATACATGTTTCATGTCTACATTTCTTTGACATACACAAAATGTCATTTATGCTGATGATTCACATTCATGCCCACAGCTCTCTGAAATACACAGAATGTGACGTTATATCAGTGATACACACTTGAATTAAGGCCCATAGTTTTGTGAATCACAAAGTTTGTGTTGTGTTAGTGAAACACACTTCACTGACATTTGTCTGTGAATTACACACTATGTGATGTTACATTAATGATACATGCTGCAAATCTCTGGGTCTATTAAATACGATAATATGATAAAATGCTGACGATACTTACATGTTCATAGGTCTGTGAAATATACACGATGTGTGAAAGTATGTTAGTGATTCAAGCTGCATGTCTATGAGTCTGCCAGATACACACAACATGATGTTAGGTTAAGGATTGTCACATACTGTTAATTGGTCTGTAAAATGCGCTTTAGGCGATGCTACGTGTGTGGTACCCACTTCATGTCAATGATCTGTGAAATACACACAACATCCTGTTATGTTGATGATGCACAGTTCATGCCAATCGTTTCCTGAAAAACGCACAATGTGATTTTATGTTAGTGTTACTCACTTCAAGTTTATGGGCTTGTGAAAAGAGGGCAGTGCGGTGTTATTTTAGTATCACACACTTCATATCCTGGTTCTGTGAAATGTAGACAATTTAATGTGTCAGTTCTGCAGATCTGATGTCCATTGAGGTATGCGATAAGCAGTTCATGCTTCATTTCTACATTCGGTGATATGCACATAACAGGATGATCTGAATGATAAACTCTTTATATCTATATTCAGTGATGTGGACTCAATATCAGTTTACGCTGTGACACACCATTTCAGCCTGTATTCTGTAAAAATGCACGCAGTATTGTGATATGCTACTTACTTAAAAATCTTTATGGCCAAGCAATGACATTATCCCGCCCCTTCCTCCCGGAAACTGATGATATAGTTCTGTGTTACTACGACTCAAACTTACTGATCTGTTTTGAATACGCCACAAGTATTAAGTGTTGATGACATTTTTTCCCTTGCTGGGGAAGAATTTCATTTCTACGCAGGATTAACGTTGCTCACTTTCAGCACTGCAAATATTAGTTTTAAAAAGATATACCAAATCAGTTTTGTTTCCATTTCTCAATTCAGTATTGCAGACGTATTTTGAATAACCATGCTAGAACTGATTTGCATGTTTATCCCCTGTATCGGTTTGAATATTAAGGATACCAAATCTGAATACACATCAGTATTTTATTTTTTTTAGAAATTAACATTTTTGTCACTAAATTATTTCCAAAATTTTGGCAGCTTATTAATGACTTTGCTCAACCTCTCACATATAGTAATGGTAGTAGCAGTAGAAGTAGATAAAGTAGTAATACGAGTAGCAGTGATGGTGATGATGATGATGATGACGATGATGATGACGAAAACAATAACAACAACATTAGTAATGACTGTAGTTGCAGAGGTAGTAGTAGTAGTAGTCATAGTGGTAGAAGAAGTAAGACCAGTAGAAATAGTAGTAGTTGTAGTCGTATCTGTCATAACTGGCGATGAGATTTGTACAACTATGAGCATAGTTTATTGCAATCAAAATGCCTGTCACCATCACAGCCATCATCAAAACACCCATAATAATGTAATAATAATGTAATTTGGTAAATATATCAACTGCCTTATTGATATCAACTGTCAGCATCTTGTCACTTTCAAGAGCATCTCCCTCAGCTCATTGTTGCAAAGCTCTTCTTCATATGTCCGAGCCTTCTCGTTATCCCATAACACTTCTTTCTTTCCCCACACTTGCTGCTTTAGTTTCCTTGTTATTACAACTACAATGATCACTTACCCATTTCACAACAAACTGGCAAATGCTAAGAGCAAACAAAATCATAAGTGTGAAGGTCACAGTGTGCACACAAGTCTTCAGAAACAAGAAAGTAGTCAACAACATTCTGACTATGTGGTGATACAAAAGTAAATTCACCATCAAAATCGCTATTACAGTATCTATTCAAAAGATACAGATCAAATAGAAAAGCAGCATCAAGCAAAGATTTTCCAAAACTGTTTAGAACTAAGTCTTTTGAGCGCCACATCTCAGGATGGAATGGAATCCTCCGAAATTCAGATATTAGAAATGTGGCACACAGCGGAGCTCACAGACTGCACAGATATGAATTTTACTGAAAGGTTGTCAGAAATAAAACAGTTATACAGAGTTTGGGTCAAAAGAAATCTGACGCCACAAGGAAGAGTAGCAATTTTGAAATTTTTCATACTATAAAAAGTCGTATAATATTTATGGACACTTCTTCCCAACCCACCGGACAAATTCTTGGAGGCATTGCATCTTCTATGTCTAAAGTTCGTATGGAATAATAAACAAGACAGAATTAGTAGAAAGATTGCACGGAAAAGAGTTGGTAAGGGAGGCATTGGATTCCCAGATTTAAACTGTTTCATGCAAGCTTTGAAATTAGCATGGATAAGGAAACTAAGGACAACAAATCATAAATGTAAAAGGATTGTAACTTTTTTTTTTATACCCGAACGTACAAAAACTGGATCAGCTCCGACCAAACTGTCTGTTCGCTCGGGACGAGAAAAAACCTGTTTTGGAAAGACACGCTTCAAGCTTATAAAACATTTTTCAGTAAAGGAAAACCCTCTACCTCGTCGGAAACTCTAGCACAGCCGCTGTTTTTCTATGACATGATAAACATAAATAGCTTTTCATTAAATAAGAATGACTGATTAGCGAAGATGCACGTAATATTGGAGATTTGGCAGTTACTTGAACTATGTTGAATTTATCAACATGTACAACATACGGACTAACGTTCTGAGCTATGTAGCACTTATAAAAAGAATTTTAAAAATCTTTGCTAACACACTGAACATTCGTGTGGAAAGTAACGAAAAATCTAAAGATTCCAAAACTGTATTAATCTTAAATTTGGTAAAAAGGGGGGCATGGGTATGTTATGGTATCCTTGTGGACGACGGTTCAAAACCAAAATGTTGCCACAAATGGAATTATAAATTGAATTCAGAAATCGACTGGCAAGAAAACTTTTAAACTAATACAAGAGATTCAAGAAACAAAGTTGAAAAATGGTTTCAGATGAGATCGATACATAGAATCCTACCAACAAATGTAGTGTTGATGTGCATGGGTGTTCAATCTGATAACTGATGTACATTTTGCCAGCAAGAAAAAGACAAGATAGAACATATGTTCTGGAAATGTACGCACGTAAACGCTTTTTGGGAACATCTTAAACAAATGATTAAAGATGGAGTCTACATATAACCTCTTTCTTCATAAATGAAAAAAAAAAAATTATACTGCTTGGACACGACACAGGTTTTAAATCTGACAGTGTTCAACTTTATCCTGCTGTTTGCTAAATTCTATATTTACAAATGTAACTTAAAAAATGGATTTCCTCACGTAAATGAATACATTAAATTATCAAACGACCGGTTTTTCAAATATAAAAGTGATACTCGCTTATGTTAACGTTAACATGGTAAAGTTTAACACCGACTGGCATAATTATAAGAATTAATTGAAAGTAAAAGAATGCTAACACGAAAAAAGTATACTTCATTTAAATTAAAAAAAACCGAAAAAAAAAAAGAATCCAAGTCAGTCAAGAGTATGTAAACGTCTGCATATTCATTTAAAATAAATTCTTGAAACTGCAGGCTAATATATATATATATATATATATATATATATATATATATATATATATATATATATATATATATATGTGTGTGTGTGTGTGTGTGTGTGTGTGTGTGTGTGTGTGTGTGTGAGTGTGTGTGTGTGTGTGTGTGTGTGTGTGTGTGTGTGTGTGTGTGTGTGTTGAGTTGTTTCATTCATTTCTTAATGAGTTCTCTTTATTCTGTCTAGAGTTTAGTTATGTCTTCATTATCCGTTCATTTCGTTCATTTATGAAATATTGAAATTACATGTACAGAAGCTTGAACTGGTAATAAAAGTATAACTTGAAAAAAAAGGATGCCAAACAGAAAAAAGTCTCTTTTTTCGCGCCGAATATTTCCCCTTTCATCAGTCTCACCAGAGCGAAAGCTTGTTACATAGTTTGTCATGTTCTCCAAGTTTGACTGTTCACTTCCAGTTCTTGCGTTCATATCACCACACGAATTAATGTAAACATCCTCTTTCCTCATGTGTTGTAATAAATGTTCTTTTAACATTACAATACCATGTTTCAGCTCAGTGTGTTCATATATAGGTGATCCTTCTCTTGCTTTTTATCAATACCAAACGCATGCTTATCTATTCCATTAACCACAGTGTTATTGCAACCCACATTAATTTCTTTCACCTAAGTGCCAGTACTTTTCCTAATCAGTACTAACACCTCCTGAATGTCTGCCCTGATTGGGAAAGTTTAATCGCAGCTGCATTGAATTTAAGATGATCAGGTTAACACCATCATAATGGAAACTTGGATCACAGAATGTTTCTGTAATACACACCAAGTCAAGGGAACTAACGAAGCTGATGAAAGATAAATCACCTAATTGACTTCGTAATTTTCAACATTCTAATTCAAAAAAAAGTCCATTCATTTGGATGGTCGAGCCTGTGCTTTTCTTATTTTTTTTTTCATTTTTTTTTGTCGATCACGCCAAGTCCTTGTAGTGCCACGGACACCAGCTGGGGACGACCTGTTGGACGCTTTCCGAAAACAGCCGTGTGGCCCCGACTGCTTGCTTGAAGCCTGGCCAGAAGTCACTGCTCGTGCACCACTCCCAGTTCCAGTGACGTCACATTGTGTGGACCCACCATAGCTCGTTGGGTGGCACGTGTCCCTCTGCCGCTGACCCGAGGAAAGCACCAGGATCACACGTCATGAAGGTGAACACTCTACAGCCAGTCCGCTCAGTCACCGGAAGTCGTATGACGTCACGCCAGCGTCACCAGAAGGGGACCCCACGCCGTGGTGGTCCATCTCCTGTTGGCCTTGACCTCCCACCCCCACTGCCACAGTGGCTGCCGTCATGTGTGTCGTCTACTGTCAATGGGGTGTGTGTCACCGCTTTCAGTGCAACCTGAGCGTATGTCCTAGGATCGGGTGGCAAGGGGCTGATCAAGTTCTCCTCGACTGAAACACGCCTTATGGCTTATTGTCTTCGAGTTTGTGCGACGAGGGAGGCTTGCATATGAGTTAAATCATTTGACACTCGTACACCTTTTTCTTCAAGTCTGTCTCATAACTCCCGATCAGTTAAAATCGACATCTTGTCTCTCCATCGACGGAAAAGTATGATCATACGGCGTGGTCGTCCCTGCCTGCCCTATCCTATTCGGTGCCCTAAACATCAGGAGACCACACACTATCATCTGTCCAAACACTGTTGAGTGTGTCCAGCACCACCCGAACACGTGTGTCACTGTCTTCATTCTGGTCACATGTGCGGTGGGGGCTTCAGAATTTACGTAGATTTTCTCTCCTGGAATAATCTTCTAACCTATCTACTTCACACTTCAGCTGCGTGATTTCCTGTTCCGCC
>JADBJO010001188.1:92500-95000 GCA_016801955.1 Conus betulinus
TCAGTCGCTCGCTCGCTCACTCTCTCACTCTCCTTGCTTGTCTGTCTGCCTTTTTGCTTGTCTCTGTCTGTTTGTCTCTCTTAATCTCTCTCCCTCTCTCTTTGCTTGTCTCTCTGTCTGTCTATTTTTTTTTTATCTATCTCAGTGTCTCTGTCTTTAGTGTCTCCCCCCTCCTCCCCCTCTCTCTGTCTGTCTTTTTCTATCTTTTTTTTTTACTCCTCCCCCCCTCTCTCTCTCTCTCTCCTTCTCTCTCTCTCTCTCTCTCTCTCTCTTCTCTCTCTCTCCCTCCCCCTCTCTCTCTCTCTGCATGCTTCTCGTCAGCTTTGTTTACTGTTATTAGTGTTTATCAAAGACAGATTGGATTAATAGGCTTTTATGCTAGCCTGAGATCTTTATCCTTGTCAAGTAAAGTTTTCAAGTGTCATGTGTCAAGTGTCTCTCTGCAGTGTGTGTGTGTGTGGGGGGGGGGGGGGGGGGGGGGCAGTCCTGGGCATAAGGCCAGAATCCCCCCACCCCCCCACCCCCCTTCTATTTTTTACTCCCCAGGAGTCAGTCTGGATCAACATTTCTTGATCGAAAGTAACTCCCCGGGAGTTACTTTTGATCAGAGATGTTGATCCAGACTGAGTCCTGGGGAGTTAAAAAATAGAAGGGGAGGGGGGGGGGGCATCCCCCCATCACACACACACACCACACACACACACACACACACACACACACACACACACACACACACACACACACACACACACACACACACACACACACACTGCAGAGAGACACTTGACACATGACACTTGAAAACTTACTTGACAAGGATAAAGATCTTAGGCTAGCATAAAAGCCTATTAGTCCAATCTGTCTTTGATAAACACTAATAATAGTAAACAAAGCTGACTAGAAGCTTGCAGAGAGAGAGAGGGAGAGAGACAAGGGAGGGAGGGAGAAGGAGAGAGAGAGAGAGAGAGAGAGAGAGAGAGAGAGAGAGAGAGAGAGAGAGAGAGAGAGAGAGAGAGAGGGAGGGAGTAAAAGAAAGAAAGAAAAACAGACAGAGAGAGGGGGAGTGGGGGGAGACACTAGAGACAGAGACACTGAGATAGATAAACAAATAGACAGGCAGACAGAGAGACCGGCAAAGAGAGAGGGGGGAGAGAGAGATTAAGAGAGACAAACAGACAGACAAGCAAAAGGCAGACAGACAAGCAAGGAGAGTGAGAAAGTGAGCGAGAGACTGAAAGAAAGTTTGGGGTGAGGTGGGAGAGAGAGAGAGAGAGAGAGAGAGAGAGAGAGAGGGAGGAAGACAGACAGACAGACAGGCAGAGACAGACAGAGAGAGGGGGAAGGAGGGAGGGGAGGGGGTGTATATTAAATGTTTATTTCTCATTCATGACTAACATATAAAACTGAATGCTTTGGGGAGGGGGAGTTAATCTAAAACGGGGGGGGGGGGGGGGGGGTGGGGGGGGGGGTCATTCTGGCGTGGTTTGTTTTAATTCCCGGGGAGTTAAAATTGGCGCGTGCTAATTCTAACTCCCGGGGAGTTAAAAAAGATGGAGGGGAGTTAAAATGGATCGTTACACCGGACATCTCTCTCCCCCCCCCCCCCCCCCCCTCTCTCTCTCTCTCTCTCTCTCTCTCTCTCTCTCTCTCTCTCTCTCTCTCTCTCTCTGCTGTAATATTCTTCTTTTCATTTTTCTCTTTGTTTCCCTCTGTAGGTTGATGAAATGCTTCCAGATTGTCTTTTTTGATTCAGTTTTAAGCAGATGATGGATATCAATTATTAATGTTCACGTCCGTTCATGGAGGGGCTTTGGCCGTACTACAAATTCGTTCTGTACTGTTCATCTCTCTCCTCCCTTCCCTCCCCCCTCACCCTCTCACCCCCACCTCTCTCGTCTATCCACTCCTCTCTCGCCCTCTACCCTCCCTCTCTCTCTCTGCCGACACCGGCCTTCATCTCTTCCCCCCTCTCCTCGCTCTCCCATTCTCCTCTCTCTTCTGTTCTCTCTCTTCCATCTTCCCTCTCCTTCGCCACTCCCTCCCCTCCTCCCCGTCCCTGTCCCTTCCTCCCTCCCTCTTTCATGCAGAACCACCCGTCGACTCGCTCCCCCACACACATCACTCAGTTTCCCACTAAGCAGATGATGGATATCAATCTCCTTTAAACAGTCCAGGTTTCAGTTCTTGTTTCCGTTTCATGTGGGGCTTTGGCCTTTCCTCCCTAAAACCACACCCCTTTAGGTCCCCGACACAGTCTGTTCTGTATGACAAACCTGTCACTGTTCTCTCTCTCTTTCTCATCTCTCTCTCCTCCCCTGTTCCCTCTCCCATCACCCGTTCTCCACTCTCGCTCTCTCTCTCTTCTCTCCCTCTCAATCTCTCTCCCCTCTCTCCCAGCCCCATCTCTCTCTCCCTCCCCTCTCTCCTCTATCCCTCTCTGCGCTTTGCTTTCATTTGTTTGTTTTAAACAAACTGTTGCTGGGTCAGTTCCTTGTTTGCT
>JADBJO010001188.1:112500-130000 GCA_016801955.1 Conus betulinus
TCGCACCAGTCAACAAATCTTTGAAACCTCCTTGAAGTAAACAGAATCAGAGTTGGAAAGATCCACAAGTGCTGAGTCATCTGAATATTTAATGTACAAAGTTGAATCACTTCCTGAACAATCATTTGTGTACAGAGTAAAAAGTGTCAGTTTAGTATGCTCGTTTGTGTGTTTTTCCCAGAGTTGTACGGCTTTGGTCGTTTCGATTCCCCTCTTTCTAATCCGTCAATAGTTTTCATGTTGAATAGTTGGTAGATTATTGATAATACTGTTCACTTTGTCGGGGTTTTTCATCCGGGGTGCTGGTCTGGCTGGCTGTGCGTGCTCTGGTGGGAGTGCTTGAGCGGTCCTTCTTCCCGCTCCTGTGGTGTGCCAGCCTTCTTGGAGGCCAGGACTTGCCTTTTGTTCCCCCCAGTGGCCTTTGTCTTCGACAGCCAGTAGGCCTGAGCTGCCATGTCTCCCTGGTGTCTTCCTTTTGGACGGCTGACCGTGCTCAACTGTTTGACTTAGTTCCCCCAGTGCCCACTCACAGGTGTGGGACCAGCTTTCTTCCCCTGTGCCCAGTCACAGGTGTGGGACCATCTTCCTTCCCCTGTGCCCACTCACAGGTGTGGGATCAGCTTTCCTCTTCTGTGCCCAATCACAGGTGTGGGACCCCGCTTTCTTCCCCTGTGCCCACTCACAGGTGTGGAACCAGCTTTCCTCTTCTGTGCCCAATCACAGGTGTGGGACCCGCTTTCTTCCCCTGTGCCCACTCACAGGTGTGGGATCAGCTTTCCTCTTCTGTGCCCAATCACAGGTGTGGGACCCGCTTTCTTCCCCTGTGCCCACTCACAGGTGTGGGATCAGCTTTCCTCTTCTGTGCCCAATCACAGGTGTGGGACCCGCTTTCTTCCCCTGTGCCCAATCACAGGTGTGGGACCCGCTTTCTTCCCCTGTGCCCAGTCACAGGTGTGTGAACCAGCTTTCCTCTTCTGTGCCCAATCACAGGTGTGGGACCCGCTTTCTTCCCCTGTGCCCAATCACAGGTGTGGGATCAGCTTTCCTCTTCTGTGCCCAGTCTCAGAAGTGGTATTGTGTGGACTGCCTTCAGCGCACCCAAAATTGAGGTCAGAGTGGTTTCTTTTCTATGTGTGTGTGTGCAAGTCAACCCCAGCTTGGACAGCAACACACCTGACCTGCGACGTGATATCCGGTTTCTTATCCGGAAAGACTCAAATGATAATTTTCTTTGAGAAAGTTAGAAATCCTTTTTTTGTTGATGCTGTTATCAAATCATGTCATGAGTGATGATATGAATTCTTCTCCCTCTTGTTACTGTATTGTGTCTTGAGTGAAACTATGAATTATTTTCTAGCTAACAGGGAGTGTGAGCGCACACATATGTTGATGAATTAGTGTACACTTACATGTTGACGTTGTCCATGTGCTAAAAGAAAAAAATCATTTCCATCTCATTGTTATTAAATGTGCACTCCTCACTAAATCCCTGTTTGAGCTGTTATGTTGTAGGGTGATGTGAGTGAGTGGAGGAAAGATTTGATAAAAATACACAACTTGCACGCCTTCAGACATCCAACAGACAGATGTAACAGAGCTATTTACAAGCACCCCCTCACTCCACTCTGTGACACTACTGTTTTCTGCTTTTTGTGACTCCTCCTGTCTTTGTTTTGGAAATTCTCGTACACATTTTTTTTTTTCTGATAGTGGTACACCACAGGCCATTTTTTTTCCCATCTGGCAAAGAGTTGTTGAAAATTGTACACGGTATCCAGAGTGGACTGTAGGTGTCCATTGCGCAGTGTCAGTTTGCCTGTGATGGCTTTTTAATGCACCCTTTGTGGCACGGAATGGTTTTCTTTAATCTGGAAGTGTAAAACCAGGGGGAATGTTTAGTGCTCTGGGCACAAGCCTGATGCTGTGAGCCTGAGATGGGGATAGTTCAGCTGCTACATCTTAACCCCAGTTTGGTGTTTCTTTGTTTTGTGGAATTATCTTTCCTTCTCTTCCTCTCGGTCCCTGATTCCCTCGCCCCCAACTCTCTCTCTCTCTCTCTCTCTCTCTCTCTCTCTCTCTCTCTCTCTCTCTCTCTCTTATCTGGCTTGTTTTGTGATATGATTTTTTGTGCGAGTCTGGCAGACCTGAAAGCCTCTGCGTGGTAACTGGGCTACAATCATTGAAACTCGAAATTTTAAGTAGTTGAGAGTTTGAGTAAATACAGTTACGTAACGAAGTCAGTTTTATCATTGCGCTTCATTCATGAATATGTAGCATTGTTTGTCGTTCTCTGTTTTGGGAAGTTTCGTGCTCCTAAGGCAACTAAGCCCTCAATTCAAGCTGAGATGCATTCCAGTCAAGATGCATTCCAGTCAAAGCTTGCAACCCTCAGCTATCCTCAAATGTAATTCAAATCAAATTTCAATGTTAAATCTTGAATTCAGAGGTGCAATACATCGAACGAAAAGTACACATACTAATAATGTCACAGCTGTTCCTGACGTTGAAATGCTTCTTCCTCCCGGACGCAATACACTCTTCTTTTTCCGGTAGCTGATGGTACGGTATGACGACCACGTGAGTGACACTATGATGATTGGCGGTTGGCCGATGAAATCTGGTTGCCCTCTCCTTCACCTTGAAGACGAGCAGGACGGGCCATGGTCATGCACGATGGCTCGCGGAAGACCACAGAAGCCTGGAGGCAATGGTACAGGGTGTCACGGTGATCCTTGCGTTACACCATGGCGCGAATACGATATGCCGTGGCGCAGTGGCTCCGTGGCTCACCACTCGTGATTGGAACATGTCAAAACGTTCGTAGTGGTTATCCATCGTTAATCACGGTTCGTCGCAGTTCTGACAAGAACTGGGCTAGAATGACCACGGATTGCAGCTCTGTAGCCTACCTTGATCCCAAATCCAGACAGTGTAACTGGAGTCTAAGACACGCTTTGAATCCCCATGTCGCTTAGCTTCGTATGTGGCTGAGACTTTAACTGCGTTAAAAAAGTAACTAACGAAACTGTCTAGGGCACAACTAATTCGCCCTTCATGTGGCTGAGGTGTTCATGAGTCGCCATACCAACTTTGGAAATCTGACGAAAACTGCGGATTTGTGTCATGAACACCAAAGACAGGACACAGAGAGACAGAATGCATTTTAGTTGCCTGGCTGCCTGCTTGCCTGCCTGCCATTCTACCTGTCTGTCTGCCCACGTATGTCTCTCGCTATAGATGGATCAAACGTAGGAAGATAAATGCATCGATAGACGGACAGAAAGCAGACAGCAGACAGACAGGATAGACTGAGCTGACATAAGACAGTTTATTCGTTCACCGCAAGTATAAACTGAACAAAAAATATTTCCACTATGCATAAAAATGTATAAGAACAGAAAATATCGGAACACAGTCGGCATAATTCTACTACTCACATATTTCTGGACTGACTCAAAATTATGATTAGAGAGAGAGAGAGAGAGAGAGAGAGAGAGAGAGAGAGAGAGAGAGAGTGGCAGGCAAACAGACAAACAAACACAGACAGAGAGAGACAGAGAGAGAGAGAGAGAGAGAGAGAGAGAGAGAGAGAGAGAGAGAGAGAGAGAGAGAGAGAGAGAGAGACGTGTACGTATATGAGTGTGTGTGTGTGTATGTGTGTGAGTCAATGAGTGTGTGTGACTCTGTGTGTGTGTGTGTGTGCGCGCGCGTGTGTGTGTGTGGAGAGAGAGAGAGAGAGAGAGAGAGAGAGAGAGAGAGAGAGAGAGAGAGAGAGAGAGAGAGCAAACTCATCGACCGCCGTAACCACGAGACACATCGTATACTCCCACCCCCCATTCCTCTCTCCCTCCGTCTCCTTACCCCACTCCCCACCCCTTACCCCGACCGCTTCCGACCCGTCACCCTCCTCCTCTTCCCCACCCCTTCCCCGTTCCTCCCAGCTACGGATGAGCGACCACAGTACGTCAGTCCCATCAAAGCTGTCCTTTGTGAAGATGGATGTCATGAGACAGGACAGCCGCTGACACACATGACTGAGATAGTCAGCCACGTCACTGCGTCTGTCTGTCTGTCCGCCTGTCTCTGACTGACCTTGTCAGCTCCCTGGCCAGCCTGAATGTATGGTCAGCCACTCGTCTCAAAATGCTTTCTTGCTTTCTTTCTTTCTCTTCTTTCTTCTTTCTTTCTTTCTTCTTCTTCTTCTTCTTCTTCTTCTTCTTCTTCTCTCTCTCTCCCCTCCCGTTCTCTCTCTCTCTCTCTCTCTCTCTCTCTCTCTCTCTCTCTCTCTCTCTCTCTCTCTCCTATGAAAACGTTCTTTTCCTAAACAAATAAACGTGAACCTCAAAAGATGGCAGGAGACGTAACGAATCAATCTTATCAAAAGAAAGAAGAAATATGTGTGTGCGTGCGTGCGTGTGTGTGTGTGGTGTGTGTGTGTGTGTGTGTGTGTGTGTGTGTATGCATGCGTGAGTGTGTGTGTGTGAGTGTGTGTGCGTGTGTGTGACTGCGTGCGTGTGTGCGCGCCCACGCGTGTGTGCGTGTGTGTGTGGGGGGGGGGGGGGGAGGTGCGTGTGAGAGAGAGAGAGAGAGAGAGAGAGAGAGAGAGAGAGAGAGAGAGAGAGAGAGCATGTCAGACCACGCTTTTCTCGTAATCACACGCTTTCCTCACAATTGCGAGGAATCATCCGAAGCTGTCTCGTAATGTGTGAGAAAGCGTGTGATTGCGAGAAAGCGTGGTCTAACATACCAGGGCTTAAAAGATGCCCAGAGCTATGCTTTGGCGTTTGTCCATACCACAGTCTTTTTCCTTGTACGTCCACAACGGTCACCGTCACCACGCCCTGCGAGGGGATCTAGCCAAGGACACAGGTGACTCCTCCAGTTATCCACACACTGTGGGTTGTACTGGCGGTGTCACTCAGCTGGTACTGATCAAAGCTGACAGCCTGTGTTGTCCTGATGAAACCGCTCCATGACCCTCACTCCACACCAATACCGCTAGTGGCACTGACTACACTGGTTCATATATGTAGCCACCATGCACACACAATGTAGGAGAGAGAGAGAGAGGGGGGGGGGGGGAGGGAGGGAGAGAGAGAAAGAGGGAGAGACAGAGAGACAGAAACACAGAGACAGAGACACAGATAGACAAACAGGCAGACAAACAGGCAGACAGACAGAATATGCTGCTTATAGCTCAGCCAAACGCAAAGGGTCATATCAGGGTTGTCACCGCGTTAAGTCAACTCTCAAGTCATTGCAAAAAAGAAAAAAAAATCATCCACACAACACACTGATATAGTCTACACCTTCTAAAAACACACCGAAAATTTCGTTAAAAAAGTCTTTCCTTCGTAAAATCTTAAGATCAAATGAAAAATATCGATCTATTTCAGAAATGTACAGATCACATCCGGTGGGACATCTCTGAACAAGGTTTCCATGGAGTCTGCTGTAAAATGTTTATGTCTCACATCATGCATGTCCCAGCACTCCAAAAGAATATCTTTCACGCTGAGTTGTATATGGCATGAAATGCACCACGCATGTTCTATATAGAAGGCCAAATTAATGATAATGATGATGATGATAATAATAAAGAAGTGAGGGGTGATAAGAGAGGGAGAGGAGAGAGGGTTTCAGAGCTGACTTGCTACATACTCCGAGCTGACAAACGGACAGCAACAACATATAAAAGGCGATATAATTATTAGTTTCTGTTTTCAAAATAGATTTCGATAGTGTCCATATCCATCCAGTAACGGGTATAATGTTTTATATTTGTTACGCCCTCTTGTTGTTGTTTTAGTTATTGTTATTGTTGTTGTTGTTGTTGTTGTTGATGATGATGATGATGATGATGATGACGATGATGATGTTCTTCTAATTCTTGTTCGTATTCATTTTCTATCTTCTTCCCCCAACTGCTTTCATCTCTCTTCTCTATAAATATTTTTTTGAACCCATTGGTCTAATGACCAATGCTATCCTGCACGTGCCTGTTTTCTACACCTCCCTCTACACCTCCCTGCCCCCCCCCCCCCCCCCCCCCCCCCCCCGGCCGGCCTTCCCCCACCATACGTCCCCCTGCTGATTGCACACTATAGTTGGTCAACAATTGCCGGTTCACCCGACATCTAGCCCTCACGGTGTGCCAGGAAACAATCAAACTCGCTGAAAGGGCCTTTTTAACACACAAGATTACATAGCATGTTTCCCTTCAAAACTGCATTATAGTATGATTGTCAAACGCACAATGGCCCTTCTCTCTATCCTCAATAGATTTATAGTATCGACATGGAGCACTCTTCTTTTTGTTTGTTTTTCTAAACTGCAAACCAAAAAAAAAAAAATCCCTAATAAACTCAGACAGCTGTGCATCTGGCAGAAATTCTATGGTCACAAAACGCCGGTCAGATGTAATGGATTGTGTTGAATACTTCTACCATCGATGTCCCAAAGCCAACATCCTACCTCGCCCATTCCATTGTTTCTCCTCTCTCTCTCTCTCTCTCTCTCTCTCTCTCTCTCTCTGTTTACGATGCAGTGGGGAAAACGAGACAGGAGGAAACGGTACCTTCTTGTCCTAAAATAGCGACCATTTGGAAACGAAACGGATTAGTGGAAATGAGAGCATGCAAACTTAACGAAAGCGTAGTTTGAACAAAACGATGTTCGGTACAACATACATCGTGCCTGCAGGGTGGATACGTGTGTTATACGGATATGTAGCTAACGTGTATAGATCCGTCCATCGTTTCCAACAGATCGTGTTACATTCAATGTGATGGGTGGCTATTCAACCGTATTGTCATTCAAAGATTTGGCTCACCCACACCCCATGGCCATTCTTCGCATTCCATGTGTGAGTATGGGTGGGATGAGGGTAGGGGTGGAGGGAGGTGGTTGTGATGGGATGGAGACGTGATTCAGTGATGACATCAAAGCGGAGGAATGCGGCCGACAGAGCCATGGTGTATTCATGAGTGTGTGTGTGTGTGTGTGTGTGTGTGTGTTCATGTGTGTGTGTGTGTGTGTGTGTGTGTGTGTGTGTGTGTGTGTGTGTGTGTGTGTGTGTGTGTGTGTGTGTGATATGTCTGTCCGTGTTAAAATGCACGCAAACACACATTCTCTCTCTCTCTCTCTCTCTCTCTCTCTCTCTCTCTCTCGTCTCTGTCTCTTTCTCTGTCTGTCTCTCTCTCTGATTTATAATATGTATGAGCATATAAACATCTTATAAATTACCAAAATGGGACCTAAAACAATATCAAAAACAGCTCAAGTAGACAAGCAAATGAAAAGGAGTGTGTGTGTGTGTGTGTGTGTGTGTGTGTGTGTGTGTGTGTGTGTGTGTGTGTGACAGACAGACAAACAAACAGACAGACAGAGACAGAAACAGACAGAGAGAAAGAAAGAGAGAGCTAACACTTTGACATTCTACTGTCATTAGCTTGAAAGCCCTAATGACAGGGGGGTACACAAATACATAATTATATTTGAACTAAGTTTTCTAAAAAAAAACAAAAAAACTTAGAAAATAGCATATAAATTATATACGCGCACGCGCGCACACACACACACACACACACACACACACACACACACACACACACACACAACAACACAACAACAACAACAACAACACAACAACAACAATAACATCTCTACTTAAGAACGTGTTAACACTACATCCAAATGAAACATTAATGGATATTTTGTATTCTGTGTGGTTTTTTTTCTCCTAGGCTTATGCCCCTCAAGATTCTTAGACTGGAAGGTGTTTCATACACTCACTCGTTAATCATTTTCCTTTCCCGCATCGATCCTGTCTCCGATATATGCTTTGCAAGAGATCCAATAAAATCATCACTCCCAGACATTAAGTTTCTGATCATGTCCTTCCTCTCTGCTTCTTTAGTCTGAAATAATGCGTTTTTTTTCCTTAAGTCATTGTAGCCCCTGCAACTAAAAAAACGAATGACTCTCGTCCTCCGGAGCATGACCACACATCAGTATGGGGGTGGGGGTGGGGGGTGGGGGTGGGGTGGGGGGGATCATTGAGGCATTTGTCCTAAACCAAAAATTTATTCGCAAATGGACCAAACGTTCTTGATCTGACCCTAGCAAGGCAGATTCTTTGCCATCTGTTTGTAACCGCTGAGCATATCTTTCTGTTTGAAAGAATGATTTCAATGAAGAGAAACAGTTCTATTTATCATTACTCTCCATTCTCCCATGCCGGTTTTGTTTATATGATGCTTTTTATCTATCATTAAGTTCAGATATAAAACAATGTTCGTAATCTACTCCCTGGCACATGCAAACAATTCCAAAAATCATGCCCTGTCAAAATTTTCTTGATTTAAAATACCAAGTTTTGTTTGCCCTCCCCTTCTTGCACCAACAGCATTTCGTTTGCTTGTCTACACAATCTCGACATTGGTAGCCTGGTTATTCTTATCCGAGATGTTAGACATTTTATAATATATAACGGATATCTGCCCATTTCACCATACCAAAACGTTATTCGACGAATGCAGTGGCACTCCAACGAAACGCCTTATGGGAAATGTGTGTTCCTTTTTCATGTAGTTATATTAACAGTAAGTCCCCGACCCTCTGCTGCATATGTGAAAACCGGTTCAACTAAGAATCAAAAAGTTTCTAAAACAGACTTGACACGACAGACAGATCTAACCTGCGCAGAGATTTGAGAATTTCCATCACGCCTTTTTCCCTTTTCTACTCGCATACATCCAACTTAGTCTAGTGGTGAATAACATTCCAAGGTAGTTGTACGAATTAGTTACAATAATTTCCCTATCTCCATACAACCCATTTTCGTGTGCTAAATGGTGACCTCCAATGCGAAAAACCATGACGTTGGTCTTTTCCAGACTCACTGTTGACTGCAGCTCATTGGTTTCCTGTTTTAATGCATTTAACTGATTTTGAAGTCCAATGGGGTGTCTGACAAAAGAATGACATCATCTGCAAACAAGATCAAAAACAATTCGACTGCTCCGAAAATCATTTGAATACCAGGTCTTCCAATTTTCTGATTCTTTCTTCGATGACAAGTTCGTTTCATCAAGAACGAGAACAGTTGGGGACTTACGAGGCAGCCCTGTTTGACCCCTCTTGGACATTCGAAAAATCGGTATAGACACAATTGTCGCGTGCGCATACAAGTATAGAATCATTAATACTTCTAAGGGACAAATATAGCTTACCATGTACACCCGTTTTCCTTAAACATTCCACATTCATATTCATATGATGGAAGGCCTTTTTTTAAGCAACAAAAAAAACACATACAATTTTCTATTACATTGAAGGCAATTCTGGACAAATGCGTATCTATTGTACTTTAACTGGCCCTAAAACTTGCCTTTTCTTCAAAGATCTTTTCCTTCCTTTCCGCCCATGTAGTTTGCCTTTTACTCAAAACATGGGTGTTGATTTTACTTAACACACTACTTAATGCCACGTCTCTGTAATCTATGTCGCCTTTTTGTATATTGGAATAACTATAGATTTTGCCCATTCTGAAAGAAATGGTCCGTCCTCAAATGATGATTTATTAAACAGAGCAATAAGAACATTCAGCACAGCGTTGTTTGCATTTGTTAACATTTCACTGATGAAGTAGCCTGGACCCGCTCTTTTGCCCATTTTATGGGTTTTCATTCTTGCCAGCACCTCTTCATCTGAGACTGGGTCATTGCCCAAGTTCTCTGAGAGAGAGAGAGAGAGAGAGAGAGAGACAGACAGACAGACAGACAGACACACACACACACACACACACACACACACACACACACACACACACACACACGGCCGGGCGGACAAACGGACAGACAGACAGACAGACAGACACACACACACACACACACACACACACAGAAGACAGACAGACAGACAGAGAGGTATTAAAATTTGCAATGGCGAAACTCACCATACGTTTAATGATCGTTTTTCTGAACAGGCCAGACGCGCTCAGCTGTGGAACTCCTGTCTCAGCCCACGTCCCCACCTTGTGAAGCCCGCCAGCCAGAGCAGCCAGACCAGCCAGACCAACCAGACCAAACAGCAGCGATGGCAGTCTAGCCACAGTCCGCCGCACAACCTGCAGATGGCAGTGTGTACAGTTCAGGCACTGACTTACATTGCACTGGCACTGTGTTCACAGTGTGAGTCATTTATTTATTTTTTTTTTACAGGGTGTTCATTCTTGTCACCTCGCAGGTTCGGTGGACACTTTAATGACAAAGTGCTCCACTGCCTTCTGAAAGCTCATGTTAGGCATTTTCTCTTTTCTTTTCGTCTGTACATAATCGCTTCTTCTTCTTCTTCTTCTTCTTTTTCTTCTTCTTCGTTTGTTTTGTTTTGTTTTTGTTTGTTTTGTTTTGTCTGACATTATTGTCGTTGAATCTGTTTACCATTGGGGTCAGTTCACTAGAACTGCTGAAACCTCTCCCTGATTTCTAAAGAACAGAGGAGCGCCTTCTTAAGACACACAGCGTCAAACAAACCAAGTTACAGAAGTCCTGACGTTCACGGCCTGTTAGGCGTTGATTCTGGCATCCACCCTCCTCCCTCCTTTGACTCGTTCCTCTCTCTTCACCTCACCCTCTCATCAGCTGTGATCTTCACCCTGGCCCTACTCCCCCTATTCTTCCCATGTCCTTTACCCCTCTCTCCCCCCCCCCCCCCCCCCCCTCCCCCCCCTCAGCTTCCTTGTCCTCTTGGTCCCGAGTGTCCCTAACTCCCGTCCGACTAACCCATGACTTTTTGGGGGTCATCTTTGACACTAGTCTACAGCAACATGAACAACACTTCCGGAAAAATTCGGACGTTGTAGACAGAGGTCCTTAAAGGGGTAAGAGGTGGGAGGAAGGGAGGGGGGGGGGGGGGGGGGGGTTACAATGACTGGCAGTTCACAAAATGTGAAAATGCTCAGAACTTTTTTTTTCATGTGACAACGAGGTGAAGCGCGGATGAACATCAGTTTCCCCTTCGGACCATCCGCCACTGGGGTCCAATGTCATGTCGCATGAAATCAAGGGAAAGTTCTCGACGACAGAGCAAGATCACTCGCAGTAGCGGAACAAACATGGTCAAACAAACTGTTGATTTCAAGTCAGGAGGTTTCAAGTGTTAGACGAATGGGGATGCACTGAGAGTGATACTGACATTTTTTTTTTTTCACAGTTTAGCAAATTTCAACAAAACTTCTTTTAGGCTGGTCAGTAGAGGGATTAATCGTTCAACAGAGATGGAAAATAGAATCATAGCGCAAAGGAGAGGATCTGATCCAGTGTCCGGTCGTTGTGGAGTTGAGAGCCACTGTTTAGAGAAGTCTTTAAGAGAAGTTTCACCGTCGTGCCTTTCGGTTCGGTATAAACACACACACACACACACACACACACACACACACACACACAATCGAATACATATCCCTCCCCCGCCCCCGTCCTGCACGGAGTAATCCGCCCCTGTGAGCTGTTCCTTGTGTTAAGTGTAAAAAGTGTAACAGGTGAAATGAGATGTTGACCATGACCAGTTGCAGGGAGTTTGAGATAATTCGGTGAATAAAGCAGCCCCACACATATGCTAGCATGCACAAAATAAAAGAGCCACAGATGGCAAGCAAAATGTCAAAAAAACAAGTTTCTGTTGCATTTTGACCTGTTTCAAATTCCTTCATCTTCATTGCAATACATGTCCTATCAGGTTAGAGGTCAGAAAGAAAATCTGTTCTACATAATTATGTACCGCCTTTAGTCTTGCCAGCACGCGCCATTAACATTGAAGTCATCTAACGGGTCCTGTCACTTGTGTGCGCAGACTAGTGTTTCACAGTGGTTAGACGCCACAGAACTCTTGCGGGTGCGGCGAGAGGGAGGAGCACACTCGCGCGGCGAACAGGTCCAGACATCGGCGAGAGTTCGCTAGCGTTACCTTGGAGCTCTCTTGCATGCGAGAGAAAACGACCGACAGTCGAGAGCGTCCTGTGACTGGCGCAGGAAAAGCACGGTCGTCCTGTGATTGGTGCGTGAACCGAAGGGAATGTGGGCCCTCATCCAGAGAGAAGCGTTGAGACAAGAAGCCGTATTGTCGGTTTGAACTGCTCTGGCGGCGCCTGTTTCTTCGCTCCTCTCGACTGTTTCTTGGCTTAGAGCACAGGCGAACCGCCTCTGAGCAATTCCGGCGGTGAGGAAACCCGCTGCTGCTCATACTGTGTCTGTGGTCACTGAGGTCGACAGCCCTTTGAGCTCTTCTGGACACGCGCTGAAGATGACCAGTGACAGTGCCCCTTTTGTTGACGGACCGCTCACACTCTGAGTGTCTTTGGTCCCTATGTGGCCGCTGTTTCCGGGCCTTGTGGCCAGAGACTGACCAGTGACCTCATTCGACCTGTAAAGAGAATCTTCGGCCGAGATGCGTCCATTTTCAACATTTCCCCTTCCGTCCTTTTGGAGTGAAACATTTGTTCTTTCAACAAGTCGACAATCAATTCATGTTCTTCGTAGCCTAGCTACACCATGCATGTTATCATCCCGGCTTACCAGTAGTAAAACAGAACTGTGTACCAAATCCAAACCCGGTCAAGCGGTGTGATGAAAAGAATGAACTGAAGCAATGTGTATCACTAAGTGACGTACAGTACAGTGGATAAACATCTCAGTGACCACTGGCAGTACACGACAGGAGGCATTCGTTTCTCTGTGGAACACATTATCTGATCTTATATGATCATCTTCATGTAGTGCATTCAATCCATTTTCTTTCTTTTTTTTCACGATTTTGTCAGACGGAACCTTGCTGGTGATCAGCTTCTTGTTCAGGACTGGTCCCAAAGCAAGCAAGCAAGTCATGACGTTCTTTCCATCAACACGTGCGGTCGGGAAGTTATGGCGCTTTACACGCTGAATATCCCATGAACATACTCCGTTTTGTCAAGGCCGTTAAAACGCAGTGAGTTCTGAAAGTAGTAAACATCTGTAGCTCGTTTTGTCTACTCGGCAGCTTCACACAAGCGCTGATCCATGTTGTTTGAGGATTCTGCACACCACACAGTCCCTTTGGACAACACCATCCAGACGTCCTGTTCGGCTCACCGTACGATTCTCACACCCCTTCCCCTTAAACCCAGGTCACCCTTTGAAAGTTATGTCTTGTAACTGACACGCATTTTGATCAGCTTAAAAGAAAAATTACTATTCCTCCAGAAAAAAGGGGCAAACGAATTACAAGACAAAACACGACGCGCTTCGGCCTCGTTGGTCTTCTATTGATTTTTTTCCCGCCAAATTTGGGAAGATAAGTGATTGCTCGTTCTTCGCTCTCATTGTCCTGAATGTTTGCTTGCCTGAAGAAGACCGAAGAGGTCGAAACGCGTCGTGTTTTGTCTTGTGATTTGTTTGTTCCTTTTGTCCGGCGGAATTGTAATTTTTCTTTTCAGTTGGTTTCAGTTTCCGCTGCAGCAGCACCTCACTTTGAGACTAATGCATGTTGGTAGTTACTCCACGCCCACTCTGCAAGTCAAAGCCAACGGTGTTCAGGTTTTATAGAGCTGTAACAGGCTCTCTGTCTGTTTACAGGTCTCTGTGCAGCTTGCTTCTTTGTCGTTGGTTACACAAATCCACACTTTTCGATTTGCAGCGGTCTCACTCATAACCAAGGGCACGGGGGAAGGGGTGGAGAGAGGAAGGATGACTAGTTTACTCAGTTTACTCTCTCTCTCTCTCTCTCTCACACACACACACACACACACACACACACACACACACACACACACACACACACACAAATAATACGGGGGGGGGGGGGGGAGAGCAAACAGTAAATCGCTCGATCATTAACAAAATGATTCACAAAGATTTCGCTGAAAAAATAGAAGACATAGAAAATAAACGTGGGATGGATCAGAAAAGTGAGGGGAGGGGGGGGGGGGGGTATAGAACTGGGAAAAGGGACAGGATGTGAAATATTCAACCCCACACTGGCCCAGCTGGGGAACATCAAAGTCTTCCTTGACAAACAGAACCATGTGTTTGACCTCTTCACAGACCAGCTTCAACCTCTGTGGCCCAGACTCTTGAGGGAAATCGGATATGAAAGTAACAACAACAACAACAACAACAACAACCCAACCAACTAATAACAAAAAAAGAAAAAGGAAAAATCAGAGATCGTTGTTGAAAATTCCGACACCTCCCGCTACAAGTTATCCGAGTCAGGACTCCCTCCCTGCAAAAGGACTGTTTCTGGACTTTTTTGGTCGTTGCTTGAAATAACATTTTCCCATGCAATACCGACGCCCTGCTTTGAGTTTTTTCAGTTCACCTTTTTCTCTTTGTCTGAACTAGATTTTCCATCCACAGAGAGATTTTCCTTGAAAGATTATCTTCCTTTTTATTTGAAATTTTTTCCCCTCCAAGAAAGTCTCACCGCGTTTTTGAGATTATTCGTAAACATTTTTTGTCTTCACTGGACTATCCGAGGTTTACCTTTAAGAAAAAAAAAAAAAAAAAAGAACAGAACAGAATAGAGCAGAGCAGAACAGGAAAAAAGAAAAGATGATCCCACTCTCTTAAAAACTTGATTTTTTTTTCAAAACATTTTTACTGTCTCCACGAGATTTTTTTCCACACAGCAGAATGATTTCCCTCTTACGTTCTTCAGAAATAAAAAAGAACAAAAACAAACACATGTTTGTCTTTAACTTCACGAGATTCAACCCCCATCCCCCCCCCCCCACCCCCTCCCCTCAAAAAAAATCTTAAAGACTTCCGTCTTTATCTCTACGACATTTCCTTCGGTCTGAAGACTTTTTTCTCTTTTTCTTTTTTTTTTCTTTTTTTTTTTTTTTTTTTTTTTCTGAGGGGAGGGAGGTGGGGGAGGCACGTTTGCTTTCGTCTTTACGACATG
This sequence comes from Conus betulinus, assembly GCA_016801955.1. Classification (NCBI taxonomy): domain Eukaryota; kingdom Metazoa; phylum Mollusca; class Gastropoda; order Neogastropoda; family Conidae; genus Conus; species Conus betulinus. The sequence continues at coordinate 127,438 of JADBJO010001188.1, forward strand.
TTCCTACTCAAAGAGAGATTCACTCCTTTAGAAAAACCAGTATTTAAGACCTTGTGGAAGTGGTTGAACACAGGTTCCACTGTGTTTCCAAGCGCCAGCGTGGACTGCCTCCTGATTGATGTGTGTGATGTAAAGCCCCTGAACTCTCTCCAAGGTCTGGTCCGCATCACACGTCACACTGAACACCGCGCTAGACTGTTTGGAATACTGCTCCACTGATACTTTGTGTGTGTGTGTGTGTGTGTGTGTGTGTGTGTGTGTGTGCGTGCGTGCGTGCGTTTGTGTGCGTGTGCGTGTGTGTGTGTGTGTGTGTGTGTGTGTGTGTGTGTGTGTGTGTGTGTGTGTGTGTGTGTGAGTGCGCGCGCACGCAGCACTTGTCTGTTTGTTAGCCATGTGTGTATGTGTGTGTATATATGTGTGTGTGTGTGTGTGTGTGTGTGTGTGTGTGTGTGTGTGTGAGTGACTGAGTGCGCGCGCAAGCAGCACTGTCTGTTTATGTTAATATGTGTTTTGTGTCAAGTGCACGGGCGCTCGTGTGTGCATGTGTGTCTGCTCGCGCGCGCACATGTATGTGTGTTTTGTGTGTGCGTGCGTGCGTGCGTGTGCTTGTGTGTGTGTGCATGTGTGTGTGTGGGTGTGTGTGCGCGCGCGCGCGCGCGTTCGTGCAATTGCTTTGAATAGTTTCCTATGGCTTCAAGATATTCATGTTTAGACTTAATGTCTACTCTGTGAAAGGTCATTCGAAAGCCAAAGAGCAACCATGGGGACTGTGTCGCACAGTGTTATGAACTGAATCTCTTCCTGTGGCATTCGTTTAACTACACTGCCACACATTGTTTTGTTTTGGTTTTTATCGTTCAGTTTTTTTTTCCAGATCTATTAAGCGCGTCAAAAACGTTTCAGTGAATTTCTGTCCCCATGTCATGTGAAGGTCGCGCCGCCAGTTGGTTCATGACCTCTGTGTCCCCGGCTGTCTGTCAGGATGGCTGTCTGCACGTTGGGGTAAGGCAGCCTGGCGAGCAAGGGGAGATGATGCAGACAGAAGTATCACAGAGTGCCGTCCACTCAACTGACAGCAAGACGCAAACACAAGTCAGGCTGCACAGTTCCACGTCTAATTTTAACCAACGAACCCTTTGAGTCCAACTCACTCAAACACTTCGAACAGGGAAATGGCCTGAGAGGTCTCCATCCAGGGGTCTCAGGATCCTGGCTACCCCGGAGGGCATTACCGTAGCTTTTAATCCTGAGGAGGTTATACTCGGAAATGCGGACCCACCAGTCCCTCCAGGACAGTTAGCTGTACAAGGGATGGGGTAGGGAACTCTATACACACCTTCCCACAAAACGTAAAACATATGAACAGACAACCTCATATAAGATACAATATGCACATTGTTACAACATTAGAGATCATCAATAGTGTTATTATTCACTTCAAGGGCGAAAAAGAAAAGAAACTAACAAAAGAAACGGTTTGTAAAACTCAAATTACCACAATGAGAAAAACTCCTATTTCGGGACGGTAATCCGCAGAGCCAGATAACACGCGTACCATCATCCTAACACAAACATCAGACCAATTTCATTTAAAAAAAAAAAAAAAAAAAAAAAAAAAAAAAAAAAAGAAAAGAAAGAAACAAGATGCAAAGCATATAAACGTACTCCCAGTTTATCCTGAATGCGTGTGAGATATTCCATAAAGAGGAAAAACCGTCTTGGGCCGGTGTAACCGTTAGAAAATGGCTATTCTGGTAAACATCGTTAATCATCTGTGACCTATAATGAACATGTAAATTTTCAGAAAGATTGGCCAGAACTTGCTGAGATTTTCCATCAAGAAGAAAACCATTATGGGCCGTTAGTAACGGCTATAACGGTAAACTTAAACATCGAGCATCATCCGTGACCCATAATGAACATACCTACAAATTTTCAGAAAGATCGGCCTCGTACTTTCTGACATATTCCATAAAAAAAAAACCGTTATGGGTCGTTATGTCGTTAGTAACGCTTATAACGGTAAACTAAAACGTCAGGAATCGTCCGTGACCCATAATGAACATACATGCAAATTTTCAGAAAGATCGGCCAAGAACTTTCTGAGATATTCCATAAAGAAGAAAAACCGTCACAGGCCGTTACAGCCGTTAGTAACAGTTATAACGTAAACTAAAAACATCGGGTATCATTCGTGACCCATAATGAACATACCTGCTAATTTTCACAAAGATCAGCCAAGTACTACTTTCTGAGATATTCCATAAAGAAGAAAAACCTTATGGGCCGTTACAGCCGTTAGTAACAGCTATAACGGTAAACTAAAATGTCGGGCATCATCCGTAACCCATATTGAACATACCTGCTTATTTTCACAAAGATCAGCCAAGTACTTTCTGAGATATTCATAAAAACAGAACAACCGTTACAGGCCGTTAGAGCCGTTAGTAACGGCTATAACGGTAAACTAAAACATTGGGTATCATTCGTGACCCATAATGAACATACCTGCTAATTTTCACAAAGATCGGCCTGGTACTTTCTGAGATATTCCATGAAGAAA
>JADBJO010001188.1:135000-147500 GCA_016801955.1 Conus betulinus
TCCGGTTGCATTTAACGTAGACGTAATGCACAAAACCAACACTCTTCCACTCAGGTGATAACTGAAACAGAGCTGTGAACTTAAATCTAATAATCCAAAAGTCAAAAGGGTAACAACTATATTGATAAGAGAACGGACGTGGTATTTTGAAGTGATGCGAATTATAAGCCGGGGACCGACCTCCTGAATCAATGTGCAACAATCACCACTGTATGGTGAGGGACACCACGTCTGTACATTTCCATGTAACGGACTCCTTTACTGAAGACAATGACTACAACAAAATTCTGCAAGACAGTACTGTATGGAGAGAGAGAGAGAGAGAGAGAGAGAGAGAGAGAGAGAGAGAGACAGACAGACAGACAGACAGACAGACAGACACAGACAGAGAGAGAAACAGGGACAGAGAGAAAGACGAATAAGTTATCAGCATAAGACGAGACTGTTTCCTGTCTTCCGAACTATTCATCGTCATGGTTAGAATGTCTACTTTCTCAGAGAATGAAACTTCTGTGGGCATATTGTGACACACGTGTTACATATGTAAACTTAACTGTGAACAACATGTAACTCAGTTGATTTAAAAAAAATGTATTCTATCCAAATGCTTCATGGTTACACTCTCGGAACCTGAAAAATGAAAAATTATATGTATATACACACACGCACGCGCGCGCGCGCGCGCGCGCGCGCGCGCGCGCGCGCGCGTGTGTGTGTGTGTGTGTGTGTATGTGTGTGTGCGTGTGTGTGTGTGTGTGTGTGTGTGTGTGTGTGTGTGTGTGTGTGTGTGTGTGCGTACGTGCGTGCGTGCGTGCGTAGTGTGTGTGTGTGTGTGTGTGTGTGTGTGTGTGTGTGTGCGCGCGCGTATAAGCATAAGTGTGCACAGAGTGAAACAGAGTTGTGCGTATGTATGTATGTATGTATGTATGTATGTATGTATGTATGTGTGAATGTATGCATATATGCATGTGTGTATATATGCATGCATATATGTTTATGACAATGGTAAGTATATGAATCAATTCAAAATCCAAACAACTTTGATCTGTGGATCAAAAGCAGGAGTTTGTTTCTGAAGGGACATTGAATGTAATGTTCATGCTCCTGTAATAAAATCCAACAAACAAAAAACAGGACAAATATGAGATAGTCGTCCTAAATTCCAGGACCTATCTTCACAGCAACCGTCTAGTGTTAGCCAACAACCCTCAAAAGAGTAGTTGACATCATTTCATTGTCTGTCGACATGATAGATGGGTTCTCTAGTATAATGTTAAATTTGTTCGACTTGAGTCAATACGCTCTGAGGTTGGTATCTTGTGACCTCAAAGAAAGGCTGACGGAAAATAACAGCGACGAACTTGTGACCAGCACCAGCTAAGCGTTTGACGATTGAAACGTACCGGGGAAAAAAAAAAACAGCGCTTGTTTGTTGGATAAGTGTGCAAAAATAAACTAGAATTAGATTCAGAACCATTTTATCACCGTAACACATGTGATTGTGCGCGCGCGCACAGACATACACACACACACACACACACACACACACACACGCGAGCGCGCACGCACGCACGCACGCACGCACGCACGCACGCACACACACACACACACACACACACACACACACACACACACTACAAACTCATCTTATTGCATACTTTAGCTTAGCAAGGACAGATTGGAAAGATAGGCTCTGCCTAGAATCCCAGTTCTTGACTTGAATAAGTTTTCGGAGTTCTCTCTCTCTCTCTCTCTCTCTCTCTCTCTCTCTCTCTCTCTCTCTCTCTTTACATATAGGACAGGTAGCTACTGCTGGACTTAGAATAATGACGAGAAATAGCAACTCAACCGCCATAATAGCTGACTACACATACAGCGACAAATCAATGTCGCTGACGGAAATCCTAATGGTTCAGCGGCTCAGAGAATGGAGTTTTCAATCAGATACCGCCAGCTGGAAACCCATAGGTGCCCAAATCAAAATGCTCATGTTCACAAATCTACATGTGTTCCATCCATCAGCCACAGAGGAAGAATCTCGTCCAACATCAAACTTGTCATGTTAGCCTGTTGCACGTGTATCTCCTTTCAAATGAATAATCTCTTCTGGCTTCAAAATCGTAGTTTTCAACACATGCACACACAAAAAGGTGTATTTATCAGCGTGAAGCTAAAATATAACTGACAATGTCAAACCTGTCATTTTCACAATATCTACATTTGCTAGCGACAAATGGAAGAATCTCTTACAACATCAAAACTGACATATTCCCACGTAGATCAAAATTGCAATACCACAAATTTCTACATTTATCTGTGTGAAATGGAGGGGGGGGGGGGGGGGGGGGAGGATCTCTTCCCACATCAGAAATGTCATTTTTCACAAAATTCATATTTATCAGCGTGAAATAGAGAACCTCCTCCCTTATCAAAATTGTCATGTTCATAAAACCTACATTTATCAGCTGTATAGACGAATCTCTTCTAGCAGTATCCGATCCTCAGCCACAGTGAAACGCGAGTTAAAAGATCGAACAGCATCGTGCTGAAACAAACTAGTATTTTCACACATTTCAGACATAACTGAAATTCATTCAAACCCGTCATTTCACCACATGCGTCAGCAGTGATTTTCTCTGGATTTAGTCTTTCTGCCTCCGCGAGCAAGTTTCTAGTTTTGTATGATCATAATACAGCCGACCACACAGGGCTGTCAAGTTTGTCAAGGAAAAAAAAAGGTCACATCCTGAACAGGGTAGACCATCACAAAGAAATGTATCCTGGAAAACTTCGAAAAGACACCAACAACCAAAGCAAACCATGACATCGAAGGTAAACTATTGACATTACTGGGGCAGACCTGTGCTAAACGAGACAGATATTCCGCTTGATTTCTGACTCACAGATCTGTTTAAACAATCGTGAAAAGAAAGTAAGTAAGAAAAAAAAAACATTTAGATGCCTGATACATTTTTAAAAAGCCCATAGTCAGAGAGAAACTGTGGAAGTGGCATCTAGTGTCTACTTTGTACAGTGCGTATGATATTCAATCTCTTCTCGCCAGATAACAAAACAACTAGCATGCTATCTCCTCACATGGCCTCCGCGTACCTAAAGGTCAACTCAGGGTTTGTCATGGAGGGAGGGAGGGAGGGAGGGAAGAAGACAAGTTCGTATTCTTTATTCTCAAGGGTAACAGATAAACACGAAGATGGGTTTGTTTGTGTTTTTTTTTCATCTGGCCGTTAGAGAGAGAGAAGCAGAGACAGAGACGTAGTGAGATGGACAGACAGACAGTTAAACAGTGAGAGAGAGGGACAAATAGAGAGACAGGCAGAGAGGCAGACAGACAGACAGAGACAGAGAAAGAGAGGCTCATGTTCTTTTTTTCTCAAGGGTAACAGATATGCAAGAAGTTTTTTTTTTCATCTGGCCGGAAAGAGAGAGAGAGAGAGAGAGCAGAGAGAGAGAGAGACAGAGAGAGAGGGAGAGAGAGAGAGAGAGAGAGAGAGAGAGAGAGAGAGAGAGAGAGAGAAGTTTGTGTTTGTTGGTTTATCGAAAACATACTGTCCTTTTCTGTTATTTGCATGCTGTGTATAATAGACTCCATGTTAAGTGTGTTTCAAAATTTGTTTTGAAAAATCCCCCCCCCCCCCTCCTCTCTCTCTCTCTCTCTCTCCCCCCCCCCCCCCCCCCCCCCCCCCCCCCCCCCCCCCATCATTTCAAAACAATGTTTACTGAACTCAAGAGATGTCTGTCTGTCTGCCTGTCTGGCTGCCTGCCTTTTCTGTCAGTTTGACTCCCCGCCCATATCTTTCCAACCTCCAGACCCTCATATAACAGAAATGAGCTTTCTCTCATTTTCTTGGAGGTGGGGGGGGGGGGGGGGGGGGGGGGGGGGGGGGGGGGCGAAAAAAATGGGGAGCGGAAGGAGGAGTGGAGTGAGGAGAGAGGTTGTCGAAGGGGGATAATGGAAAGAGAGAGAATGGGGGAAGGGAACAAGCAGGAAGGGAAACGAGGTGCGTGGAGAGAAGGAAGAAGAGTGTGAACGGAGCCGGGGTGAGGAGGAGGAGGAGGAGGAGGACGGTAGATGGGGTGGTAATGAGGTGGTGGGGTTAAGGGCAGAGCGGATGGCTGGGGGTGAGAGATGGGGGCGGGATGGGGGTGGGGGGAGGGGGGGGGGGGGGGGGGTTGGCTGTAAAAACCCCCGGCACATTTCCTTCCCGCACATTTCCTTCCCGAGAACAGTGAACCGTCCGGTGAGAGGCTGTTTCTTTTCTGCTGAACCTGATCCCAGGTTCTCCGGTGCCGGATCTTTTTTCTTTTTTTTTTTTTTTTTTTTTTTTTTTTTTTTGCCTGCAGTGTAGGGTGGCGAGCCAAAGTGCGTGTGTCTGTGGGTCTGTGGGCACTGGGCAGCAGTCGCTGTGACCGTACCCTCAATGTGCAGGCCACTCTACACGTGCGTTAAGCGGGGAGTGGAATGGGGGGGTGGGGGGGTGGGGGGGGTGAAGGAGTGGGGATGGAGGTGGGTGGAAGGGTCAGCCAGAGTGGTTGGGAGGTGCTCGGGAGAGAGGGGGGGGGGGAGGGGAGGGAGGGAAGAGGGCGCCACTATAGACGCCAGCGTTGGGTAAGTTTCTCTCTCTCTCTCTCTCTCTCTCTCTCTCTCTCTCTCTCTCTCTCTCTCTCTCTCTCTCTCCTGGGGTTGCACAAGCAGGGTTTACAATGGTGTCCTGCCACGCCAAGGATCGGAATTTTTCCTGAAAGGCTTCCCTTACGAGAGAGAGAGAGAGAGAGAGAGAGAGAGAGAGAGAGAGAGAGAGAGAGAGAGAGAGAGAGAGAGAGAGAGTTGTCTTTACGAAATCACCTGACAGAGTTTTCGTGTTTTTTTTGTTGTTGTTGTTGTTGTTGTTTTGTCTTTTTCAATTTGTAGCCAAACCCACCTCACACACCTCTTTCAGGGCCGCTTCAGGTAGCAACAAAGACCCGTTGCAAAGAAACCACCTACACATGTCCATACGTCATGACGTACCTGTACAAAACATCATGACGTACCTCATTCCATACATGTACATATTTCATGACGTTCCTCACGCCATACAAATACATACATCATGACTTTTCTCACTCTATACATGTACATGCATCATAACGTTTCTCATTTCATACATGTACCTACATCATGACGTTTCTCATTCCATACATGTACATAAATCATGACGTTTCTCATTCCATACATGTACATAAATCATGACGTTTCTCATTCCATACATGTACATACATCATGACGTTTCTCATTCCATACATGTACATATATTATGACGTTCCTCATTCCATACATGTACATATATTATGACGTACTTCTCACTCTTCTTCACTGGATTCTCTAAAGGTCACTCCCGTACCCTTCTGGTTCCTCCAGCTCTATTGGTATGGAGTTCCAAAAGGAACAAATGCATCCGCTACTGCACGCGCATGTCTTCATTGATTGGTCCAAATGCGCGTGTGTAGTTGCAGCCACAAAGCTAATTTAGTTATGACACACCCGAAATGGGGTTATCGGTTCAAAACTTCAACGAGCTAGAGGGGGATTTCCCCTCGGAGGTTAGCATTGGTTCTGACTCCATTTCTCGAGAAATTTCCTTCGAATGAAGCTATAAACCGAAGTTCCGTGTGGAAATCCACGCTCAACGTCCTGCACACACGTAAAACTCTGTCAGTTTGGCCGTTGGTGTGGGCGACATGTGTGCACGCAGCATGCACCTTCCATCAGTAAACAATGGAAGAATGACTGAGTCACTTTAAACTGAATGAAACAAGAAACCACTGAACGTAGTACTTGCAGGCAGCTCTTTAGTTGGCTCCACCCAGTGGGCAGCCAGTTGTGTATTCGAAAGCGTGGACTGAAAAGTGCTTTGAGCGTGATCTCTAACCACGGATGTGCGCTATACAAATACCAACAACAATAACGACGACGACAACAACAACGACAAGAAGAAGAAGAAGAAGAAGAAGAAGAAGAAGAAAGAACAACAACAACAACAACAACAACAACAACAGCAACAACAACAACAACAACAACAACAACAACAACAACAAGACGAAAAAGAAGAAGAAGAAGAAGAAGTAGAAGAAGAATGTTCTACAAATACAAAGTAAACGCATAAGTTGGCATCTGTCCGCCAGTTCAACTTTCCCGATTGACAGGGAGAAGCTCCGTTTGAAAGGGAGGTTATCTGTGGTGTTTTGATCGATGAACCCCCCCAGAACTCCAGTGGTGCCAACCGTTGGTCATGGGAATGAAACAAAGTTTTGACGCATGAGGCACCGCCACATTGGACTCCTGCATCACAGCCGTTTAAGTGACAGACACTGCCAAAGTGTATGGATGCGTCTGACTCACCTGTTGACCGGAGCTGACCACAGAGTGACCAAACCATCTGCTGATGAACTGGACCACTCACAACACTGCAAAGAGATGAAGCGAATACTCACCTGTGTGGAAGTACATAGATAGATAGATAGATAGATAGATAGATAGATAGATAGATAGATAGATAGATAGATAGATAGATAGATAGATAGATAGATAGATAGATAGATAGATAGATAGATAGGAAAAACAACGTTTTGAGTCAAAGGAACTTTCCCAGGCTGACTGGAGATGAAAGATGGCAGGCATAGTCTGCCTTGGTGGTCAATTTAATTAAAAAATATCATGAGACCAGCTCCGTTCATTGGTACAGTTCTAGCCAAGAAAGAGTACATGATGCGTTCATGACTATGGCGACCGGAATGGTAAGACTGGTAGGAATTAGGGGGTGAATTAGGGAGAGAAGGAAACAGGGATAGAGACTGGGAAAAATGAGGGAGTTGAATAGTAAGCTGGACTGTGTGTGTGGGAGGGGATAAGTGGGGGTATCTTGCCTTGACAAGACATTATCCATGTGTTCCTTGAAACGCTCGTTCGGGGCCCTGGTTGTCGGGCGCACGTGCATCGTGTAGCGGCAGCCAAGGGTCTGGATGGAAACCACGCTTGAAGTTTGGCAAGAGAAGGAGGATTTGGCAAGGCATGCCTGACCTTCGGGCCACCAGCATCTGTTTTTTTGGGTTGAACGTGCAGGTTTTGCATGTAGGGGGATGAACTAGGGATTACTTTAAGCGTGTAGGATGGAAGGAAAAATTATACCAGGTAGTTGGGAGAAAGATGTCCCCCCCCCCCCCCCCCCCCCCCCCCCTTAGAAAAAAATGACCCCATACTCCGACCGCACGGCCACCCCATGAAGAGCTGCCTATCACGGGTTCTCCTGACCTCCATCTCCTTTGCTCTCTGTTCAGTTATTATCAACAACGCCAGTGACTTCGACCATGACTGAAGTGTCGTACTGGGAAAGAACATCAGCATTCAGTCAGCTGAACAAAATATGAAACAGCAAGAAATTCTCCCTTGAATCAAACTGAAATTTTATAACTCCAGTGTGATTTCAGCATGCAGGCAGAGTCTGCTGGACGGGCAGATGACTGGGAGTGCACTGCAGACTTCCCAGAATGGAAGAGTTACCCAGAGATCATCAGCAAGAGTGGCATGAGACCAGATATAGTAGTCCACTCTCAGTCAACCAAGCAGCTGATCATGATCGAGCTCACGGTGCCATATGAGAACAGAATGGAGGCAGCTCAAATCTACAAGACTGAAAAGTATGCTGATCTGGCAAACAGCCTGAGGAGAGAAGGCTATCAGGTCAAAGTCCTCACCGCAGAAATTGGAGCTAGGGGGTTTGTAGGAACGTCTGCATACAGCCTCATGAAACAGCTCTCAGTTGCAGGGAGGGAAAAAACAGAGCCCTGAAAGCAATGGCAGAAGCAGCAGAGAGGTGTTCAAGCTGGATCTGGTCAAAGAGGAACAAAAGTGAACTTATAAGGCTTAACTTTCCTACAAATATCAGGTGTCCCAGTGGCTCAGTGGTTAGTGCGCGAGTCATTAAGTGGAAATGAGCATGTCCAGAGGGGCACAGGTTCGAATCCCAGCCGTGGCTCGTCCCAAGATGGGAAAAAAAAATGGGAAAAAAAAAAAGGGGCAGCAGAGGGACATCCGGAGTCATGAACCGGGTGTGGCCCAACCCCCCTAGAGTGTCAGGAGATAAGGGCCGAAACACTTGCTTGAAGGGGGCTTCTCTTCTGAGGACTCTCTGCTGCCACGCTCTCCACGAGTTTCTTTCTACTGATGCATGGGTAAACCATTGACTTCGGGGAATAGGCCGGAGGACGTCCGGGAAAGACCGGAGGACACTGGGAAAGACCAGAACCTAGGGCTCTGTGGGCTGGCTCCCCACTTTGCCTTCAACATGTGGCTACTAAAACAAAAGGAAAAGATGCTCCCAGGATCACCGAAAGGGGGAGAGAATGATGAAATCCATCGGTGCTCAACCAATCACGACTGCAATTCCAAACGGACTATGAACATGGACCAAATGGAATATCCATGTGTCTGTGGAAAGCGTTTCGCTACCACCCGTGGCATGAAGATCCACAGGACAAAGATGGGATGTGTGAAGACTCATCTGAATGAGCAGCAGCGCACTGCATCAGCAGATAAGACGTCGGAAGACCAAGGCCAGGATTTAAACCACAGTGCCAAGGACATCCACGCTGTTGATTCGGATGAGGTATTTGCACAGGCCCTCGATGCCAGGCGCCTGAAACTCAACCTGCCACGAGCAAACGAGACTACTAAGGATTGGGAGAAAAAACTGGATGCAAAAATCGTCCAAAAAGACTCGATGCACTGATAGGGAAAAGCACCCTGGAACACAAACTAGCCACATATGGGGACATTGTGTATGCCACATGTAGAGACGCCTATGGAGCAAAACTACCCAAAAGAAAACACCTCCAAAGAAATCCAGACGCCAAGAAGAGATGGACAAGATCAGGGTCCAAAAGAAAAACCTCAAGAAGCAAATGAAGACTGCACTGCCAGCTGAAAAACAAGGCTTGGAAAAACTCTCTGGGAAGACCTGAAAGCAAAACACAGCGCCCTCAGCAAAGCGGAATCTGCGAGGAAGAGGAAGAGCAAAAAGAAGAAGACACAAGCGCTTCTCAGAGACCCCTTCCAGTTTGCCAGAACTCTGTTTGAGCAGCCAAAATCTGGGACCCTAAGTGTGGACAAAGGAGTTCTTGAGCAGCATCTGAGGAAAAACATACTCTGACTCACAGAGCAAAGCACCACTCGACATTCAAGGTCTGGTGTGGCCAACCATCCCTGAGGAACAGTTCAATGACAAGCCTCCAACGTTGGCGGAAATCAAGAAGGTGGTCAACAAAGCCAGAGCCAAATCATCACCAGGGCCAAACGGAGTACCTTACCAGCTGTACAAGAAATGTCCCAAGGTGCTGGAGTGGCTCCACAGGCTGCTGCGATCAGCTTTGGAGAAACCAGAAGATCAGCGGCCAGTGGATGACGACAGACAGAGATGGTGTGTACATCCCAAAAGAGCAAAACTCAAGTGACATCAGCCAGTTCAGGCCAATATCACTACTGAACGTCGAAGGAAAAAAATTCTTCTCTGTCATGGCAGCAAGGCTGACCAGGTACCTCATGGAAAACAACTACTTGGATGTGTCAGTCCAGAAAGGTGGCATCCCAGGCGTGGCTGGCTGTGTAGAACACGCCACAATGATCTGGGACGCAATCCAAAGAGCAAAAACAGAAAAGAGAGACCTGGACGTAGTGTGGCTTGATCTGGCGAATGCATATGGATCTGTACCCCCCATGATGATATACAGTTGGCTCTTGAGATGTACACATGTGCCAAAGAACATCCGCGACATGCTCAAGAAGTACTTCAATGGCTCTCAATGCGGTTCTCTACCAAGGAGTACACAACAGATTGGATCAACTTGGAAGTGGGCATTGCAATGGGCTGCGCAATTTCCCCAATACTGTTCGTGTTGGCAATGGAAGTCATCTTGATAGCAGCAGCAACAAGCAACGCAAGACAAACAGAACTTGGCGACGGATACAAGATGCCCCCTCTCAAGGCCTTCATGGATGACACTACAGTGATTTCATCCAGAGAAGACGAGACACGTCATGTGCTGGAGAGGCTGGATGACATAGTTGCCTCATCCAGAATGAAGTTCAAGCCAAAGAAATCACGGAGTCTCTCACTGAGAGGAAAGGAAAGTGGCCGAATCTGTGGTCTTCAGTGTTGCCAACCAGGCCATTCCAACAGTTACAGAAGAGCCAGTCAAGAGCCTTGGAAGATGGTATGATGATACGCTGAAAGACACACAAAGAGCAAAAGAAACTAAACAGACGTCGGAAGAAGGCTTGGAGACTATTGACCAGTGTGGGCTCCCTGGCAAATACAAGGTCTGGTGTCTGCAGTTCATGCTGATACCAAAGCTCCCATGGCCTCTGATGATATACGACATCTGCACCAGCATAGTGGAGGCAATGGAATCCAAAATCAACAAGTTCACAAGGAAATGGCTTGGTGTCCCACCCTGTCTGACTGACATAGCGCTGTACTGTCGCCAAGCAAAGCTGAAACTACCACTGAAATCCATCCTGGAGGAATACAAAGCAGGGAAGATCAGACTTCAAAGCATGCTGGAGGACTCAGGAGACAAGGTGGTAGAAGCAATTAAGCCCCAGCTGAAGACAGGCAGAAAATGGAAAGTTCAAGAGGCGATTGATTCTGCAAAAGAAAGTCTCAAGATCAGAGAAATAAACAGGACACACACAGACCAACAGACAAGGTCTGGGGATGACCAAAACTGAATGGTGGTCAAAGGCCAAAGGAAAAGCCAAAAGAGACATGATGATTCAGGAGAGAAAAGAAGAAGACCAAAGAAGACTCAAAAAAAAAGCAGTCCAGCAGAGCCAGCAAGGGCAATGGACAACGTGGGAGAATGCACTCCAAAGAAGTCTCACTTGGAATGACATTTGGCACATGGCCCCTCTCAGGATCAGCTTCATTCTCAGATCTGCATATGACCTTCTGCCCTCAAATGCAAACCTGGTGAAGTGGGGAAAAAAAGACGACGATCCTTCATGCCCCCTCTGCCATGAAAAAACAAACAGTGGAGCATGTCCTAAGCTCATGTAAAGTAGCCCTGGCTCAAGGAAGGTACACATGGAGGCACAACCAAGTGCTCAAAGAGATTGTACAAGTAGTCTGGGCTAGTACCAACACCACAAGAGGGAAAATCAGGACTCCAAAAGCACCCGCAACATTCTTCAAGGCAGGAGGCAGCGAATCATGGCCAAGACCAACAGTGCCACTCAGAACATGCAGGCAGAGTCTGCTGGACGGGGCAGATGACTGGGAGTGCACTGCAGACCTCCCAGAATGGAAAGTTACCCAGAGATCATCAGCAAGAGTGGCATGAGACCAGATATAGTAGTAGTCACTCTCAGTCAACCAAGCAGCTGATCATGATCGAGCTCACGGTGCCATATGAGAAGAAATGGAGGCAGCTCAAATCTACAAGACTGAAAAGTATGCTGATCTGGCAAACAGCCTGAGGAGAGAAGGCTATCAGGTCAAAGTCGTCACTGCAGAAAATGGAGCTAGTGGGGTTGTAGGAACGTCTGCATACAGCCTCATGAAACAGCTCTCAGTTGCAGGGAGGGAAAAAAAAAACCAGAGCCCTGAAAGCAATGGCAGAAGCAGCAGAGAGGTGTTCAAGCTGGATCTGGTCAAGGAGGAACAAAAGTGAACTTCATAAGGCTTAACTTTCCTACAAATATCAGGTGTCCCAGTGGCTCAGTGGTTAGTGCGCGAGTCGAGTCATTAAGTGGAAATGAGCATGTCCAGAGGGGCACAGGTTCGAATCCCAGCCGTGGTCCCAAGATGGGAAAAAGGGGCAGCAGAGGGACATCCGGAGTTATGAACCGGGTGTGGCCCAACCCCCCTAGAGTGTCAGGAGATAAGGGCCGAAACACTTGCTTGAAGGGGGCTTCTCTTCTGAGGACTCTCTGCTGCCACGCTCTCCACGAGTTTCTTTCTACTCGACGCTTTTGATACTAAGTGCCTACGTAAGATCTTGGGCATCAAATGGTCAGACTTTATACCAAATGAAGACGTCAGGGAGAGGTCCAAACAGCTCCCCGTGTCAACCATCGTCTGCAGACGGCGCCTCCACTGGCTGGGTCATGTCTTAAGATTACCCTCTTCAAGACCTGCAAACCAGGCCATAAATGGACCCCCAGCAGGAAAAGAGGAGGACGACCCAGGATGAGCTGGCGACAGACAATGGAGAGAGACCTCCGACTCGTTGACAGAAGATGGTGTGACACTAGCAAACTGGCTGAAGACCGTGCACAGTGGAGCGCATTGATTGCCTCATGCGTCGCAAGATGCGGGAGCATCTAAGTCTAAGTAAGTTATTATGCACTTTCTTTGTATATGTGGCTTTACATGATAACTAGATAGTGCATACTCTTTTCACCATTACTAAGACACTGTTTGAGATTTTACGAGTAGTTTCTACGT